>JARHVA010002029.1:2392500-2870331 GCA_037957365.1 Torreya grandis | reverse complement strand
ACATTGCATTGATATTGATTGATGAATGGTAATGCATGAATGATGAAGTGAAAGTAAAATATTATTAAGGACATTGATTCACCCTCCCCCCTCAGTGATTGTGCTTTCGATAAATGGTATCATAGTTTGATCCTTTAGATCAAGCTTCATAGTTGAAAGGTGATCCTAAAAGCACAAGATGGATAAATAGTTAAAGAAAGAGAATCAAGAATTGAAATCAGTGGTCAAAGAAGATCATCGAGGATCTCAAGAATTATCTAAAGGATGTAAAGGCAAGTATAAATTCAAAAGAGGAAGAATGCTCTAAGTTGAAATATGATCTAATTTTCTTGAAGGTGGAGGTTAAACAATATAATGTCAAGCTAAAGCCTTTTAAATAAAGTAGTGTGGTTCTTAATAATATCAAAAAAGAGTCATCTCAAGTCAAGAAGGGTGATAGTTACTCTAGTGAGAGCAAGAAGGACAAAGACAATAGAAGGGAAGATCAAGTCAGGGAACCCAATACATTTAGACATTCAAGCTCACTCCATGGTCAATGTTTTGTGTGCCATAGGTTTAGTAATAGAGAAAAGGATTGTAGAATGGCCTCAAAGAATGAATTATCATGGGATTATGGAAGAAGGAGAAATCAGAGAAAAGATAAGTTCAATAATGCTATTTGTTATAGAAGTCATAGTAAGGGACATATAGCTAGGTTTTGTCCTACAGTGCATAAGAAGGGTCTAACGTGGATATGGAGACCAAAGGTAGTTATAACTTGTCATATTCAACCTATGAGTCAAGATGGTTTGATTACAATAGAACAAGGATCAAATAGGAACAAATTCTAAGAACATGTTTCATTAGCATCTATTGAAATTACTCTAAAAGGTAAGATGACAACAAAAGTTGAAAAGGTAAGTAAAGAGCAAAAGGATGATATCAAGCCTAGATGGGTGTTGAAAGAAGGAAGAATGATAACCATGGAAAATATAAAGAACATGGTTATTTGGGAATTTCCTAAGTATGTATTATTTTAGAGCCCTATGGAGTGGGGTGTCTCTATTATGCTTCATGGAGACACTTATCAACAAATAAAAGCAAGTGTGAAGGCCATAAATTAGGTTATACATGGAGTTGAGTCACCAAATTTGGTGATTAGATGTGAAATTTTGATATCCTAGCATTGAATGAGGCTTTGTGGGTTATAGATTCTGTATAGGTATGGACACATTATAGGAAAGTTGGAAAATGACTTGGAGACCTAATTAGGTCTAATTAGGGGTATACTTGTGCTCATAACATGGAGACAATACAAATTAACCTACCCTAAAATTTATTGTGTAGAAATAATGTCAAAATGGGTACTCAAAAAGGTAATCCTATTTTTTAAAAATTTGTTAATTTGTTCTAGACAAGGATATTTGGCCTCTAATAGGGCTACAAAGAAAAGGGCTAGTTTGTGAAGGAGCTACCATGTAGAAAAATAATTAAGATCCAAAAAATTTTATGCATGAGGGGGAATATAAAATATCCCTAGATATGAAATTATAAGGTCTAGAGAGAATAGTAAATAAAAAGATATGGTCTTTTTTGATGACATCAAGGGCTACAAGGAAACCTAGTGGACCTAGTGTGAAAAAAATGCAAAGTTGAAGAATAAGAGGTCAATCAAGTCAGTGTGAAGCATGATAGAATTATGGTGGATCCTGAGCAAGGAAATGAAGATGGATATTATCCATCCTTATGTTCATAAATGAGATGGATTCAATATGTATAAAGGTATTTAATGGTTCATATGCTCCATGGATGCATGCATAGTATGATTGACTATGTGAGTCTGTTAGGGATATTCTGAAAGTCTAGATGGTGAGTTCATATGTTGTGAAGACTAAGGGGGAATATCTAAGTTAGTTTTCGAGTAGGTCTCTATTATTTTTTGTGAAGTGAGGTGTTGTTTGCAAGAGCATCACTACCTTTTGTTAATTTTGGTCTATTTCAAATGTTTTGAGTCTTTTGTAAGTAATTATAGTTAGTTTAGATCTGTAAGAGTTATTCTAAGATGCTAGGTCCTTGTCAAATTTGAATTAGAGTCACATTGGCTTTTTTCCTACCAATTTCCTTCATTTGAATTTTCAAACTTCTTGTCAAGCTTCAGAGCCTTCATTCATGTCAAATGAAGATTCAACATTGTAAATTTGTTTAATTAGGCTATATAATATGGCTAATATTGTGTCCAAACATACTTAGATCACATTATTAGTCTTTGTAATGTTCATGTTATAAGTTAGGTTAGTTAGGAATCTCCTAACATTCATGAGGGAGTTCAAAATTATTTAGATCAGTTATTAAATATAAAATAAGTTGTAAATGCTTTTGTTGGCAGTCAAGTGGCGGGGTTGGATTTGAAGGGCGAATTTAGAACAACCCCCAAGGAAGTGAATAAGGTAAGTTTTTCTCATTTGAAGACAATAAAGCATAACATACCCTATATTTTCCTATATAAGGGTAATGAAAGTTGACTATGTAAGAATGATCAGTGATGGAAAGTATAATAAAAGCATGTTATGATGAATGATTTGTAAAATATGTATTCTTGCATGAAGAACTATTTTTAAACTAAGTTGAAACATTAATGAAGAGAAGGACTGAGTATGTATTCTTATGTGAAGAACTATTTATAAAATAAGTTGAAACATAAATGTGTATAATGGTAACTAATATTTTCAATATTATAATGGTTATTAATGAGTCTCAATGTGTTTGAATTCATAAGGTTTTCATAAATAGTATAATCAGGCCTATAGATAACTATGTTTCAAGACACAGTCAAACAAAATCTTATGATAAATGCTGAACAGATGCAAAGAAATAGGAATCCTTTAATTGGATGAGGTATATAATGCTAAAATAGACCTAAGTCAATCAACACAGTCATTTTAAACCTTGTAAAAGACCTAAAAAACCAATCTGTTCCTTCTTGGATGAATACAGTCCTACATACGAACACAAAGTTGGGTCAACATGTATGCTAAAAGTATCAAGGAGGGTAGATGTTAATTTTACAAGGGTTAAAATGTGTGTATAGACTCTTTATACCCTAGAAGTATTTGAAACTTATTTTTTAAAAGTTTAAGATCAAAATACCCCATCTCAAGTTTGTAGAGTTTGTTCAAACCTTGTATTAGGGTTTAGAAACAAAAACCAATTTTAACTAGTGATTTAACTGTCACAATTTCATAAAACTTGGTAAATATTTATATAATAATGTGAATTAATATATTATATTATTTTAAAGTTAATATAGTATGTCTATGTCTGGATTTGATAGGTTTGAGTTCAAATAGGGTAAAGAAGGCCTAATTAGGCCTAGGTAGAGCCTAAAGAGGACTTACAAGTAGAGATAGGTAATGAAAATTCATGGAGAGAAGTAAACAAATAGAGGGTACCTAAAAATAGGTTTGTATTCCCAAGACCCTTTCGTACGTGATTGTGCTAGTAGAAAAAAGGATAAAAAATTCTACTAGAGAGCATGTGATAAAGAAAGAAGAAGGGTATGTTGTCAAGAATTATTTGAGAAATTATGAGGATAGGATAAAGGTTTAAAATTGGTCTTAATAGAGTGGTAATAAGGTGATATGAGTGATAAAAAATCCAAAGAGGTATGAAACATATATGAATCTAGTTATTAAGGAGCTTTCATCAAGGAATGAAACATATTGAAATAAGACCATTGTGAGAATTGATTAGAGAGTGACAAGTGTGAATGATATTTATGGAATGAGTATTGAATTAAAGTCGAGTTATTATCATGAATATCTAGGATTGAAAGTCTTTAAACATAGAAGAATAGATTGGCTATTCAAGAGTAAGGGTTGTAGAGATCAAAGAGCCAAGAGACAAATGAAATCAGATCTAGGAGATTGAAGGCAGAGGTAAAGGTGTATAAGATTGTGTTTTGATTCCATGTTGACCAAGATCAATAAGTACCTCTACATCATTTGGTATCAGGTAAATGTTACATTCTATGGATGAGGTATGTTTTATGTTTTGTAAATGTGAGTTATTTGTGTATGAAGATACTATTGAGTATGAATTGAAAGGTTGATTTGAGATGTTATTGTGTGATTACTAATGCAAGTTTCAAGGAAGAAGTGAGAGGAAGAAATATTTATGAGCAAATAAAGAGTCATGTGGCTAAATCCCTTAAATCAAGAGGCTTGGAAAGAGGAGATCTAGTGAAAGATCTAAGAAATAATCTCAAGAAGAGATTAAGATAGAGATAGGAGTCCTAGGTAGGACAAGAAAGAAATAGAGACTCTAAGAGAGAGAGAGAGAGTCAAGTGAGAGAGAACTATGTGAGGATAAATAAGACAAGTAGGTAGGCTTGATAAGAAGAAGAATAAAGGTCAAGGTGAGACCTAGAAAGAGTGAAAGAGAGATGAAGGGATTGAAGAGTGAGGAATGCCACAAGAATATGGAAGTGAAGTAAATAAAATTAGAGAGAGAGAAGGAGATTTCTGAGATGAAGATGATGTTGGAAAGGTTAGAGTAAGTCTTGGAAGAAACGAGACCAAGATTCCTTATAACACATCATGAGGAAAGTGAGATGGCCTCTCAAGTAGTTGATAGAGAAGAGAAGAAGACAAATGGTGAAGGTATTGGCAAGGAAGACCAATACAAGAATAAAAGGGGAAAACAAGACTCAAAATATCATGAATAATGAATTCTTATAATATGTGTATATATAGTGAAGAGTTGAATGGAGATGAAGAACATTGGAAGCATGAGTAGAATTCTAAGGTTGAGAAACAAATTTATTGGGATAACTAAGTAATGGTGACACAATTCTATGCTAACTTTAAGATGGTGAACCACTCAATGAAGAAGAGAGAGAGAGAGAGAGAGAGAGAGAGAGAGAGAGAGAGAGAGAGAGAGGAGAGAGAGAGAGACGAGAAGAGAGAGAGAGAGAGAGAGAGAGAGAGATGAGAGAGAGAGAGAGAGAGAGAGAGAGAGAGAGAGAGAGAGAGAGCACTATGCCTCATGACAAGCAAGAAAGAATCAAGTTTCAGTCAAGAAAGCTTTGAGGAGAGAAAAAGAGTCACAAGGTATTAATTTAAATGTTAATTTTTATTAGTATGCTAATCTAAAATTTGATGAAGATGAGTTGTATGAGATTAAATTGAAGTTATTAAAAATTCTAATGGAAGGAAAAGAAGAGATGGAGGCACCCAAAGAAGTTCTTGACATGTAGGAAGAAACATATGAGGTGGTATCAGAAAGTATGAAGAATAAGCACATGATGAAGTGCCTGAAAAGTCTGAAGTGCATCAAATGAGGATGTCTTACATAGAACCAATTTAAGACAATAGTGATGTAGATGAATATATTATATAGGATAAGTATATGTGGTAGTACATAATGCAAGAATTAGATGATTTGAATCTAATAAGAGATAAAGACTCCATCGTGGTAGCTGAGTTTGCATTGATGATAATCTTGAGCAAAGATGAAGAGGGGTTGGTAGCTAAAAAAAATAGAATTTTAAGATAAAAAAAAAGTGAACTCTAAGAGAGAAATAAAGGAGTGGTTTTGATTGATTTATTTGCTTCATGTGCAATTCTTTAGTGGAAGAAGAAAAAGTAGAAATTGCACATTATTAGTTTGGAAATCCATGGAAAGATAGAGATCATCATAAGAGGATCCATAATAATTTTAATTAAGAATTAATAAGGTATAAAATGCTTCAAATATACCTTGGCATCCAAGAGGACATGCCATTGAAAATATATGTCAAAAAAAAACATCAAAATTAGTTCAATGATCTGGAGGATTTTTCATCCTTCATATTTTCCCAAGATCTCTTAAAACTAGTATATTACTGAAGAACATTTTGAGATATTTCCAAAATTTATTGGAATGAATGAAACATACATCATATGCTCCATATATCATTGGTCAAATTTTGGATAAAAAATGGTCAACAATCAAATAGTGACGTGGATGCATGTATGATTTCCAAATATACCAATTAGAAATTGACAAATGGTAGTGTAATGGTAAAAAGGTGTTTGTTTTTGGCTCCATTATTTGAAACTCATGTTTTAATAAATGGTCCCCACTATTTTTTCGCTAGAGACCCTCAACTAGGGTTGACACACTCTTTTTATGGATGGGTGCCTTTGCCTCTGAATCTTCATGTTACCATTATAATGTTTTTATTTATATATGCCTTAGTGTTAGTTACACATTACATGTGGGAATAATAATCCCAATATTGTAAACCAAACACCATATGCTATTTTATGAATCTCATAGGATGAGGAGAATTTGGAGAGAACCATGTGGTGGGTCCTCAAGCCACCACATTGCCTATCACCACCCCATTCTATTTTCCAAGTCATTTTTCAAGTTTCAGATATTCTAGCTCAGGCAAACTTGAGACACTTATTTCAAATGAATCCAACTGAGTTCATATCCATATAAGATTTTTTAAACTAAGCTCGAATCTTCTAAATTGATACAAATAAAAGGCAAGTTGGATTTGGCCTATGCCATAGTTTTAAATATCTCAACAAATCCTATTTAAAGGCTTGTAACCATTATGTCCCATTAAATGTGGGATTATTATCCCATTACCAACATGTGGAGGAAATGGAAGGGTATTGAACCCATGACCTCATTTCCAAAATAAGAAGGCTTGACCATTAGGTCATAGTTGTGAATCAGATATGGCATTGACACATTTGTTATTCAAAGGATTCAGTTGGTGATGGGAGGAGATTTGGGGGATTTGAACCCGTTTGTAAAAGCCCACAAGATGAGAAATAATATACAATCTTAAATGTGAGGATGAATACATAGTCTTGAGAGGGAGAGATATCCTATTTGGTAAAGGCCGTTGGACCATGGTGATTGGTGTATCTTTGTAAGGATGTAGATTGAGAGCCATTTTGATGATAATGCATCAATTTGGTAAAGCCTTTGCTCATGAGGGATGACTATGTATTTTTAGGTAGAGAGACCAAGTTTATGGTTTATATTACACCTATTTGGAGGGATTTTAGAACCATGGGCAAATGATAGATGCTATAGGATATTTGTAGGCATGTAGACTTGAGCTTGTGGACAATGCCTCTATTTTTGTAAGGCCTTTGACCATGAGGTATTATGGTATTTTACCTTACAAGGTTGTTTTAGGAGTTTTAGGTCTAAAGAAAACTTGAGATACTCCTAGAAGGTTATGATGCCCATTTTAAGAATTTTATATACACTCTTAATGGAGAAACTTTCCTGAATGCATAGAGATTATGAATAGATATGATGAATGTTGGGAAGATATTTTTTTGAACATGTCAAAGTCTTCATATAATTAGGTTTTAGTATTATTTACAGATTCTTGAATCAATATTTTGATTTAAGTTTGTAATTTGATTATACTTTCATCTTTTAAATGGATTGATTTGTGACTATGAACCCGAAAATGTAGCCCCTAAATGGGTGAACTCCATTATCAGACTAGTGTCACCTTTCCTTTTAGTATTTTGTGTTTCATTTATTAATTCATTTTGGAGAGAATTAATGAGACACTAAAAATAATTATATAAAGTTATAAAAGGACAAAAATTAGGAGTTTTAAAATGTGAATTGAGGTTACAAAGTTTTTTGATCACTTTTCTTTCATTCCTAGAATTCTACATCCAATTTCTATTTAATTAAAAGGGAATTGATATTTTTTAGTATCTGATTTTAAAAACTATTTGATTTATCTAAAGAGGTAAATTATGTTTTTAGATCAATTTTGTTATCAGATCAGGTTGATAAAGGACTTGCTTCAATTATTGATATACTTCAGTTTGTATTTTTTAGATATCAGATTCTTGGTATTGTTCTTCTATTGATTTGATTATGCAAGATTGGATAGTGTAAAGGAGGATTGGAAGACATTCCAATTTACTGAAAGAAGACAAGATTATAATAGCTAGGATTCTAAAACCACTAGCCCTACAGGATCAACATGGATGATGAACAAACAATGGGCACTTGAAGGTGTGAGATGGTGTTGAGAGAGGATCAACCTTTCTTGGGATGTATTTAGATAAAATGCAAGGAATTTTTAGTGATGCACATCTAAGAGAAATCAATTGTAATCCTATTATCATTCTTACATAAAGGGAATAATAAGGTATAATGGTGATCTAATTTCATATTGGTATTGACATAATATTTTGGTAATGATAACCAATTGTGTAGCCTTTATTTTTGGACAACTAATCATATTTTGGAAGCTTATGTCCTTAATTATAAGAATTGAAAAGACCAGTTTCATGGTAAAATATGGAAATGGAAATAAGTCATTGTTTAGGATATTGAATAGGTTTTTTCACTTTGATTTTTGAGTTTTTATTTGGTTCATAGTTTGGTATGTTTCACAACTTTGTTAAGAGTTGCAAAAAGTAAATAGGAAGTTGTTTAAACACCAATAATATGCCAACCATTGCTCAACAAGTGTGCACTTCACAGTTTCTAAAGAGGTATAAGTTATTTTCAAATGTAACTATGTATGCACAATTTTGGTATGAATCATTTGTGTAGGATTAACTTGGAAGTAAAATATGCTTTTATGTGGAATTATTTTAAAGTCTTTTGAAAATTAAAATGGATCATCTAACTCTTAGTAAGATATAATTTTAAATAGTATGAAACCACTGCCTATTTAGTTATTGAAACTAGGAAGAGGGAACAACCCTTGTATTGATAAAATGGTTTAATTGGATAGTTTTAAAAAGCATAACCATAGTATTGAATAGTATGTTTAAGTTTCACTTTAAAAAACTATTTTAGGGAATTATTAACTAAATGGATCTAGGAAGGAAATTTGATAACCCTTGTGTTTGGAAGGATATTTTACTATCTCCTATTTTAGTTTTCTATTGTGATAAATTTTTTGGGAAACTAACTCAATTTGGATGAGTGTGGAGGTATGATTGGATGAGTGTGGAGGTATGAATCAGGGAGTAGTCAAAATGGAGGAAACTTTGAGACATGTTTAAAATTATTAGTTTTCTCTTCACAATTATGATATGCCTTACAATTACTTGTAGAGTTTGTGAGTTGTAAAAAGGCTCTTATTTCTGTATATTGTGCATTAGTAACCTTAGGATGGACAAATTAATTACATGTTTTTATACTTGACATATACATTTAAGTCCCATTGTATCTTGGGTAATTTTTATATTTTAAACTTTTTATACACTCACATGTATGTTTATCACACACATAATGTAGATGTACTTTCAAAGACCCATATATGGGAAATATTTGTAAATGCAATTATAAAGGTATTGAAATTTGTTTACAAGTCATATAGGGTATTTTTGTCCATAGGTGATCTATATGAAACATATTTTTTTCCCTTATGTGATGTTGATAACAAGGAGAACACCTTAGCCTTTATGTAGTGTAGGGGTTGAGATAATCTACTAGATTTAATGAATATTTTGGGAAATAGGTCATTTTGGAAGAATGGGTAAGATTTTTTTTACTCCCCATAATTAGGTTACAATTTTAGTTGGACAACTAACTTATTATAGGGAAGTTTTTTGATGACGTCTTATTTCACTGATGTAGATTTGTATTTTTTAAATGGAGTTTTATTGCATAATTTTGATAGATTGACTTCATAACACATTCATATGATAATTTTGGTTAATGTATGTTTGGAATCAGTGTAGGAAGATTGTTAATGGCAAGAAGATAACTCATGGAGATCATTTTTTTGGGTCAGTTGGATTATTTGGACTTTTGGAGACCAAAAGCTTCTTTGTGGGGAGGTTTGATCTAGAGGATTTTCATACTTTATAGTTCCAAAGATCTCCTAAAACTAGTATAGTACTAAAGATCATTCTAAGATCTTTCCAACACATATTAGAATGCATAAAATGGACATTATATGCTCCAAATATTACTAGTCAAATTTTGGATAAAATATGGTCAACAGTCAAATGGTGATGTGGATGCACGTATGATTGCCAAGTAGACCAATTGGAAAGTGACACATGGTAGTGAAATGGTAAAAAGGTATTTGTTTTTGCCTCTAGTCTTTAACACTCATGTTCCAATAAATGGGCCTTGCTATTTGCTTATTGAGGACCCTCAACCAAGGTTGATACGCTCTTTTTATAAAGGGGTGCCTTTGCCTCCAAATTTTCATGTTACCATTGTAAAATTTTTATTTATATATGCCTCTATGTTAGTTACACATTACATGTGGGAATAATAAACCCAATATTGTAAACAAAACACCATATGCTATTTTATGTATCTCATAGGATGAAGCTCATTTAGAGAGAACCATGTGGTGGGTCCTCAAGCCACCACATGGCCTGCTAATATCCCATTTTAATTTTCAAGTCATTTACCAAGTTTGAGATATGCCAACTCAAGAAAGCTCAAGACACTTATTCCAAACAAATCCAACCAAGTTCATATCCATGCAATATTTTCTAAACTGAGCTCAAATATTCTAAACTGATCCAAATAAAAGGTGAGATAGACTGGCCTATGATATAGTTTTAAATATCTCAATGAAGCCTATTTAAAGGCTTGTAACCATTGTGTCCCAAATGAATTTGGGATTATTATCCCATTACCAATATATAAAGGTGATGGAAGGGGATTGAACCCATGACCTTGATTCCAAAATGAGAAGGTTTGAGAGTTAAGTCACAACCATAAATTAGACATTACATTGACACATTTGCTATTCAAAGGATTCAGTTCATGATGGGAGGATATTTGGGGGATTCAAACCTATTTGTAAAAGACCATGAGTTGGTCAATAATATATATTCCTAAATGTGAGGATGGATACATAGTCCTAAGAGGGAGAGATCTCCTATTTGGTAAAGGCCATTGGACCATGGTAAATTGTGTATCTTTTTAAGGATGTAGATCAAGAGTCATTTTAATGATTATGCATCGATTTGGTAAAGACTTTGCCCATGAGGGATGAATGTGTATTTATAGGTAGAGAGAAAAAGTCTATGGTTTATTTTACACCTATTTGGAGGGCTTTTTAAACCATGGGAGAATGATATATGCTACAAGATATTTGCAGGCACACAGACCCGAGCTTATAGATAATGCCTCTAATTTTGTAAGGCATTTGACCATGAGGTATGATGGTATTTTACCTTGTAGGTTCATTTTAGGAGTTGAAAGTTTGAATAAAACCTAAGATACTCCTAGAATATTATGATGCCCATTTTATGAGTTTTCTATATACTCTTAATGGAGAAACTTGCCTGAATGCATGAAGATGATATACAGATACTATAGACCTTAGGAAGGCATTTTGTTAAACATATCAGAGTCTTCATACAGTCAGGTTTCAATATTATTTTTAGATTCTTTAATCTATATTTTGATGTAATTTTGTAATTTTATGATACTTGCATCTTTTAAATGGATCGGTTCATGATTACAAACCCAAAGACATAGCCCATAATTGGGTGAACTCCATTATCAGACTGGTGTCAATTTTCGTTTTAGTATTTTGTGTTTCATTTATTAATTCAATTTGGAGATAATTAATTAGATGCTAAAACTAATTATGAAAATCTATAAAATGATGCAAATCAGGAGTTTTAAAATGGGAGATGAGTTTATAGAGTTTTTTTTATCACTTTTCATTCATTCCTAGAATTTCACATCCAATTTTCATTTTATTAAAATGGAACTGATATTTTTTAGTATTCAAATTTAAAAACTATTTGAATTATCTATGGGGGTAAATCATGTTTTTGGCTCAATTGGTTATAACTTTCATGGAAAGATTCCTTTTGCTCTTTGGTAGTATGATACAGGAGCATCACTAGCATGATGTGTGTTTTAAGGTTTATGAATGGTAGGATGCTCATTCCCCATTCTATATGAGATGATATGTGTATATAGGAGGATATGTGAAATAGAAAATATGTGTCATCTTGTCTTGTGTTGAGGTATGATGTATATTATAGATAATGAGATGAAGGAATTACAATGTGTTTTGTGATTAGATATTTGAGGTTGATATGTTGATAGTTTTAGGTGATGTTTTATGTATGCATGAGAGATGAGGTGTTTAATCATGATGATAGATATGATGGTTTTGATTGTTTATTTTGAGGATGTGGTTTATGATGCATTTGATGTTTAGGTGGATAGATACGACATGGATCATAATGTTATGAGGCATATGGATTAGTGTTGTGATGAAAATAATGTTTTGAATGCTTGTATAAGATATGTGATATTGGGATATAATGAAGACACATAAAGTTTGTATAGGTAAAAAACTAAATGTTGGAAAAGATAAAATAATCATGAGACACATGTCTTCATGAACTAATGATTATAAGGTAAGAACAACATGATGCTATCATTGACAAGGGCTTGAAAAAATTGAATTCAGATTGGCTTATGAAAATGAGCCTTTCTAATGATTCTTACAGGCATGATTTGATTGAAAAAGAAGTTGTTAGGATCACTTTGTGTCAAGTAAGCTCATATTACCTTTATTTTATAGATTTTAAAAAGGAAAATTAGGTGATAGGTAGATGGTTGAATGGGAAATTGGTAATATGGTAACCTGATGTGGGTTAGCTTTCCCCTTTTCTAGGTGACCAAATAATCTGAATAGAAAAGTCCATACCTTAATATAATGTGTAGAATGATTGATGTGGAAAGTATAATAATACCATATGTAAAAGCCGATGGTCCTTATCAAATTTGAATTGGAGTCACATTGGATTTTCCCTACCAATTTCCTTCATTTGAATTTTCAAACTTCTTATCAAGATTTGGAGTATTAATTCATGTCAAATGAAGTTTCAACATTGTAAATTTGTTTAGTTAGGATATATAAAGTGGTTAAGGTTGTGTTAAAACATATGTAGATCACATGATTTGTCTTTATGATGCTCATGTTAGAAATTAGGTTAGTTAGGACTCTCCCAACGTTCATGAGGGAGTTCAAAATTAGTTAGATCAGTTATAGAATATAAAATAAGTTGTAAATTATTTTTTTGGTAGTCAAGTGGTGGGGTTGGATTCTGTTGGGTGAATATTTTATCAATCAATGTATTGATGAACAAAATAGGTCTGATTAACCACAATAGGAAGATTGGTCAGCCAAATGTGTAGGTTTACCACATCAAAAGGGGACTAATCTCTCCTCTCATCAAGGGGAGGTTCCCTATAAGTATAAGGTACTATATATATGTGCTAATCTACTATAAATAAGCTAATCTACTATAAATAAGCTGAAAATAACACTCAAGGGTAGGATAATACCATCCATCTATCTTTTTTTAGAGATGATGTTGATAAATCAAAGGAGAAATCCTGATGAAATGACAAAAAACACTCCTCTTCTTTTAGAAGTGTTGTTTAATAGACAAAAGGAATCTTTTTGGTGATGAAAAATAGCTATAACATGGTGTAGTAACACAGCAAGATGAAATGAGGCATAAAGTCTCCACCTCAACTGCCAAAGAGTGAAATACAAAGGATAATGAGGGCATAAAGTCATCCCAAGATCCTTTACATAGGAATAGAAAAGACAAACACACTAAAGGCAATTGTGTGGGCACAAAGTCTCCCTACAATTGACTTCAGGACACCTTCCTGACTACTTTCACTAATTCTACTTATTTAATTAAAGGGACATAAATCATATTAAGGAAACAAAAATAAGAACAATTTCCCCAACAACCAAGTTATTACAGCACAAAGTCTAAAAAGTCACTTGCTTTCTTATTCCAATAACAAAATATGATCAACAATCTAAGTTCAAAGTCTCAGTAATGCCTTTCAATTTGGGCAAAATTTAGTTTTTGATAACAAAAAAGATCTCTTTAAAACAATAAGAGAGAGTCCAATATATAGCCCTCCAAGAAATACTTGGGAGCAATAACACATCATGTTGCATTAAATTTTGTCAAGAAGATCTGATGGAATTGGTCATATTTGCCCATTTGCTTTTCTCGATGCAGAGAAACGAGTCACACCATTTAATGTTTGTGTTCTCCAATGTCCACTTGGCGGTCTGCTTATATAAACATATCTTATGTATGAATATTTTTGGTCCTTCATCATTCCTCCTTTTCTAGCTATTGAATTAGGTCCTTGGTTCAATCGGATCTTGCTCATTGGTCAATTTTTGCTGATCTTAACAATTGACACATGGCAGCATCTATTGTAAAATAGGTGAGGACACTTGGTAGCATCCATGGGACTCTGAGAGATGTTTATTTGAAAGAAGCTTTGAAACTTGTAAGAAACTCAAGATGCAAATACAGACACTTGTCGCGCTCCATGGAGTTATAACGAGATATGTGGCATATTTTGGGTGTCTTTTGAGAATCCTGCAAAGGATGACATGTGGTGGCTTCTGCTGAGTTTAGCCATTCACCTGAGACCCACCATAGTCCTTACTTAACAAAGAGACCAAAGGAAGAAACTATGGATGTCGACACGTGGTGGCTTTCACCAAGCTTTATCTTTCCTTTTGAAACATTCTAGACTCATTTTAGATTCATGCAGATGATACCATGTGGCATGTTCTGTTGCTTGAAACTATTTCTCGATAGATGACACTTGGTAGCTTTTGCTAAACTTTGTAAAGGACACATGGTGCATTTTGTTGCAACTTTATGAGGGACACATGGTAGCGTTTTGAGCTTTTATTTCCTCGATAGGTTTTCTATTTTGGGGGACTTTTCTTTCAGACAAAAAGTCTGAAGGAATTCTTTCAAACAATTTGTCCAAAGTAAATCTTCCTTCACTTCATTTCTGCTTTCCATTGGGCTTTCTCTTAGGTGGATTCCTTTGGACAAAAAGTTTGAAGGATTTTTCCTTAATCATTTTGCTATAGGAACTTTTCCAAAGGAATTCCCTATGTCTGACTTTGCTCACTGCCCTCTGCAAGGGTATTCGGCTTGGTTCAATGTCCTCCGTAAGGGTACTTTTTCCTTTGGCTTTTCCTTAGTCAATTTTTTGTTGATCTCAATAAGTGACACATGGCAGCATCTGCTTAACTTATAGAGGCTCAGATTCCTTTTGAGTGTCCCATAGAAGATGACACATGGTGGCTTTCGCTAAGCTTTTAGAAACATTGTAGATACACTTGGGACTCATTCTAGATTCATGCGGATATTGACACTTGGCATGTTTTGATTATCTTACAAAGGACATGGGGCAACTTCCATAGTTCTTAGAAAAAAAGTAAAATGGCACTCGATAGATGACACTTGGCAGCATCCGCTAGGCTTTGGTGAGATTTTGTTTCGAGCTTTTCTTGCCTTAGTCACTTTTGCCACATAAATTCCCTTCATAAGGGCACTTGTCTCTTCAACTTTTGGGGCACTCCTTTAAACCTGCCACTTGAATCAACCACTTGAACCAACTTTGGTTCAATGATTCAATGGTTCATTCTTTTATTTCTATTTATTCAATTGACCACTTGAACCAAGCTCTTTGAAATAAACCATGTTGAACCAACTACCATTGAACCTGTTGAACTCGTTAGTCCTTTAACTGAAAAAGCTTGGATAATTCCCAATTTTGAGGTTTAGAATAATTTTTTGAAATGGGAAGAGATAATTTTGTCTTGTAGGACCAAAATAGCTTATATGTTGTCCCAAAAATGAGTGACATTTTTCGAGTACAATAGCTGGCTCCAGTTGGGGAACTTCCATCAATTGTAAAAAGAATTAAAGGGAGTAGAATCCAAAATCTCTAGTGTCTTTGTGTGTACCATTGGGCTATACAGTCATGTTACCTAGAAATGAGAGGCATCAAAAATGAAAACAAACAAAACAAAATGAAACTAAAAATTATACAAATATACATATGTATAGATGAAATGATCTAGTGCTTCAAGAATTGAAGTGTTTCAGATGCTTCCCATTGTGAGGCAGAGAAAAGAGTGTGCCATCTTGATACTTCAGGAGGAAGCTATTTTCACCATTATGCTAATGAATAATAAACAAGCCTCTCCAAAGGGAGTTGAACTTTCCATGCATCCCTTTTGGTTCTCTCCTTTTGTCCAACAACAGGACTTGATCTCCAACTTATAAATCATGGTTTTTTGCCTTCTAGTTGAAGAGATTCTTCACTAGACTTTGATGGGCAGCAATTCGGTCCACCACCATAGTTCTCTACTCATCCAGCTTAGTCAGACACATAATCCTCTTATCAAGGGCTCTTTCATATGTCTGATCTTCAATTACCTTATCCAATTTCAAGGCTGACAATTCTAAGGTGATTGGTATCTCAACATTGATACCATAAAGAAGTTGGAAAGGAGACATACCAATTTCCCTCTTTGGTGTGATTATCTCTACCCATAGAGCATCAACCAATGCTTTATGCCATGTCCTTTGGTTGTCATCTACTAACTTCTTGATGATGGTCACTAGGTTCTTATTACTTGATTCAGCTTGTCCATTCCCTTGTGGAAAGTAATCAGAAGAGTGGGAGAGTGTAATTCTATAATAGAAATAGAATTATGTAATTTCCTGGGAAATGAAACAAGTTGCATTGTCAGTAACAATCTTGGTTGGGACCCCAAACCTAGAAATGATATTCTCCTTAAGGAAATTGCACACTACTTCTAAGGTAGCATGCTTGGTTGGAATTGCTTCCACCCACTTAGTGAAGTAGTCAATTTTTGCAAGGACATAATCATGTCCAGCACTTGAAGATGGGTTTATAGTTCTAATAAAATCAATTCTCCATTGTTGGAATGGTTCTTCTATGATAACTGGCTTGAGAGGCAAGGCAACTAACTTGGGTCTTCCAACAAATTGCTGACAGAGTTCACATTTTCTCACCCACTTATATGCATCTTGGAAAAGAGTTGGCCAGTAATACTTGGCTCATAGAATTTTATGGGCAGTCATAGGAGAAAAAAATGTTCTCCATAGGCTAGATTGTGGAAGGATTTCAAATGTTGGCTTTCCTACTCTTTGTCTACATAGTGAAGGAACACTCCATCAAGGCTCCTCTTGTATAGGCCGTTGTCCCAAAGGAAAAAATTAGTAGCTTTCAACTTGATAGTCCTCCTTTATTTGTAAGATAAGTGAGTAGGACATTCACCATAAGTAAAGAAATGAGCAATACCTAAATACCACTCATTGGTAGTGGATACAAAGAGGACTATCGATGTGTCTTCCACCTCTACTTCTTTATGCATTATTTCTTCTAGTTTGTTATCAGTAATTAATTAGCATAGGCCTTTTCCCCGTACCAATTTTGTTGGTTTGATGTCTAGATCAAACTCCTAGATATTTGCAATCCAATTGCCTCTTTTCATCCCAAACTCCTATTGAGTTCATATGGACTTGACTGTAGTGTTAGGAACCAAGGCAGTAGTGTGTGAATTTAGGATATAAAAGTGGAAATACTTGACTACCTTCACCACTGCATAAGCATGCTTCTCCATGTTTGAGTGCTTCAGCTCATGGGCTTTGAGAGGGAAAATCATGAAAGAAATGGGAGATTCCATACCTTCTTTATTATGTTGAACTAGAATTACTGAAAGCATGTGTTCAGAAGCATAACTATATATGGTGAACTCTTTGTTATAGTCTGGACAAACTAGAGTTAGGGTGTGGGAAATGGCAGTCTTGATATCTTTAAATGCTGACTTGCCTTCTTTAGTCTAGTTGAAGGTGGTCTTCTCTTTCATCATGTTTACAATGTGTCAAGTCTTCTCAGCAAACTCAGGGATGAACCTTCATAATAAATTCACCTTTTCGAAGAAAGAGTGAATAACATTTTTACTTGTAGGTAAGGTAAGCTCTTGAATAGGCTTGGCTCTATTTGAGTCAATCTTAATGCCTTCTTTAGACATGATGTGTCTAAGAATTTTCCCCTCTGTTATTCCAAAAATTGACTTCTTGGGGTTCAAGGAAATGCCATTCTAGCAGTAGCACTCCAACACTTGTTGCAAGTGGCGTATATGATTTAGTCGATGCTTTGAAAAAATGGTTAAGTCATTAAGATAAAATTTAATGAACTTACCCATCTCATCCTTGAAAGCAAGGTCCATTGTTCTCTAAAAGGTGGCACCAGCATTTATCAAACCAAAATGCATCCTTCTATATGTAAATGTGCCCCAAGGTGTGGTGAATGTAGTCTTGTGTTGGTCTGTTTCACCAACTTCAACTTGATTATATCCTGAGAAGCCATCTAGCATTGATAACATATATGAGCCTATCACTGTCTGAAGCACTTGATCCATGATTGGTAAAGGATAGTTATCCTTTAAAGATGACTAATTCAGATTCTTGAAATCCACATAGATGTGAATTTTGCCATTCTTCTTCCTTACAGGCACTATGTTTGCAATCCATGTGGAATAATGGATTGGGAAAATGATTCTAGTGTTAAAAATTTTTTGTATTCAAACAGAATAGTACCTGATATCTTAGGATTATACTATCTAGATTTTTACTTATAAGGCACCGAGTTAGCCTTGAGAGGAATGTCATGGCAGATTTCATCAAGACTGAGATACTTTAGGTCATCATAAGAGTATACTAAGACGTCCATATATTTGTGGAGTAGAGTAGTGAACTTGAATCTCTCCTTAGGAGTGCAGCACTTCCCAATATTCACCATCTTGTGATTTTTTTTATTAGTCAGATTTATTTGATCAAATCCCTGAGAGGAGCTTGAATCTATTTGCTATTGTTTGATGAACCTATCATGCTTGTCAAACAGTTTCTCAAGGGAAACCAAGCCTTTGGGAATTTTATTCTCTCTAAGTTTTAAGAATTCTTCATTTGCAACTAAACTTGATTCAGGGGTTGGTTCACACTTCTGAGGTTCACTGCCTTCAAAATGTAGTTGTTTAAAGTTGTCTTTTCATTCTAGGAAGGCAATGATTTGGTGATCATCATTGAATACTTGCCAATGTTCAACATTTTCAGGCACACTTGGTCTAAAGACTAGCTCAATAGTGTATTTTTTTCCTGTGAAGTCTGAGTGAGGAATTAAAAGAGTTGATGAAATAGCAAGTACATCAGCTCTATCATTGGATTCCCTAGGTATGGCAGAGATGTTGAAAGCATCAAAGCTTTAAATTTGGTCCTAGAATAAGTTGCAGTAGTGGCACAATCTCTCATTTTTAGTTTGATACAATTTTATTATTTGAAAAACCACTAGTTCAACATCTCCTTTGGCATGAAGGAGCTTGATGCCTTTGTCCCAAGTAGCCTTCAATCCAAGCAATAGAGATTCATACTCAACTATGTTATTGGTGTTGTTAAAATGTAACTTATATGAATAAGGGAAAATATCTCCTTGAGGAGATATCAACACAATCCCATCTCTTGAATTGGTAGAGGAGTAGCTACCATTGAATTCTAGAGTCCATACCTCATCAGACACTAATTTTTTTTAGATTATCCTTCATTAGAGAGGGAAGATCCTTCTCCATCTGTATTGCAACTCACCAATTCTTTTGTTATTCTAGCTAAACTAATTTTTGGATTGACACTTTTAAGAAATTTATTAGATGTTACATGAACTTCATATGTAGATATAAAGTAGTTACCCATACCTGAAGACTCAAATAGAATTTGAGCTTTAGGGGCTGATGTCTGAGTGACAATATATTTTGATTCCTTTTCAAGAAGTAGCCTCTGCATGATGCCTTTGACAAGAATCCTCACTTCAGATAGGTCCATGCTCAATTCTCCACCAACATCCTTGTATAAATTTCACCCTAGTAGAATGTTGTATGAGGCTGGAACATTAGCCACCAAAAATGTCATCTTGATTCTTTTATCTGGAAAGGCTGCAAATGCAAATTGGGTGTCTTTGATTTATCTGAGCAAAGGTACTTGTTTGTTCTCCATGAAGAAACATCTCCAAAATGTCTTGGTCAGTGTGAGATCAAGAGATTATACCACTTTGGTAGGCATGACATTATCTAAAGCTCCTGAGTCTATGATGTAGTTGCTCAGCTTGTGACCATTTATCAACAGGGAAACATTGAAAGGTTCTATTTTCCTAGGGGCAACAAGAGGAGTAATGACAAGATTGTTTGGAATGGGTATGTTCTTTGGGGAATCAAGAGTTACCTTCTTAGAATCTTGTCCTATAGGGATGGCCTTATTCTTCACACTCTTAACTAACCTATCCAACTACTCAGGATTGGATTGTAAATATTCAAACTCAGTCATTTGAATTTTGGTTTTCTTGACATGATCAATTATGTCAAATGACTGAATTGGACTAGAAACAAAGGAAGGTAATTCAATTTTTTGGTTTATAAGGGGGGAAGGACTAATTTGTAAAATTGAAGTTAAAGTTGAAGGCAAACTTGATGTACTTACCTTTTTGGTGATCATCGAGTCTTTTAGCTAGAAAGGCAGGGTTATTCCTCACTTAGAAATTGAAATTGTAGGTTGAGAACACTCTTCTATTTTTACTTTATCATCTTGTTGAGCTGACTATTTTTGTGACTTGGTAAACACTGCATATGATCCATCAAATGCTTCTCTTTTACTTTTGGGTTCATCTTGGTAGTTCAAGAAACTGATGTTGGAGTCACCAGATGATTCTTATTGGTTTTCTACAAGGAGATCAACATCATTTTCTTGACTCAATTCAGGCTGGAAAGAGAAATCTAATTCTGCTTCAAGATATCCCACTGTTGAATTGGTTTGGGGTGCTTTAGTGGCAATTTTCCCCTATGGGGGGGAAGATGATTTAGCTGCCCTTGATTCTTGGCAGCATTACCCTGGTACAATTGATTTGGAAATGTCCTCCTTGGTATATCTATGTATGAAGGAGCAGAAGCCATTTCTTGTGCCATTTGCTTTTTAAGAGCAAGTAACTTGTCAGCCAACTTTTGAACCATTGGATTAATGGTGCCTATAGATGTATATTCAGAAGATGATGAGGGTCTATTTCTATTAGGATCTCTCCTTATCTTCCCTTCCAAGATGAGATCATCTTCTACCTCAGTGGCCAAATATTGAGCTGCAACAAGGTCTATTTGACCATCACGTCTCAACAGAAAACTTACTTCAGGTAGCTGAGAATTAATAAAGAAACATTTGAGATTCTCAGCTGTAGGTCGAGAAATTATAGGGATCCTATTCCTTAGTTTTTCAAACTTGGCTATAAGTCCCTCATTATTCCATTAGGCTCTTTCTTCATTTGTGTGAGCTGAGCTAGAAGGGCATGTACATCTTCTATAGGCTTGATGTCAAACTTGGCTATGAAGTCCCTCATTAGTCCATTAGGTTCTTTCTTCATTTGTGTGAGCTGAGCTAGAAGGGCATGCACATCTTCTGTAGGCTTGAATTTGGCTTTAAACTTAGCTTTGAGGGTGTTCCAGTCAGTTACTGACCAAGCCTGCAGATGGTAGAACCAATCTGTAGTAGCACCTTGTAGTGTTTCTACAAACAGTCTGACTGCGACGTCCTCAAATTCCACTCTAATTACACCACAGGCTATGCTAAAAGCTACAATGTGTTCATCAGGATGAACTTTCCCATCACCATAGAACTTAGGGAAATTCTTCCTTAAACTATGTGGAAGCTCATGTAGAGGTGGAGTAAGATTGAGAGGGCCAAAAAAATTACCCCAGGGACCTTGAACTACCATTGTATGACTATGAAAAGGTGGGATAACAAAACTCAGAGGGGTAAGTATTGACAAAGCTTTATTAATAGCAAAAGTGGATGCTTTGCCTGATAATGGAGATTTGAATTTAGTAGGAAGAAAGCTCCTAGTTCGTTGGATATGAGATGGTGAAGAAAACATATCAAAATTACTTTGCTATACCAACTCAAATATAGGGTCAACAATACCTTTAGCCCTTTGGCTTCGTGTATACCATGGATTTGCCAGATTGTAAAACAAAAATGGGAAAGAACTGGCTATGGTTTAGCTTGAGGCTTGAGGCTTCAAATTGTGTGTTCTATCCTAGTTGGCATGGAGGTGGAGGGGGATGGTAAGGCTATAATGATAATGGGTAAGACACAAAATAGAGTCACCAGAGTCTATAATGGATAAGGGTAGGGACTCCTTCAATCAAAAACTTGAGGCTTTAGATTGCACATTCATCCCCAATAGAGTTGCCAAAAATTGTTGGGTGAATATTTTGTCAATCAACGTACTGATGAATAAAATAGGTCTGATCAACCATAGCAGGAAGATTGGTCAGCCAAATGTGTAGGTTTACCAAATCAAAAGGGGACTAATCTCTCCTCTCATTAAGAGGAGGTTCCCTATAAGTATAAGGTACTATATATATATATGTATATATATATATATATATATGTATATATATATATATATATATATATGTATATATATATATATATATATATATATATATATATATATATGCTAATCTACTATAAATAAGCTGAAAATAACACTCAGGGGTAAGATAATACCATTCATCTATCTTTTTGTAGAGATGATGTTGATAAATCAAAGGAGAAATCCTGATGAAATGATAGAAAACACTCTTCTTTTAGAAGTGTTGTTCAACAGACAAAATGAATCTTTCTGGTGATGAAAAATAACTATAATAGGGTGTAGTAACACGACAGGATGAAATGAGGCACAAAGTCTCCACCTCAACTGTCAAAGAGTGAAATATGAAGGATAATGAGGGCACAAAGTCATCCCAAGATCCTTTACATAGGAATAGAAAAGACAAACACACTAAAGGCAATTGTGTGGGCACAAAGTCTCCCTACAATTGACTTCAAGATACCTTCCTGACTACTTTCACTAATTCTACTTATTTAATTAAAGGGACATAAATCATATTAAGGAAACAGATGTAAGAACAATTTCCCCAACAACCAAGTTATTATAGCATAAAGTTTGAAAAGTCACTTTCTTTCTTATTTCAATAACAAAATATGATCAACAATCTGAGTTCAAAGTCTCAGTAATGCCTTTCAATTTAGGCAAAATTTAGTTTTTGATAACAAAAAATATCTCTTTAAAACAATAAGAGAGAGTCCAATATATATCCCTCTAAGAAAGACTTGGGATTAGTAACACATCATGTTGCATTAAATTTTGTCAAGAAGATATGCTGGAATTGGGCGTATTTGCCTATTTACTTTTCTCGATGCAGAGAAATGGGTCACGCCATTTAATGTTTGTGTTCTCCAATGTCCACTTGGCGGTCTACTTCTAGAAACATATCTTATGCATGAATATTTCTGGTCCTTCTTCATCATTCCTCCTTTTTTGGCTGTTGAATTAGGTCCTTGGTTCAATCAAATCTTGCTCTTTGGTCAATTTCTACTGATCTTAACAATTGACATGTGGCAACATCCATTGTAAAATAGGTGAGGACACTTGGAAACATCTATGGGACTCTGAGAGATGCTTATTTGAAAGAATCTTTGAAACTTGTAAGAAACTCAAGATGTAGATATAGACAGTTGTCACACTCTGTAGAGTTATAATGGGATATGTGGCATATTCTAGGTGTCTTTTGAGAATCCAGTGGAGGATGACATGTGGTGGCTTCCGCTGAGTTTAGCCATTCACCTGGGATCCACCACAGTCCTTACTTAACAAAGAGACCAAAGGAAGAAATTGTGGATGTCGACATGTGGTAGCTTCCATCGAGCTCTACCTTTCCTTTTGAAACATTCTAGACTCATTTTAGATTCACACAGATGATGCCATGTGGCACGTTCCATTGCTTGAAACTGTCTCGACAGACGACACTTGGCAGCTTCCACTAAACTTTGTAAGGGACACATGGCGTGTTCTATTAAAACTTTATGAGGGACACGTGGTGGCTTTTTATGCTTTTATTTCCTTGGTAGGTTTTCTATTTTGGGGGACTTTTCCTTCAAACAAAAATTTTGAAGGAATTATTTAAGACAATTTGTCCAAACGAAATCTTCCTTCGCTTCATTTCTGCTTTCCATCGAGCTTTCTCTCAAGTGAATTCCTTTGGACAAAAAGTTTGAATGATTTTTTCCTTAACCGTTTTTCCATAGGAACTTTTCCAAAGGTCCCTGTGTCCACCTTTGCTCACTGCCCTCTACAAGGGTACTCAGCTTGGTTCAATGTCCTCCGCAAGGGTAATTTTTCCTTTGGCTTTGCCTTAGTCAATTTTCCATTGATCTCAATAGGTGACACATGGTAGCATTTGCTTAACTTATAAAGGCTTTGGATGCCTTTTGAGTGTCCCATGGAAGATGACACATGGTGGATTTTGCTAAGATTTTATAAACACTGTAGATACACTTGGGACTCATTCTAGATTCATGTGGATATTGACACTTGCCGTGTTTCACTTATCTTACAAAGGATATGGGGCAACTTCCACAGTTCTTAGAAACAAAGTAAAATGGGGCTCAATAGATGACACTTGGCAACATCTACTGGGACACTCCTTTGAACCTGCCACTTGAACCAACCACTTGAACCAACTTTGGTTCAATAGTTCAATGGTTCATTCTTTCATTTCTATTTATTCAATTGACCGCTTGAACCAAGCTCTTTGAAATAAACCATGTTGAACCAACTACCATTGAACCTGTTGAACTTGTTAGTCCTTTAACTGAAAAAGCTTGAATAATTCCCAATTTTGAGGTTTATAATAATTTTTTTGAAATGGGAAGAGATAATTTTGTCTTACAGGACCAAAATAGCTTATATGTTGTCCCAAAAATGGGTGACATTTTTTAGGTACAATAGATTCAAAGGGGAAATTTATAAGAACCCCAAGTAAGTGAATAAGGTAATTTTTTCTCATTTAAAGACAAGAAATCATGACAAACATTATATTTTCTTATATAAGGGCAATGAAAGTTGACTATATAAGAATGATCAGTGATGGAAAGTATACTAAAATAAAGTTATGATTATATTTGTGTATTTGGTAAAATGGTACATGATTTATAATTGTGTTTCAAGTATTTTTTAAGTTAGTTTCAGAATTATTTGATATGGTTCAAAGTGACATACCTATATACCCTGTATTGCTTACATTTATGAAGAAAAGGACTGAGTATGGATTATTTTGAGAATAAATATTTGTAAAATGAGTTGAAACACAAATTTTTATATTTTTAAGTGATATTTTAAATCTTATAATGGTTCTTTATGAGTCTCAATGTGTTTGAATTCATAAACAATATATCAGGCTTGGAGATAACTATGTTTCAAGACACAATTAAACAAAATATTGTGGCAAATGTTGAATAGATGTAAGGAAATGGGAATAATTTGATTTTAAGAGGTATATAATGATAAAATATACCTAATTAAAAAAATATATTCATTTAAAACCTTTTATAATACCTAAAACACCACTTTGTTCCTTCTTGGGTAAATACAATCCTACAAACCAACACAAAGTTTTGTCAAAATGTATGCTAGAGGGATCAAGGAGGGTAGATGTTGATTGGAAAAGGGATGAAACATGTTTTAATATGTTATTAATCCAATATAAGGTTTTTAAACTTTTTTTTGGAAAGTTTAAGATCAAAATACCCCTTCTTAGGTCTACAAAGTATCTACAAACCCTATATTAGGGTTTAGAAACAAAAACTAACTTTGCTACTGATTCAACCATCACAATTTCATAAAAATTGTTAAATAGTTATATAAAAATTATGATTTAAGATATTATATGGTTTTTAAGCTAATAAAATAATTTTGTGTATGGATTTGATAGGTTTGAGTTTAAATAAGGTAAAGAAGGCCTAATTAGGCTTAGGCAGAGCCTAAAGAGGGCTTAGAAAAGTGGCCTAAGATCATAGATAGGTCATGAAAGTTCATATAAATGAGTAAATAGATAGAGAGTACCTAAAATAGGTTTGGATTCTCAATACCATTCTATACATTATCCTACCAGTAGAAAAAGGAGAAAAAAGGCTACTAAAGAGCCTATGACAAAGAAAGAAGCCGGGTAAGTTGTCAAGCATTATTTAAGAAATTATGAGGATGGGATAAAGGTTTAAAATTGGTATTAATAGAGTGGGAATAAGGTGATATGAGTGATAAAATATCAAAAAATGTTTGAAACATATATGAATCAAGTTACTAAGGAGCTTTCATCAAGGAATGAGCATATTGAAACAAGACCATTGTGAGAGTTGATTAGAGGGTGACAAGTGTGAATGGTATTGATGGAATTAGTATTGAAAATAATTTGAGTTATGATCATGAATATCCAAGAGTGAGAGGATTTAAATAGATAAAAATATATTGGGTGTTAAAGAGTAGGGTTTCCAAGATCTAAGATTCAAGAGACAAATGAAATTAGAGCTAGGATATTGAAGGCAGAGGTAAATGTGTATAATTTTGTGTTTTTCCTACATGTTAACCTAGACCAATAAATACCTATACATCAGGTATGATCATGTATCCTTTTTTGTGTTTGTATGATTATTGAGCATATATGCATTGAGGTAATAAGACCCAAAGGAGGAGTTCATTAGAATCATGAGTGCACATGATATGAAGGCTAAGGGGGAGTCCCTTTGTCTGCAAAGAGGTCTAATTCAGATAAGGTGATGGCATGATGGTTCAAACATTAGGTATACATGGTTTTATCTCCAAGATTCAATATGATAGTAAAATAATGTGATGAGAATACCATAGCTATCTATGAGCTAAAGATAAGTACAAAGTTGTGTTAAGCAGTCATCAAAGGCAGCTCATATGTGGGAATGGATGTCATAAATAAAGATATGGTAGTCAATATTCATGGAGGTATAAGGTTATTTAAGTAAAACAAAGAAGTATGATTCTATGGTGAGCTAGTGGATCAAGGTCTACATCAAGTTGGTTGATAATTAGTAAATTTTAAACTCAATATTATTCATGTCAAGAAAAAGTAAATGGATATGATAATGATAATAGGGGGTGCCTATGTATGATGATTTAGGTATATGTGGGAATGGTTTATTAAGATCAGGTCCAAGGTTCAAATGGCATATTATGAAAAACCTTTGTCATTAATGTCAAAGGGGGAGAAAGATCATAATGAAGGATTTCATATTAGTAAGAAGACATTCTGAGAGTGATTTTGCCATCAATGAAAAAGGGGGAGTTTTTTGAGGAGTATTTTCATTGATGTCAAGGTTTATATCATTTTATGTCAAGGTTGATGTCATTGATGTCAAGATGTATGGTGTGTGGGGTATGATATTGTATGCCTAATATGACAAGGAATATAAACAACCTAATGTCTCTCCACTGAGAGATAATTTGAAGGTTTGAGAATTCATAAAAAGTTTTGGCAACACTTTTTTGGAAATAATTTTGAATACTTGGCATAGAATATAGTGAGCTATGAAGATATTTAGTCAAGCTCTAAAGATCTACATAAGCAACTCTAAAGATGCTCCATTGAGCTATGAATATGTTCTATTCAATATATAAACAATATGATGTATGAGGTTTTTTGAGAATTCTTATGAGGCTTTGGAACACTCAAGTGAGTCTCAAGATAAGCATACATGGGTAAGACCTACATACCTAGTATGAAACTAGACCACCTTTAGACCCTGCTTGGCCTAATGAAGCAACATGAACTGTTGATAAGACATATGAAGAATAATTGATAGTGTTTGAGAATGAGAGAGGTTTTTTGATTTTTTACATGAGGTTTTGATATCTTTTATAGTCTTTAGAAGGTCAGCTTCAAGACCTATTATAACTTATGGGTTAAAGGCCTAAAGAGCAAAGAGAGAAATAATGGCTAGATGGGGTATTAGGATCCATTTCCAAGGTAAGTGTGAGTATTTTTTAATTTATATATGTATTTAATGTTTTTTAAATTATTTTGACCAAGTTTTAAGCCAAAATTTGAAGGTTAAGACAAGAAAAAGTGTTTTGAGGTGTATCGAGTGCATAAAATAAAGGGTTCTCAACTCAAGAAGGAATTTCAAGTTTCATTCACACATGAAACATTTACATGGGAAACTAATATATTTAAGAGAGATGGGGAAAGGTCCTAAATAATATCTCTAGGCATTAATTTTGAAAATGAGGGGCAATTTTTTATGAATAATTGTTAACACTAGAAATAGTGTTAACCCTCTCTAAAACCCTAATAGTGACTCGATGAGAAAGACATTTTATAAAGTGATTATAATTATTTTAAATGTATATTTAAGTGATTTGATCATTTATTCAACTCCCCTAGTCACCTCTAGGTGTGATTGGTTTTTTAGGTAAGTGAGTGGACCCTATAGGAAAGGCCTTATTTATCAAAAAATTGTTATAGCAATTAGAGTTGACTGAGTCAAGGTTGATAATTGGATAAAGGTTGAATATTTATATTTTTATCTTATTTACATGGTTTTTTATGATTATTTTATATCCATTAGGGTTACTAAATTGGTCATATAAACTGACCAATCACTAACAGACCTAGTGGTACAGATAGTGAGAAAACTAGGCAAAAGTGAGAAGTTTATTAGGGATGTACTAACATAAACTAGGGATGAATCAAAGTACATGGATATGTTTTTAAATAAATTTAATACATGTTCATTTTGTATATATGTTTTTGAGGTCAATGGTAATGATGAAAATGTTGCTCATAAGTTGACTTGTCTAATGAAGATGAGACAGTGAAGGTGCAAGGTTATGAGATTGGTATGTAAGACAAATACTACCATATTACCATGATATATATCTATATAAAAATTATATAATGATTATATATGATCATTCACATTAAAATATGTGTTGAAATTCAAAATCACCATGACTTGTCTTTAAGAGAAACTAGTAGTTTTGGGTAAGCAGGTTGTAGAGATGGGTTTGAGACTCTATACCATGAGTTGATATATATAATGAACATAATGATTTTTTTTAAAATTTAATGATATATCCATTAATTTAATAACCTTGTAAGTTAGTATAATATGTTGTAACATTGAATCCAAAATGATTTGTCTGGCTGAGTAAAGACTGTGAGAGAGAAGGTCAACAAATTGGTCTGAAAGACCAATAGTTACCATTAATGATTATGATATTTTTTTAAAGGTTGATATAAGGATGTTATAATATCATGTTTATAAATTATAATTAATTTATCATGTTCTATCATATGTCATAAATTCATGTTTCCATGATTATGTTTTGAGAGTAGTTGGCAGTTCTGAGTAAGCTTCTTACATAGAAGAGTTTGAGGATGTATACCCTGAGTTGAAGCATTTTATGAAGTTTGTGATGAACCTGAGGTAATTTTTTTCAAATATATTATTTATTTCCATGTTTTAAATTTATGTTTATTATTCAATTATTCAAGACAAACTTTCTTTGTATATACAGGCCTTATATGAATAGTACTATTGGAGTGGTTCAAGTAGTGGTTGCATCTAAAAGGTTTTATGGATATCAAAGGATGTTAGATAAGGTATATTTGAGTTTTGTTTTAAAAAATAATAATATTGTTTATATAGGATAATTATGTCCTAAGATAATCATGTTTACACATTACTATACAAACTTAATTCAATTATGTCTCCATGAGACCTAAAGGAGAGATAAGGCCTAATTGAAGTATGCTAGGCCTAAATGGACTCAAAACACATTTTATCCATGTATATTATATGTATTAATATCCTTTTAATGGATGACATAATAATATAATAATTTTTTTTTAATAATAAGGATATGATCAAGTGACTTGTATACATACTAGGTAGTTTTAGGCCTATTTGTGGATACTCAAAGAAAATGAATGAAAAAGAAGCTAGAAGAGTAAATTAGAGGATGTAAGGATGGATATAAATACATACCATGGAATAATTTAATTTATTAATATTATCTTAACATCAATACAAGAGTAGAGATAATCTAATGAATATCAAATAGGAGGTTTACATAAGAAGATCAATACCTATTTGAACTAATAAAGGTGATAGAGGGCTTATGTTTTGAATGTGATAAAAGATCATAGTTGAGTGTGTGAGGATGAAGGAATGGCCATATTACCATATGAATACTAATACCATGTGACCATGAGTGTCAAAGAGAAGACCATGAGGGCATATTGTGATTAATAGAACCTTCATGAGGAGAGGAGCAGAGTATAAGTCTATGAGGTTATCATAGGTGAGCAGAGGTGTATTTAAGGTATGAATATGTTTATAAGGCCATGATGAGGTAGATGATGTGTAGAGAGAGAATATATAATATTGATTATGAAATTTATGTCATAAAGAGTAGAAGAAAGAGAGAGAGAGAGCAGAAGAAGACCATCATTAGGTATTCATAAGCATCAAGGAAAAGATGGACAAATAATTAGTGGCTGAGTGGGTGCTAAATCATCATAGTGTTGATTAAGTGGGTGATTGATCAAAAAAGGGGTTAGTTACTCATATCAAGTTGGTGCTTGATAAATACAATTGGGTGCTTGGTGAATTAGGGGTTGGTTATCCTTATTGGGTTGGTACTTAGCTAAAGATTGATTAATTACTTTATAAGACTATTTATCTAGCATTTTTTTAGTGGGTTTTATCCCCCATGAGGGTTTCCCATCTATATTATGTGTTATGGTTATTTATTCATTACTTAGGTTGATTAATTATTTCTTCATGCTTATGTACATTGGGTTGATATTGATTGATTAATGGTAATGAATGAATGATTAAGTGAAAGTAAAAGAGTATTAAGAACATTGATTCACCCCCATTTTAGTGATTGTGATTCCAACAAACTTTTAACTCTATTTTGGAAATGTGGTATTCTTTTTCCTTAAGCTATAATCTTACTTAATCTTTTGTATTCTTAGCTTCTCCTATTTCATTATTTATATTAATGATGACCTTTTCTAACTCTTCAAGGCTATGAGATGTTTATGTTCTTAGGTCATGATTTTCTTCATATTTTTAAATCTACAATATTTTCTTTGGATTGTTCTTCTTAAGAAATTTTATCTCACCTAAATCACAAATGAGTTATTATTCAAGATTTACTTATCCTTCATCCTCAATATCTTCCTCCTCTTTCAATGTGTCTTCACTTATAGAGGTATCATTCATTATTCCTATATCCATGAACAAAGTTTATTCTCTATCATTACCTAAAATGATCTCATCAATCTCATAGATATTCTAAAAATTTTCACACATTTCATTTGTTTAATCACATTAAATAATCTTCACAAAATTTAATTTTGATAAGCCACACAAAATAAAAATTCATGGCTTTGGCATTATTCTCACTAGACTTGTTTCTGACTAGATCCATTGGTAGAGATGATGGAGCATTATAACCATTTACTAACACTTTCCAGATATCAAAACCTAAATCCATTAAATATGTTCTCATTATTATATTATAAAAATCATAATTTGTTTTGTCAAAAAATAGAGCCTTGTTTATGGTTAAATCTTCTTGTCTAGCCATGTACGCTCTTGAGATATACCTTCTAATGGTTAGGCTATTTTTGAAGGAACCAATCTGATACCAATTGTTAATCACATGCTTATACTAGGGGGTGAATCAATATAATATTATATTTTACTTAATGAAACTTAATATCCACAATCAAATCATTCACGTAAAAATGACACAATTAACACTAGATTTACATGGAAACCCTTTCGAGGAAAAACCATAAATGAATAGATGCTTATAACTACCATCCAAATATAGTTGTATAATAATAATATTTTAAAAAAATTCATAGGCACCAAACTATTGGAGACACCAATCCCAATCACTAAATAATTTGTAGGAACCAACCTACTAGAGACACCAATCCCCACTGCTAAGCACCAACTTAGCAAGAGACACCAATCTCTTCTTTCTAAGGCACTGACCTCTACTAAAACAATATTACATATTATTATTATTACTTCATCAATGAATGATAGAAAATTAAATTTACTCTTCTTTTTCTCCATAAATATATGCTTATGCTTGAATGATATAAATAATTAATTCTATTCTTCATATCTACATGTGTTTAGATGTTATATCTTTTTATTCTCCACATACTTGCTTCCTTCTCTTCTTTATTAATCTTCACATTTCTCACAATTCAAATTATATATCTTTATAAATCTTATATTTTCCTTATATAACCTTCAAAGGATATTCACAAAGGATGAATCCCATCTAAGAGGCACCTCTTCACCAAAAGATGTGGCCATTGACATTTATGTTGACAATTCATTTGATAATTTCATTTATATTTCCATTGATAATTCTATTGGCAATTCTATTAACATCAATTACAATTCCTTTAACATCAATTATAATATTAAAATAGTGGATAAATTTCATTTATAGGAGTTGGATTTGAAAAATACTTTCCTTTATGGGGAGTTGGAGGAAGAGATATACATGGATTAGCCACAAGGTTTCAAAGTTAAGGGTAAGGATAAGTTTGTGTGCAAACTAAAGAAGAGATTTTATGGCCTTAAGCAAGATCCAAGGTAATGGTATATTAAGTCTGATAGTTTTAAGATGGAAATTATAGATGTCATTCTGACCATTATGTGTATTTTAAGAAATTTAAAAATGGAGGTTATATTATCCTGCTTTTATATGTGGATGACATGTTGGTGGCAGGTTTTAACATGTAGGATATTAATATACTCAAGATATAGTTGGGGGATTATTTTTATATGAAGGATATAGGTGATGCTAAATAGATCCTTGGGATGAGAATAACTATAGATATAATGAGTTGGAGGTTCACATTATCATAGGGAGATTACATAGAGAAATTGTTAAAGAGATTTAACATGCAAAATGGTAAACTAGTTGGGACTCCTTTGGCTTCAATTTATCAAAGGACAAATGTCCCAAGATATAATAAGAGAGGAATAAAATGTATAAAATTCCTTACTAATTATTGGTTGGAATCTTAATGCATGCAATTGTGTGTACAAGGCCACACATTGCCCATGCAGTGGAAGTGGTGAGTAGATTCATGAGTAATCTAGGAAAAGAACATTGGCAAATAATAAAGTGGGTTATGCTTACTTGAGAGGGACCAAAGATGTAGTGTTATGTTATGGTGGATCATATTTTAATTTATATGGATATGTTGATTCTAAAATGGTAGGTGATTTGGAAAGTAGGATAATTACTACCGAGTATGTGTTCATTATGGGTGGTACAATGGTGAGTTTGATATCATGTCTACAAAAAGTGGTGGCACTTTCTACTAAAAAGGTTGAGTATGTTCCTATTACATAATAAATAAAGGAGATGATATGGTTACATAGGTTGATGGAGGAGTTGGGACACTAACAAGGAAAAGGGATACTTTTCAAAGATAGTTAGAGTGTCATTCACCTAGTGAAAAAATCAACATTTCACTCTAGGACTAAACACATTTAGTTGAGGTATCACTTCATTCAGATAGTATTGGAGGAGGGAGGAGGAGAAACTAAATTTGGAAAAGATAAATATAGATGAAAATCCTCAGATATGATGACTAAGGTTATACAAGAGTGAATTTGAAATTATGTTCAACTTTAGTTGGTCTTTATGGATGAAGAAGATCAGGATGATAAATTAGTTCATGCAGTAGTGAGAAGTTGTGAATATTAACTTCAAGTGGAAGAATTGTGAAGTGTGAATTAACTATTATTCATAAACACTATTCATGTGTCACTATTCATTGGTCACTATTCATGAATGAGGTGGCAATGGTGATTGCATAGGTGAAGTGTCTCTTAAGTGATGTGGCATGGCTCACAAGGTATTTTTCATTGTTGGAAAGGTAGGAGAGAGAAATGGGGCCCATTTCTCCACTAGGCACATGGGTTGACTTTTGAGTCTTCATATGAGGAGCATGTAGGATTCCATCCTTGAACCTTGACTTGTAGATGTATGTAGGAGGCAAAAGAAAGAGGATATAATCATTATCTTTAGGCATGTACTTATGGGGCTTCATTGATGGAAGTCAAAATTTGATTGAAGTATATTTTGACCCTTGAGTTTTCACATAGGAAAGTGGGGCATGCCATTTGAGTGCATATGGAGGAGGTCAAAAAAGCATCATGAGATTCCCCTTTGAATGGTGGACTTTGTATGATGATTCTCACTTTCTATTGTTCTTCAATAGTGTTGCCATATGGAGTGTGGCACATTTTTCCATCTCCCTCATGGTTTCTCTCTGTATTCACTCTCCTTTGTAATTGTATAAAGAATAATGTTATTCATTTTATATGTAGTACTCGTTGTTGTATATATATGAGGTCTTATAGATTCATATAAAAAAACACTCTGTCCACATTGCCTGTTAATAAATATGATATCTAGAATTTGTTTATCTACAAGAAGTTAAAGTTATAGGTTTTCTTCTATAGACTTCTCTATATATGTATGTATGTATGTATACATACATACATATATATATATATATATATATATATATATATATACATATACATATACATACATACATATATACATACATACATACATACATACATACATACATATACACATATATATACATATCCTATAACTTTAACTTCTTGTAGATAAAAAAATTCTAGATATTCTATTTATTAATAGGCAATGTGGAGAGAGTGTTTTTTTTACAAGAATGTGTGTGTGTGTGTGTGTGTGTGTGTGTGTGTGTGTATTTAGATCACACACACACACACACACACACACACACACACACACACACACACACACACACACACACACACACACACACACACACACACACATGTGTGTGTGTGTGTGTGTGTATACATATCCTATAACTTTAACTTCTTGTAGATAAAAAAATTTTAGATATCCTATTTATTAATAGGCAATGTGGATAGAGTGTTTTTTTACAAGAATCTATATATATATGTGTGTGTGTGTGTGTGTGTGTGTGTGTATGTATTTTTAGATCTCACACACACACACACACACACACACACACACACACACACACACACACACACACACACACACACACACACACACACACACACACACAATGTGTGTGTGTGTGTGTGTGTGTGGATAAAAAAATTCTAGATATCCTATTTATTAATAGGCAATGTGGCCAGAGTGTTTTTTTACAAGAATCTATATGTGTGTGTGTGTGTGTGTGTGTGTGTGTGTGTGTGTGTGTGTGTGTGTGTGTGTGTGTGTGTGTGTGTGTGTGTGTGTGTGTGTGTGTGTGTGTGTGTGTGTGTGTGTGTGTGTGTGTGTGTGTGTGTGTGTGTGTGTGTGTGTGTGTGTGTGTGTGTGTGTGTGTGTGTGTGTGTGTGTGTGTGTGTGTGTGTGTGTGTGTGTGTGTGTGTGTGTGTGTGTGTGTGTGTGTGTGTGTGTGTGTGTGTGTGTGTGTGTGTGTGTGTGTGTGTGTGTGTGTGTGTGTGTGTGTGTGTGTGTGTGTGTGTGTGTGTGTGTGTGTGTGTGTGTGTGTGTGTGTGTGTGTGTGTGTGTGTGTGTGTGTGTATACATACATATGTGTGTGTGTGTTTGTGTTAGGATGTATTGTCAATACATGTTATGAATTTTAGTGTCTTCCATTCCTAACTTTGATGAGTTTAAGTCTGGGTATATTTTGTATAGAACCAAATTAAATTAAAGATAGATTCAAGAAAAATTGGTAGGGGATGGAATCAAGTTGAATGGTGGGTATTACATTGTGTTAGTTGATGATTTTAATGCAACACAACATGTGGGTCTTCAATAGTACATGTTGAAACCAATTCCTAACTCATTTATAAATACATGAGTGATGAATGGTTTGTTAAATATATAAATTTGATTTAATTATATAACAAAGTAAAATTTTTGGTCAATATTTTTGAGGATAATAAGGTAATATACAACAATGATGTCAGTGATGTGATGTGGAATGAAAATTGGATAAACACAACAAGTGGTGAGAGATTAAGATTTGAAGATAAATAAAAGTTTAAATATTCCCATGATGGGTCATATTTGAATGGTCATAGACATGTACATAAAATGGTATTTTTAATGGACGTTCAACTAGACAAGTCTTTCACATCATGTTGGTTGTTATTGTGGTAGGCACACTATACATGCTTGTACAAAAATGGAATTATTTTGGAATATCTTGTGAGGGGGATGTATGATCACAATTATTGATGTAGGTAATTGTAACTTTATTTTTTTGTGGTTTACTAACCCAATCATATGTTAATGGAAAAAATGTTTGTCCATGTATAAATTCAATTTTAATCTCCATAGATGCAATGTGAAGTTCAAGTTACAAATGAGAAGCTCAATATATTTAATGTAAATCAGAGGAGAGACAAACTTTAAAATTATTAATTTTTTATTCTATAAACCTTAAATTTTTAAGAAGTTAAAGGTAAATCCCTAAATTTCCTAACTATAGTCGTATCCTATCAAGCTGAATTTCTAAGTTTGTTAAGCATTTCAAAGTTTAATTAAAGAATTTTAAATTTTAAATTAAGCATTTTAAATTGTAATGTATAAGAGAAAAACAAAAAAAAAACTTAATATATTAATTCATGGATATGTTCCACATTAAGGTCAATAAATAAATGTTTACATTGAAGTCTATTTTAGAGAATTTTGGCTTATATTTAGAGAGAAGAAGATGAAAGAAACCAGATATGGGCATGGTTGAAAAACCTGCTTGGTTGTGCGCACATTGAATCAAATGATTATAGAGTGATCCTATTTGTCTTGGGATGAATGAACTCCAAATAGGACAACAATAAAGCAAATGGTTGGTTAGATAGATAGTTGGGTGGATTACCTAGCATTAGCTAGTCTTGAGAGCAAGAGCTTCCTCAGGGGTTGTCAATCCACACATTTTAAATAATTAAGTTTTGAAAACAAAAGATAACGCACTTGTATAAATAATCAAAAGTTACTAAAATTGAATAGAAGAAATGCTTGATAAAAAAATATACTAAAATAATAAATATAACAATAAGTAGGTCAATATTAATGCTAATAGGTTAGATGTGGTTAAAAAAATAGGTTAGGGGTCTGTGAACAATTAGAGGAAAAAAATCTAGATTTGGTTGAGGGTAGGTGGGTAAAAATAGATTGTTTTTATTTTCTACCATGGTGACCATTGATGGTTGGTGTGAGCATTGACGGTTAAGGTGATCATCGATAGTTGAGGTAACAATCTATGGTTGGATAGACTATCGATAGTCTGGATGACCATTATTGGTTACTATGTGTTGGGTTTGGTTGATAAAAGGTCATATTAACAAGGTCATAAAAGGCAATTCTTAGAGATTGGTTCATATTACCCTGATTCTAAAATGGAAATAAAGCAATTTCCAGATTGAAAACAAATACTTAGTTTTTGGAGGTTGATCAGATGAAGGGTTGAGGTGGTTGGCTTGTGGAGTAATTCTAATAAAGTAAAAATACTTGGCTATCAATTAAGGGGTGGTGGTGAGTCATCTCTCTGACATAATGGTTAGATCACTAGATTACTAGAAGAAGTGACTTGTAAAGAAACTCTGGGTGCAAAAGTTCTTAAAGTCACAGATCCCTTTTCACCTCTTTCTCCTCTCTTCTTATAGGCAAAGAAGGAGAGGTGAAATAAGACATTAAAAAGGGGTCTAAATTGATATATAATTTTAACTTCGACATGTAAGAGCTCTTACATGAATTAGAAAATCTAATTATAGAAAAAAATTGGAATTTTGGGTCAGTTAAGTTGGTTTAGACAGTAAAACCTGACTATCGATGGTTAGGGTGACCATAAGTAGTTAAAGGCTAAGGTCAAGTTGAGTTAAAAGGTGGGTTAAGTCATTAGTTCAAACTAACTAGCATTAGATAGGTTTTTTGAATGAATGATCTATACTAGGCCCAAAGGGGTCTTGAGGTGGTTCAGGGGAATTGTGATATTTGAAACTATCATGTGCAAATTTTTAGTGTCTAAATTTTCCCCCTTTTTATTATGAATTTTATATCAATGAGATGCAAAACAAAAATGGAGTATGGGTCTAAGGTTTGGTTACCTCGAGCATGGGAGGAGGTGTTCCCCCTCAAACTAGGAGTTAATGAAATAAAATATAATCAGGTGTGAGTTTGATGAGTGGGTGAATGGGGGATAAAAATGGCTGATAGGTTAGTCACTGAAGTGCAAACATGTGCATAAAGTGATACAAAAGTATGATAGCCAAGACTGTCCATTGACTAGTTTACTATAGTTGGTAAAAATTAAGGTCATTGTTTAGAAGGACAAGTGACAAGTAGACTATGAGACCACATTTAGGCATAGCAGATGGGTTCACTCACAAACACAAGTTTCCTAGGTAAGGTCTACATTTTCATGGGTATCTAAGGTAGGAAGTGCTCATAGAAAATCATAAACTAATTAAAGGAAGTGCTTCTAAGAAGACATCAATGGGTTAGGTGTGCACTAGGTAGTGTAAGTTTAAAAATTGGTCAACATGGCATTATTATCATTATAGGCAAAATGACCAAGAAAAAGTCATTGTAAAACATGCACTAGTTTGGGATGAAATGGACTAATGCCAAGGTGATGAGGTGATCGGTCAGTAGAGAAGGTGATACCCATGGGTGGGCACTTGGTGTGGGTGTAAAAAATGTTATTTCTAGGGAAAAAAACAAAAAAAAAGTCCAACATCCTGACCATCAATGGTTAGGGGTCTTAAAGTTGACCATCGACGATCACCCTAACCATCGATAGTTAAGTACAAAACCCTAAAAAGGTGGAGGTAAAAAGTGAATCCAAGGTCCATTTCACTCATTTGAGCTTGTTGAATTTGGAAACATGTGTCTTGGCATTTTTTGGTGAAGGTATTTTGTTGAGGGTGAGTGATTGGTTGGGTGAGGTATTGAGTTGGATTAAAACTAAGTGAACCAAGTGGACTAGAGTGTTGGAGAGTGATCGAGCTAGGATGCAAGATGGATGAGGACATGGCCAAGCACTAGGTCTTAAGATTCCTCATTGATGATGGTTAAGAAATGAGGTAGGTGTTACATTAAATTTATAGTTTAGATTTGAATTTTGCAAAGGCATTTGAATGTGGTATTTGCTTGATGTGTTATTTCTATGGGAGGGTTGATTTAGTTTGACCTAGTTTCAAGGTTTTGATGGTTTTTAGTTGAAATGGGTGAGTGAAAATTTAAATGGGAAGGGTAGGTAGGTTGGGGTAGGGTAGAGGATAAATTAAGATTATTTGGTTATCATATTTGGGTGTTTGGGTAAGTTTTTGGGTGGGTAGGGTTTGAAATATTTCTATCAGTGGTCACACATAGTGATTATCGGTAGTCATCCAAACTATCGACGATTGATGACCATTGGTAAAATGGTCACCTGACTATCGATGCTCACCATGATCATCGATGGTCAACTAGTTTTTTATTTATTTATTTATTTTAAAATTGGGTTTGAATGTTGTAAGGTTGAAGGTAGTCTAGATGTATTAAATGGTTAGTTCAAGTTGAAAGAAATGCTTTAAATGGGATGTTAAGGGTTTGATAGGTAATAGTGTCAGATTTAGGTTTGATAGATGAGTTAAAGGGTAGTGTTGGAGGGTAATAGGTAATGGTCAAATGGGTAAGGTAGGGTAGGTTAAAAAGAGGGTGACATAGTTCATATAGGTAAAATATGGAAGTGAACTAAATTACTTTGCTAATGAACCTTACAAGTATCAAAGTAGATTCAGATGTGATATCGGGTGCCTCATATTTTCCCTAAGATTCATTGAGGGATGACCATAGTGGATTGGGAAAACATATAGGAGGTGGGCCTTGGAGTGATGTTTTACTACTAGCACATGTTGCAGGATGTGGAAATGATTGTGGCCTTCATTGAGAGATGGGATCTAGCCACAAACACTTTCCTTCTATCGAATAGTGAGATGACTATCTTACCAAAGGATGTTCATAGTGTTAGGAATATATAATGTAAAGAAATAATAATGAAATAAAGATATAATTAAAATTTATAAAACATAATAGAATAAAGACACAAATTTAACATGGTTCACCCAATATTGGCTACGTCCACATAGAAACTGCCTGTCCTTCTTTATATTCGGTCCAACAAATGAAGGGAAAAACATATAATACATCCACTAAAATATCCTCTTCACTCTCTCCCTCTTAATTCCTAATTAAAATTCACTCATATCAAAGGAGGGTTATAAATTAGGGTAAAAATGCACTAACTTAATTTCTACCATTAGATCTAAAACCTAAAGTAAATAGTCTAGATTAAATATGAAATTACATTATTTTATAATGCATTCTTCATAAAATTTTGTTTCAGGGGTGCTACCCCTGAACCCCCCCATGGAGACCCTAGTGGGGGGGGGGGGGGGGTGTTCCCCCCCCCCACCCCCTATGAGGAACTGGGCATTAAAATAAGATTAGGCTCCACCATCCAACAATCTCCCACTTAAAGACTAATTGTTGCAACTCCACCACTATAACTCATACTTGGAATTTTATTTGAACTTTGACCTTGGCATATTTCTCATCTTCTTTGTTATCCTTGAAGGCATATTAAAGCTAAACAACTCTTCAGATTATCATTAGTGACTACCTTTGTTAGCATATCTACAAGATTTTGACTCGTGTGGATCTTTTCCAACTTCAGTTGACCATCCTCCAAAACTAAAAAAATGAAGTGATACCTAAGTTGTATATGTTTGGTTCTTGAGTAGAATGTCAAGTTATTTGATAAATGAATCACACTATGGATATCAATGTATAGCCTAAAATATTCCTACTTATGCCTCAACTCTTCCATGAACCATTGCATCCATATCATCTCTTTGTTAGCTTCTATAGCTGTAACATATTCTACCTCTATAGTTAACAAAGAAATTATATTCTACAATTTTTAAATCTAGCTAACTATTGTGTCAGCAATAGTGAATACTTAAGCTATGGTGCTCCTCCTACCATCTAAATATCCAACCATGTCTATATCAACATATCCTTGTAAGGTAACATATAACCCTTCATAGCACAAATATCTATTAGTGGTCCCTCTTAAGTACCTAAGAATCCACTTGACTACATCCTAATGATCTTTTCTTAGATTTTTCATAAACCTATTGACAACTCCCATTGCATGAGGAATATCTGGTCTAGTGCACACCATAACATACATTAAACTTCTAACTGCTCAAGCATATGGCACTTTGGTCATGTAATTGATTTCTTCCTATGTTTTAGGACACTATTCCTTGCTTTATTTGAAGTTCCCTCCAAAATGTGTACTCATAGGTTTTGCATCTTGCATATTACACTTGACTAACACCTTCTTGATGTATTCTTCTTAAGACAATGTCAATTTCTTATTTTTCCTATCTCATGTTATTCTCATACCAAGGATTTTCTTTGCATCACCCAAATCCTTTATTGCAAATGAATATTCTAGTTTTCTTTTTTATCTCATTTATATCATGCATGTTAGACCCTGCAACAAGCATGCCATCTACATACAATAACAAAATAATATAGCTGCCATTATCTAATCTCTTAAAGTAAACATAGTGGTCATAATGACATCTACTATAACCTTTTTCTATCATAAACATGTCAAATTTCAAATACCACTATCTTGGAGCTTGTTTTAGGCCATACAAACTCTTCTTCAACCTTCACACCATTTTCTCCTTACCTTTGAATTCATATCCTTGTGGTTTCTCCATATATATTTCCTCCTCCAAATCACCATGAAAGAATGTATTCTTCACATCTAAATATTCAAGGTGAAAATATTTTACTACTACCAAACTTGAAATAATTCGTATAGAAGTCATTTTAACTACTGAAGAAAATATTTCACCAAATTCAATACCTTTATTTTATGTAAACCCCTTTACAACAAGTCTAGCCTTATACCTCTTTTGCCTCCATCTTATTCCTTCAACCTATAAACCCATTTATTTTTAAATGCTCTTTTAACTATAGGAAACTAAAACAAATCCCAAGTTTGGTTGTGTACCAAGGAATCCATTTCCTCTTTCATGCTTTTCTCCCACTTATTTCTAGTTTTTACTTGCATTTATTCTTGATAGCTTTTTGGCTCACCACCATCAGTCAATAATAAATAATAAATTGAAGGAGAGTAATGTTCAGGGAGTCTTCTTACTCCAGATCTTCTAACTACACTTCCATGAGTTTGAGGCACTTGTTATAGTTGTTTCACACTCTAATGTTTTGGCACTTTTAGAATTTCATTTCCAGTAATTTCATCAAGTACTACATATTCTATATTTGACTTTTCCTATTTCTTTTCTTGCAACTGATCTCTATACATGACCTTTTCATTAAAAATCACATCTCTACTCCTAATGATTTTGTGATTTTAAATATCCCATGAATGGTAACCAAAATCATTAAGTCCATATACAATATAAGTACATTTCTTGGATTTTGCCTCAAGCTTGGTTCTATTTTCTTTATCAATATAGAGAAATGCTTCACAATTGAAAGTCTTTAAAAATGAATAATATACCCTTTTTCCTATCCATGCTTCCTCTAGAATGCCATCATCTAAAGGAATTGAAGGCCCTCTATTTATTAAGTAAACATAAGTATCCATAGCATCTACCCAAAATTATAAGGAAAACCTTACATGCAATCTCATGCTCTTTGCACACTCCATTATTGTCCTATTCATCCTTTTTGACACACCATTTTGTTGTGGTGTTTTTGTAACCATATTCTCTCTATGAATCCCATGGGATGAATAGTAATTATCAAACTCCTTACTACACTATTCACCTCTATTGTCTAATCTGACACACTTCAACTTATTTCCTATCTCATTCTCAAGCTTTCCATTTCGTAAAATTATCAAAATCATCAATTTTTTTTCATATATAATAAACCCAAGTTTTTCTAGTTGTATCATCGATAAAGGTAACATAATAAGAAGAGATACCAAGGGATGATACCTGAGCTGATCCCCATACATCTGTATGCACAAGATATAAATTTTCATCCTTCTTTGTCCTCCCAACTCTAAGAAATATGACTCTCTTCTATTTTCCATACACATAGTGATCACAGAAATCCAAATCCACCTTCTTCAAATCTAGCAACAAATTCTTTGAGTGGAGAACTTGCATCTCCTTCTCACTAATGTGCCCAAGTCTATGGTGCCATAATTTTGTATCCTCTTCTATAGAAGCTAGAGAAATAGAAGAGTCAACATCACTATTAGATAAATTCAATGTACCTACCTTCTCTCCTTTTGCTATTACCAGTGATCCTTTAGTGACCTTCCATGAATTTTTTGTAAATGTAATTATGTATCCCTCACTTCCTAGATGCCCTACTGAACTTAGATTTCTTCTAAACTAAATAACATGCCACACCTCTTTTAGAAACCATTTATTTCCATTTTGTAATTTTATCTATGTATTACCCTTTCCTAAAATTTACAGGGTTCACCATCACCCAAATAAACCTACCCAAAATCACCTTGAACATAGTCTTAAAAATATTTCTTATGAGGTGTAGCATGAAATGAAGCCCCTAAATCTAACATCAAAGAATCATTAATATTATTTAAAGAAAGGATTAAAGTATCTTATAACACATGACTTTATATATTTGCTTTCTGGTTTTTATCTTGTTGTTCATCTCCTTGTTTTCCTGTTCAAAACCAACGATCTTTCTTAAGGTGTCATTTCTTCCCACAAATCTGGCACACCAATGTCCTTCTGGATTTAGATCTACCATTCTTAGACTTCCCAAGATTCCTTGGGCATTTTCCTCTATCCTTTTTTTCCCCTATTCTCCATAGTCAAAGCATTACCTGATGTCTCACCTATGCTTTTTCATCACATTCCCTCACTAAAGATAACACCAATAACATCGTCAAACTTTAAAGTGTTTGAGCCAGAGAGAGAATTGCTCATAGCCACAACCAAGCCATTCTAGCTTTTTCACAATGAGCATAGAATCAAAAGAGCCCTAACCTCATCATCTAAATTTACTCCTATAGAGATTAACTAATTTGTGACCATGTTAAATTCATTTAAATGGTCATCAATAGACCCACCTTTTAACATTTCTAGATTAAATAAATGCTTCATAAGAAATACATTGTTAAAGGTTGAGATTTTTTCATAAACTTTATATAATGCCTTTATCACATCTATTATTGTCTTTTATTTTGAAATATTGAAGGCCATCGATTCTACCAGACACAACCATATTTTTCTTAGTTATTTTCTATCAAGAACCTCCCAATATTCATCCTTTATAGTCACCAGCTTCTTTACTATTCCGCCCAATGGTAGGAAAAGATCTTTCTGATATAGATAGTCATCCATTTTCATCTTTTATAGCTAGTAGTTTTGGCCATTAAAATTCTCGACCTTAAACTTACCTTCTTTTGCCATTGCTCCCATTCAAACTAGGAAACCTCTTTTCCTATGAGTTTATCTACCAAATAAACCTTTAACTCTAATACTAGTTGTTAGGAATATAGAATGTAGAGAAATAATAATGAAATAAATATAGAATTAAAATTCAAAAAACATAACAGAATAGAGACATAGATTTAACATGGTTCACCTAATATGGGCTACATCTACACAAAAACTACATGTCCTTATTATTTAGTCCAACAAATGAAGGGAAAAACGTAAAATACATCTACTACAATATCCTCTTCACTCTCTCCCTTATACCACCTAATTACAATGTCCTTATATCAAAGGAGGGTTATAAATTAGAGTAAAAATGCACTAACTTAATTTTTACTATTAGATCTAAAACTTAATAGTAAATGGTCTAGATTAACTATGAAATTATAATATTTTATAATGCATTTTTCACAAAATTTTGCTTCAGGGGTGCTACCCCCGAACCCCCCATAGAGACCCTAGTGGGGGAAATTACCCCCCACACCCTCTGTTAAGAATTGGGTATTAAAATAAGATTAGTTCCATCATCCAACACATAAGATCACTCATTTACCCATATAGGGTAAACTGGTATATCACATTGAGTGGGAGGAGAGAGATGAGTTATTGGAACTACTATATGGAGATGACCTTGATCTTGTTAGATATCATACTGGAGGTTTTAGCTACACTTTGATCTATCATAGGGAAAGAGGTGTGAAGAGACTACTAATGATGATGATAATAGTATGATGCTTTATTGTTCTATATTTGAGTAGTAGTAGGTTTCCTTATCTACCACTAGGGGTTATAATGGAGATGTTATTGGGCCACAAAGTGTTTAACTAGGTTCTTATGGTACTAATATATATATATATATATATATATATATATATATATATATATATATATAAGGAGTTGTGGGGTTTCAAATCTCATAATAGATATGGCATCAATGTTGAGTTCATGTTACACTACTGGGCATATGAGCACATTTGAGTTCTACAATTGATGGGGCTATCATGGGAGGGTTATGTCCAGATGGAGTTTAGAGTCAACTTTATGAGATGGAGAGATAATTTTTCCCTCACAAGAGTGAGAGGTGGGGTACATGATATAGATTAGTATAAATGTGCACTAGAGGCATTGGTTGTTGTTGATGTAATTTGGAGACCCTATTTCAGGTTTTTATACTGGACTAGATACAGGGGACATACACTATCACTATAGAGCTACAAGTGGATCTTCAACAAGAGGGATAGTGAGATATATTTCATCCTATTTGATAGGGTGAGGTGATATTTTGGCCTAGTATAGGGGATTTTGTTCATTCCCAAGGTATATTTAGGAAGGCATAAAGCTTATACTCCCATAGAGACAACCCATGTAGACTTTACTTGATCATGAGGAGTTGTCAACTAGGGTCAAGATAGATGTGTGGGCTTTATAGATGGTTACCTTATATGGTACCAAGCACTATATGTAGTAACATATGTTGGTGGTAATGATAGTGGAAGTTAGCCTATGGATGTTAACCTAGCTAGTATAGGTTAGTAGATATAGGTACATGGGGTTGTTCTAAGTGCATAGGTAAGAGTAGCACTAACCATATCATAGGCTCAAGTGGCAATTTTATAGGGTTAGCTGGATATAATGCTAATTTAGATAGTGATAGTTATTGGTGAGAGGGACTAAGATATATCTACACTCACCCTGGTTACCTAGGAGAGAGAATATTTGAGGTAAACTAGAGGAAGAGCCATAATACTTTCAATACCACTTATCACTAGCCCCATGACATGGTATCTAGCCATGATGGAGGAGCTATGCTACTATGAGGCCATAGTCTTGAGGTGTTATCCTAATGAGCCTTGATGGGGTGAGTATAAAACTATTTTTATAAGTGGTGATAGCATGGTGACACCAGGTCAGTGGGCTACTTCTATAGGTGAACTAGCAGGGACCTCAAAAGGATAGGCACCAGGAGGTAGTGGTGCTCTAGGAGATAGTGGTACCCCAAGGGCATAGTTATGAGATATTATATTTTTTGGTATATCATTTTGATACTAGCATATGATTTGATGTGTTAAGATGTACATTTTGAGAGAGAGATGTATATTTTTGTATACATTATGATATTATGGATGATAGACATATGATTTATAGATATGATCCTGATTTAAAACTTATCATTCATGGTTTGTGATTTGATGCTTTATGCTCATGATGTTTATTATAGTTATGTTGAAATTGATGATGTTATATTGATTATGCTTATGTCATGGATATGGATAATAATGTAGACTCACCTAGTTAGGCATGTAATGAGATTCATTTTATTTTATATTCATGATGATGTTTATGACATGTATGGTTATGATGACACTATGACATGCTAAATTTAAATGAATATATGTTTCTTTATTTAGATTTAGACATGTGATAAAAATGGTTTTTTTCTTATTTTCTCATGGATGCTATGATGTTAATAAGATGTTGATGGTTATGTTTATGGACATGGTTTATGTTAATGATGTCTATTTTGACTCTGATATACATTGATATGATTATGGTTATGGTCATTGTGCTTAAGGTAAAACACATAAAGTAAGTTGAATAATAACCTTAGATGTAAGAAGAATAAGTTAACAAAGGGATAGATGTCTAAGTGAATATATACCAACTAGTTATAAGAGGATAAGAAGAGGGCATGGTGCTTCTTCTTTGGTAAGGACTAAAACAAAACCCAAAGTTATATTGGTTTAAGGAACATAAGTCCTTTGAATTCTTCACATCAATGCTTATCAGTTGGTTAAAAAGGTGTCTTGATCACATAATGTCAAGTGAGCTCAAAATACCTTTCTTATGGTGTGTAAAGGGGAGATGGATGAAAAATGGAACCTTTTTGTGAGACTAGCATGCCTCTTTTAGAGGTTACCAAAGAGTCAATATAAACAAGTCTATGCCATATAAAGTGTAGACTGATCGATGCAATAAGTCTACTCATGAGAGATGATTTTTGCTTTCAAAATTATTAATTATGAGAGCTGATTTCAACTTTAAAAATTCTTTAGTTTTTTTATTTTACTTGATAATGGGTTTTTTGCTTATTTTGTTGTTGCTTGGAGGGTTGAGGAAGCTGATCGATGTAGGAAGCTTCCAAAAAATTGCTTGCTTTGAAAAATGCTTTACTCAGCCATCTTTCAAGGGAGTGGCCTAAGTTTGTGTGATTTATTTAATGCCTTTAGATATTTATCCTTCATGGGAGTAGTCCACCGTACTTTTATCAATTTTGATATGTTTGCAGTAGGCTATCGTTCAAGGGAGTAGTCTACAAATGCTAGAGATGACCCATGATTATTTTTGGTTATGACTTTGATTTTGATTTTTATTGACATAGACTTACTTATATATGCTTAAGGGTTTACCTCTAGGAAGGTAAAACTAAAATCACAATAAGGTTTATTAGGTGTAAATAAGTTTAGGTGACAATGATCATGGGAATCCATCTTATCAAATAGGGTGGAAAGTACCATGAGAATCATGCCATGGGTAGAGCCATGGTACCCATTGTTCAAGATTAGACTATGAATTTGATGAATAATCATATGATTAATTAATTGGTATCCCAAAAAATAGGGAGATGAACATGGGTTGAAATTAAGGGATGAGCTTAAGTTAAACAAAAGGTGATTTTGATCTTCCTTAACAAAAGAAAGGACATTGATGTGAAGTATTGAGGGGCTCAGGTTATGGGTTACCTTCAAGAGAAGATAATCATCAATATCTTGATCCATACTTGTCAGTTATGATATAAGGTCCAATAAAATTGAAATAAAACTTTCCATGCTTTCTTTTCTCCATATTGGTGACATATTGGTTTTCCTTTAAGACAAGGTCTTTGATGTTGAATTCTCGCACTTTAAGGTATTTTTTATAGGCATGTTTAATTCACTCTTGATAGACATAAATATGGGTGAGGGTGGTTAAATGATGCTCATAAATTATCTCAACCTTAGATAAATGGTGTTGATGATAATCATCTTTAGAAATGATATTTTGCAAAGATATGCAAAGAGAAGGAATTTAGACCTTGAGAGGCAAGATGGCCTCTGCTCCAAAAATAAGGGAAAATGGTGTATCACCTATAGGGGTTTGAATTATAGTTTTATATTCTCATAAGGTGAAGGGGATGTGTAAAAATCAATCTTGACCAGATGCATTAACCATTTTAGTGAGCATGTTATTAAGATTTTTGTTAGAGGCTTCTGCTTGTCCATTCACTTGAGGGTGATAGGGTGAGGATAAACTTAACTTGATACCAAATGCATCAAAAAAACCTTGGACTTGGTTATTTTTAAAACATTTTCCATTGTTAATGATGACTTTATGAGGAATACTGAAATGATAGATGATGTGATGGTTGATGAAGTTGATAATCTTTTTTATTTTGGCTGAGACTAAAGGAATAGCCTCTACCCATTTGGTAAAATACTCAATCATAGTGATAATAGAATGATGTCACCTTAAATAATGGGGGTTAATTTCACTAATAAGGTGCAAACCCCATTATGAGAAGGGAAATAAATTAGTGGATGCATGAAGACTATGGCTAGGTGCATGATGAAAATTGGCATGTTGTTGACACTTAACACTTTTTTCACATAATCACAACAATATTGGTTAAGGGTAGTTAAGTAATAGCCAAAATGAAGGATGTGTTTAGCCATAGTGAGGCCACTAAAGTGTCTCCCATAGATCCCATCATTTATTTCCTAAATATCATTAGAGGATTCATTACTACATAGGTAATGAAAGAAGAGATCGTCAAAGCCATTTTTATAAAGAGTTACCCCCATAATGGTATAATGTGAGGTACTCTGGATAAAAACTATTTAATCATTCTTGGAAAGACTAGAAGGAATGATGCCAAGGTTAAGATAGTCAAAGGTTTGCTAATACCAAAGATTAGGTTAGGTCTCCTCCACATTGAAGATGGTTGGAAAATATGGTTTGACATAAGAAGGTTGGGTAAGCCTATGGATAAAAACATATAGCTTAGAGTTAAAGGGCATAGATGGGATCTGAGAGGTAAGGGAAACCATGGTGTTTGAAAAATTGTTGGTAAATTATGGGGTGGATTGGATATGGTAGTATTCAAATGATGTTAAGAGTTTATCAACTAGTTGTTTGTATTGTTGTAAAATATCATTCTTACACTGGTAAGAGCCATCGATTTGATTGAACACTAGTTGAGAGTCACCAAAGATGTTGATCATTTTGATTCCTAAAATTAACATAATTTGAAGGCCTATGGATCAAGCTTTGTACTCACCCATATTGTTGGTGCATTTAAAATCTAGCTTAAAGGATAAAGGAAGAGGTTCACTATGAAGGGGGATAAGGATAATGCTAACTCCCCCACCATGTTGACACTTTGATCCATTAAATAACATGGTAAATTTATAGGTGAAGTCAACTTGAGAGAGGGTCATGATGGACTCATCAGGAAACTCAAGAGGAGGAGGTTGGTTATTTTCCAAAGGTGCTTTGGTTAACTGGTCAACATTCACTTACCTTCTAATTGATTTTTGTTGAAGGAACTCAAGGTCAAACTCAAGTAAAAGCATGATCCACTTAGCCATACATATTTTTTAGTATGGCTTAGAGTGCATATAATTGAGTGGGTTGGTATTGCTTATGACATAGGTCTTGTGGTTAAGTAGGTAGTGCTGAAGTTTGGTGGCCACAAAGACCAAGGCTAGGTAAAGTTTCTTAGTATGGGTGTACCAGGTCTCATACCCTACAAGCATGTAGATGATGTAGTATATTACTTAATCTTTGTGTTGTTTATCCTGATGATTAAGCATTGCCCCTAAGGAGTGATTGGTGGTAGACATATAAATGTAGAAAGGTTGGTCATCCTTGGGAGCAGTGAGGATAGGTGGAGACAAAAGGTACTTTTTGAGTGAATCAAAGACCTTTTTATAGTCATCATTCCACTTTAAAGAGACATCCTTTTTTAGGAGGTGGTGGAATGGTTAGCATCTATTTGATAACTGAGAGATAAAGTGATGAATGGATTAGAGCTTCCATTACAAACTATCAAGTTATTCGAGGTTGATTGGAGGAATCATGTTGAGGATGGCTTTGATTATGGAAGGATCTACTTTGATTCCCCAAAGGGAGAAAATAAATCCAAGGAGCTTTTCTGATAATACCCCAAAAATGCACTTCTTGGGGTTGAGGTAGACATGGTAATGGATGCAGTGATCAAAGATAATTTTGAGAATAGACAGATGGTCCTTACAATATTTAGATTTCCTAAGGAGGTCATCCACATAGTCCTCAATGATTTTATGTATGAGGTCATGGAAGATGTAAATCATAGCGCATTGGTAGGTTGCACTAGCATTCTTTAGTCCAAAAGTTATGACCCTAGAGAATAAAGTCCCCCATGGGGTGATAAAGGTAGTTTTGTGTTGATTTTCATGGGCAATTAGGATCTAATTGTAACCTAAGAATCCATCCATTAGAGATAACATCTCATGGTTGGCTATAAGATCAACTAGCTAGTCGATGCTTGATAGAGTGAAGTCATCTTTGGGGAAAGCAAGGTTGACATCATGAAAATCCACATAAATGTGTAGTCCCCCTATGGATTTAGTGATAGTCACAATTTTTGAGACCCATTAGGGATAGTCAATAGATTGAATAAAATTGACAAATAAGAGACACTAAAGCTCTTCTTTGATGAGAAGGGCTATGCAAGGGTGCATTCATCAAAGTTTTTACTTGATGGGTTTGGCATCACAATTGGTGACAATGTTATGGATAGCTATGAAAGGTTAAATTCTTGATATGTCACTATAAGACCAAGCAAATGCTATGTTGTGGTCTTGAAAAAAGGAAGGGAAATCTTGAAGTTCCTCAAAATTTAGTGATTAACCAATTTTGATAATATGGGGGTTGTCTAGAGTGACAAAGTTGATATCCATGGTGGATTTTTTTAACATGGTTAAAGTCTCAAGAGGATGGTATTTGTGGATGGAATAGTTTGATACACCAAGATAGGTGAGAATAGAATAATCATCCTGACACTAAATGATATTAATGGTAGGAGAGTCATCTCCTATCATCTAGATGGGTCAAATGGATGGCTATGGTTTCCCCCTCTTTTTGATAAGTTAGGGGTCTAAAGCTGATCATGTTGATGAAAAAAACATTAGGTGGGATGATGTCATAATCTTCCAGTCTTGAGGGTGAGGGGTTCAACAAGGATGGGGTCTCCTCATCAATGTTGATGATGGGAGGTGAGTTAGTTTTTTAGTTTGAAAGAGAGAATCCCACACCATATTTCTCATAGAATTTTTGGGTTTGGATTGGAAGAAACTCATGCATCCCCTATTCATATCAATCAAGCCCAAAACCCTTCCAATTACACCGATTGAGATATGTCTTGGTGAAACTTGTTTTATCTAGATAAGATAAGTTGGAGGTGAATGGTCAAGGTGAAAGAGAGGTAACGAAAGTGCCAAGGGGTTTTTTGAGTCCCCCATAGATGAAGTGGGTCTAAAAATTTGGAGGTTTAAAGTGGATAATAGTTCCAATATTAGGGTCATAACTAGGTTGGTGGTCAAGTTTACCATAATCATGGGAGTAGGGAAGGTGTCAAGGGTCAAGAGATGATATTCCCCAAGTGAAAGACATTATTATATTTATTCCAAGGGATTTGTGGTGGGGATTTGGTCTGAGGGGATCAATGAGCTTGTAGATGCTTTATTTGTAGAATAAAATATGACTTCATATCTAGTGGTTGAGGGCTTATCTTTGGCTAATGAGGGTGTGTTAGATGGGGCTAGGAGGACATCATTGGGTTGATAAGTCATGTTGCATGATGAAAAGGGACTTGGGTCAACTGGTATGGTGATAACCTAACCTTCATGCTCAAATTTGATATAATGATGAAGGTGGAGGGTACACAACCCATAGAGTATATCCAAGGTCATCCAAACAAAACATTATACTAAACTTCACCTTCCACTACATAGAAGAGTTCAAGGAGTGTGTGATGCCCTAAACAAATATGAAGGACAATAGTTTCTAAAGTAATATCCATGGTTTCATTGAAGGATCAGAGGATGACCAAGGTTTTAGACATCACATTGTTTGGTATTTTGAGATGATCATAGGCATGGGAGATGATATTAATGTTGGCTCCTCCATCAATCATGACCCATTTAATATGATTTTAGTTGATGTAGGTAGTGATGATAAAGTGGGATCTAGGTCATTAGGATGGATATAAGGTATTTATAAATCCTTGAAGGTGACAAGGTTGGAAATTAAGAGGGTACCAACAAAGGCTGCCAGAGGTTGAGGATCTTCAAGTTAGACCTCTATTGATTATAATTCCTCTATTATTGATTGGTGATGATGAGGTGAGGTAGAAATAAAATTGTATAGGCTCATATTTTTGGGGGTTTGGTGAATTTTTTGAGAACCACTCTTCTATTTGATTCAGAGGGGTTAGATTGAGAGGTGCTTAAGATAGATACCTTAGGTTTGGCTAAAGGTGAAGGTGCTTGATCTTGGCTTAGTTGAGAGGTGGAAGATGGGTATGTATATGGGATGGACAATTTTTCCTTCCCCTTATAATTTTTATAAGCATGTGGTCATGTGACCACATGGATAGTATGGATAGATGAAAGAGTTGGGGTAGAAGATTGGTTTGGTTCCTCATCACTCTGAGGTGAGAGTGGGGGAGTAGGTCAGCATTGGATATTGGTTGTTATTTTTTGGACTAGTAATAGGCTCATGGGAGGTTCATATTTTAATATATCATCCTCATCATAGAGTAGATGGATCGTGGTTTAGAGAGATTTGTAATTTTCTATGTCATACTCAAGTGTCCTATGATAACTGCATACTTGGTGGTCATTATACTAGGTTGGTTTTGAACCAAGAGGGTCAAATGGTCAAATAAGAGGTAAGGTCAAGATATAAGCTTGAAATAACCTTTGGAAAATAGTTGAGTAAGACTTAACTAAAGGTAGAGGAGGTTTAGAGTTTTTAGCCTTGGTTGGTAGGATTGAAGTATTTTTAGAAATAGGCTTGGTGGTAGAGGTCTTAGGTAAGGTGGCATTCTTAATTGATGATTTAGGTTTAGATAGGGGAGTTGATAAGTTAGAGGTGGGATATTTCAAGTTATCTAGGTTGGTTATGGATGGCTCAAGGAAGATGGGCATGTCAGAATGTAAAAGTGATGGTGTAATCAAAGGCAGTGATTGGGTTTTGGTTGAGATAGTTAGCTTTTTAATCAAAGTAGAGGGATGAGACCCCAAGATAGAGGGAAAGGTTGAGGGAGGTTAAAGTTAAAAATTATATCCTTTTGATGGTTTTACCTCCTTGGTTGACTTGGTTTATGGTTTGGTTGATGGGTTTGGTGTGGTTAGATCTAGTTTTAAGGACAACAGATTAAGGCTCTGCATTGGGAAGATGCCAAGGTTTTTAGCTGGTTTGGTTGAATTGATAGAAGATGATTTGCTTATTTGATATTTGGCTGCTTTGTATGGTTGATAAATAGTTGGGTTTTTATATATTTTCATTGTTTTGGTTGATATGATGGCAGGTTGGATAGAAGTTATGGGTTGGTCTGCCAAAGGTATGGTTGGAAGTTCTTGTTTGGTGATATAAGGGAGCCCCAATTGCTGCCAAAAGGTGGCTCGATCTATGTTAGGTTTGGATACAAACTCTAATATTTGAACTAGTATAGAGAATGGTGACCTTATCCTTTTCCTAAATCAAATGATGTAAGGTTTGGATGGGTGGTTCCTCTGTGGGAGGTACAAATGTGGGAGTTTCCTCTTTGGGAATAATCTCCAAAGGGGAAATGAATTGCTTGGTAATTGAGATAGAAGGTAAATTGGTGATGGTTGCTTGATTAAGTATGTCATTTCAAGGTGGGGTTAATGAATCCAATACCTCAATAAGTGAAGGAGGGGAAAATGCTACTTCCTTAGTTTGGGTTTCTAAAGGAAGAGAAGGTAACTCCACTACCTCAATAAGTGGAGAGGGAAAAGAATAGGTAGATTGGGTGATAGCTTCTTCATCAATGAGTGTGTTAAGAACCATATTGATGGTATGGACATCATGAGAACACTCAACTTTATTGCTCTCATTTTTGGTGGATACATGATTGGGAAAAGTGTCTAAAAATTCCAAGGGATTTGTTTGGAGGTGCATTGGGGTTGTCCAACACAAGCTCCCCCTTGTCAATGAGAGTTTGGATAATGTTTTTGAAGGTATTAAACCTACTAAAATCATGCCCAACTACTCGATGGAAATCACATAGTTCATTCTTATTATACCATCCAGGTGCAGGATTAGAAGAATCAAATTGGTTAGGGGGTTTGATGTGAGGAAGCTATATGATATTAGCTTTCAATAACTTATCCATGATTGAAGCATAAGATTCCCCAAGTGGAGTAAATTACTTTTGATTGTTTTAGTTTTGGTTTCTCATGTTTTTTTAATGAGTTAGAGAAGTTTGGTTGATTAGTAGATGGTGGAGGAGTAGTCTTAAGGATAATTACATTCATATCTCCCTTGCTTTTGGCATCGGTATCTTTTGGTTGCTTCATTTAGAGGAAGAGGCCTCATTGCATTTGTAGGTAGAGTTTTTGTTTTTCAACTTTAACTTTCCTTCATTGATGGATCTATTTTATAGCTTACGTGCTATGGTAAAAGCCTCATTAATGGTTCTGAAGCTCTAAACATGTAATGTAGAAGAGATGTGCTTGGCACTTGATTGAGCAAAAAGTTATATCATTTTAGGTTGATGTAAAGAGAAGGAAATTTGATTGATTAGGATCCTTCAACAAGATATAAAATTAGAAATAGATTCATCATCAAACTACCAAATAGAGTAAAGGTCAGTGATGGAAACTTTTTTGGAGATGTTTATTAAAAATTGATCCAAGAAAGTTTGGGTTAGCTGAGTGAAGGATAAGAGAGAGTGTTTGGTTATGGCACTATACTAGTCCAATGATGGACTAAATAAGGACATAGAAAAGGTATGAAGAAGCATGGCATCATAATATGAAATCAAATAACATGCATGCCTATATTCCTTGAGGTGTTATTGGGGATCCTCCTTACTTTGAAATGTAAAAAACTTGGGAAGTTCCCACTAAGGAGGATATGTTCTGATAGGGACAGATGGGTAAATGGGCTCATTGCAGATTTGGTCATATGATACAATGCTATGAAAACTAGATATGGATGACTTTAAGTTAGTCATTTTATTCATGAGCATTTTAATTAGATCCATTTGGGGTTGTGTACCCAAAAGGTTTTAAGGTGCATATTATTGTTGTGGTTGGGTGACATATTGATAATTGGTAGGAGGTTGAGGAGCTGCCACATATTGATATGTGGCCACAAGTGGTTGGGTGGATGCCATGTAGGGGTAGGTGTATGTAGGTGATTGGGTAGTGGGTAGAGGTGCATGCCCTTATGGATTATGGATGTAACCCATGTTGGGTGTGATGGAAACCTGTTGAGAGATTAAGTCAGGTTGGGTAGGAGCCATGGTTGGGTTTGTAACTAAAGGAAAGGTGGTGACTTTTGTACTTGTATTCATATAAAATGAAAAAATTGGTAACTTAAGCATGGCTAATGACACCCAATCCATAAGTTCCTCTTGCTTACTTTCATGACCCTTCTAGACACATTTTTGCTTATTCTTATTCATCTATAAACATCCAACATCTAAAATTTTACAGTCATGTTCACATAGAGAAAATAAAAAAAACCTAGAAAACATATTTATCTAGGAAAAAAACACTGAACTTGGACTATAACATTAGACCCTACGGTGTCCCCTTTTTAGTGTTGTTGTCCAAGTGAGAAATAGGTCCAAATGGTCATATTTTATTGAATCTTTATCCTAATTCAAGTCATCCTAATGTGAATTCATTTAACCTATGATCATTAAATCCCCTATAAAAGTCCATTCAAAGTCCATTTAGAAGGGTTAACACTCATTTACAAGAGAGAAGCAAGAATACCAAAAAGTACACTCAAGCACTTTTCCCTATTCTTTGCATACAACCTTCCAATATTATTCCAAGCCTATTTAAACCCTTAACCAGTCCCTAGCCATCTAAAGTATAACTAGTTTCAAATCTAGTTGCATTTTCATACAAAATTACACCAAGCACTTCAATGGAATAACTACATTACCTTGATCCCTCCTCAAAGTATTGGTATGTAGGTAATGTGCCCACACAAGGGGTGTGAAGTGCGTCCAGTGTATCCTTTACACACTAACCCTTTTTCTTTCTTTCCAAAATTTATTTTCAAGTTCAAGCACAAAGAGCTCCTAAGTATTTTGAAGATTAAAATATATGCACAATGAGCTTTTTAGACTTCTGAGATTTGATATTTCACTAATAGAGTAACACAAATGTGCTGAGTAGAACCTAGAAAACTTAGATCACTTGGACAATAACATTGTAAAAGGTATAATGACAAATAGTAGGGTGCCCCACTTTTGGAACTCCTATCCAATCAAAAAATAAAGTTTAGGAACCTATTTCCAACATTGTCTTAGTCTTGTACCTAAATTCTTAGACCCTATCTCAAATCAAACAACACAAAAAAAGCTAAGTCATATTTTCTCTTATTTATTACTATTTTTAGAAAAGCTAAAAATACAATCTATTTACATAAATTAGTGGATTAATTATTGCACATTATTTATTGATTTACTTTACTCCATACCTATTTATTAAATAGGAATAAACTCCATGATTCCCAAAAATAATAAAACAATATTGATCAATGGTAAGTTAGAAGGTATAGACACCACAAGATTTTGAAGTGGACTAGTGACTAATGGATTATTATTATTATTATTATTATTATTATTATTATTATTATTATTATTATTATTATTATTATTATTATTATTATTATTTGGCAATAAGTCCTCTAAGAGTCTATTGAGATTGTACGGATAGTTTATGGATTCTAGGTTCTATCAAATATTTCCCTACAAGTCCTCTAATAGTCTATGGATGCTATACTGATTGATTATTTTGAGTTTACTAGAAATATTTGGAAACTGATAGAAATGGTCCCCAAGTTTTAATGGCTACCTAAGGGTTTTAAAAATTTCACTCTAGCCACCAATGCTATCTAAGCGAGCACCACTCTCTAGAAATTTTCCTCTCCATAGATTTATCTCTTTGTGATAGCTCTTGGTTTTCCTCAAAGATGGGAACTACTCAATCAATAAGGGCCATTTCCCATTTCACTAGCAGATCCTCTCAATGGGCTAGCTACTATGGAGGTTCCTGTGGTACTCCTCATAATGAGTTTTAGGGCTTTCACCCAAGCACTTCTCATAGTTATGTGGTCAAGTTTTTACCCTGATCCAAAATAGATTATTGTATTATAGGAAAATAATAAAATAATTATGCAATATAATAGAGTTATTTATGAAAAATTATTATGCAAAAAAATAGAGTGAAGACTTTCTAAAGACAATTGGCCCTAGAAAGCACTCTAATACCAAATGAGAGGATCCTCTTGCAAAAATTCAATAAAATACATGAAATAATAGAATTACCAAATGAATAGAAGTACTAAATAAATTATATTGATCACATACCACTTTGAGGGGGTAACCTCCTTTGATAAAGCTCAATATAAATAATTCGTAGATGCCTTCATTAGACTCAACACTTATATATGAATTATAATATAAACAACCACTACTTCCCATGAATGTGGGATAAAACAAAATGCTCACATGATGACTTACAAATCATATGCATCCATAACAACTAATAAACTAAAAAATTAAAAATAAGGGATGTCATGGGTTCATAACACATTAGTGTATAGTTTTATCAGCACCCCCTCGATGTATTTTCTCACATCTTTCAGTTCCTCTAACCAGGGTTTTATAATAGCTTTTGGATTGTAATATCATATCTCTCCCTCCTATTTGGGAGGTTGATCCAACCAAACCTCTTCCCAAAGGGTATTATTAGTAGGCATTTTGTGATTACCATAGGGCACTAGGCCACACTACAAATAGATGCATCAATTTAAAACATAAGATATATGACTTGATAGATGACAACCTACTTGATCTTGGTACTTCAATTGAGCCTCTATAGGCAAAACCAACATAGGATAAAGCTTTGAAAATTTTCTTAGATCCATTTCCATAGCATTCAAAATAGGATACAGGGGACACATCAGGGGTTCACCATGCATATCATGAACATCCATCACTAGTTACATACTAGACACCTTTTGTTGAGTCACATCCTTTGAGTTGTATGATAAATGTGTATGAGTATAGAGTTCCATCTAGACCTTTGATATCCTTCTTAGATTAGGAGATTATGGAGGATAATTTAAATAATAATGCACTATTTATTAGAGCACATATTCATAATCAGTGCATTCATAATGTTCTCATCGATAATGATTCTAGTGTCAACATATGCACCATTACATTATTACAATAATTGAGCTATTCATAATAGGATATCACCCTAATAGATATATTTATCAGTGGATTTAGTGGGTACATATAGATTTCATTACGTGAGATTGTACTTCCTTTAAAGATTGGTCCAACACATGTGACCACACATTTTAGTATAGTTCTTAGTGTAAGAGTTTTTGATATGTTACTTGGTCACCCATAGATTCAAAAAATTTGAGCAGTAGCATCTAAAGTTCATAGATACATGAAATTGATTCATACTATTAAATTTATTATATCTGGTGGATTTCCATATGAGTTACCACTACCCACTTCAAATCCATCTACTTTATAGTCACCAGTTCTGGCTTCTCCACTAGTATCATTTTCCCCACTAGTTACAGTTCTTCCTCTGGTATAGATTTGGAAACAATTGACACATCCATCACCAGTATAGAGTGTTCATACACCACCATAACTTTGGGATTCTAGACAAATTCTAGCTATAGTTTTCACACCTAGAGAATTTTCATTGAGATCTCATGGGTCTACACATAAATCACATGTTCAGAGAGCATATCCTACTTCTAGATGGGTCCCTAAGAGCCCTATAGTTACATCCACTTCTCAAAATTATAGTGGGACCCCACAATCAGTTTTTAATTTAGATATTTTAGAGAATATATAACATATATAGCTTTCAAATCCATAGTCTTAGAATTTTCATCGTGTTTCACATTCGCACATGATTCCACTCCTTGATATAGGACACCATGATAGGGAGTCTCCCATGAGACTCATTAGTTAGTATCATCCTATCCCAGGCTACTTGTACATAATCTCTCCTTCTTGATTTTACATAGTTAAAATATTTATAAAAGAATACCAAAAACATTTTGATTGTATGCATCATCCATGTTTTACATTACTACTATCATGATAGAACTTACATTTTTTGTTTCATGCTATGGTTTGTTGATTATCTACATTGCCATGTTTCACTTGATCTTCTTTGAGTGTGTAGTGACATCCAGCTACTTGATTGTTTCACTATACCCATTGAGGGGGAATTCCTACTTCTACATTTGAGACACACATCAAAATACAAACCCATTTGGGGTATCTTCTACATGATAACACCATCCAGGTTATGTTAATTCTACACTACACACTCTAAATTATCATACTGATGTACATTACTTACCAGATTACATAGATTACTATATCAACATTTCACTAGTATCTAACACTTGTATATCTCTTAGTATACCTAGTCTTATACTAAATGTGTCTTGCATACATACACTCTTGATTTTATTAGTTAGATGTGATTGTACCTTTTTAGTTTTTACATGCTCTATTTTCTTGATGTACGTAGCTAGATGAGATTGCATTTCCAATTCTAGTTTTGTTTTTTATATGTGCCTTAGGACATCTACCAATGTTCTTTGCTTCTATTCATGTGTGTGTACCTTTAAACATTTGCTAATGTCCCTTGTACTCTTTTATGTGCCTCTAGCCCTAATGCCAATCGATGTTTATTTCAAATTGTATGTGTATGTGGTATTTAAACATGCCTTGTATGCTTGATTTCTAGTTTAAGTGAGATGTGCCCATGCCCCTTATTTTCATGGCCCCTTGGCCAACCTTGTATGCTTCTTACTTTTTTCTATTTGCTCCATTTACTTATTTACTTGATTGATTTTTGATAATTGCAATGCCATGATCCATATCAGGCATTTTTATTGATTTCTTAGATTCCATGATGGACATCATGCTCTATCCCCTTGACAACTAAAAACTAACAACTAACAACTAACATCTAATATTTTCAATTTTAGTTTAGTACATTGCACATGATTTTACATTATTATATCTATCTAGGCATACCCCTATTGATATAACAATCTCTCAACATAAACATTGCTATATCTAGAGATATCTTGTCAAATATCATTGTTACATCATATATCTATGTAGCTTAACATACTTATAAGACTTTTTTATTCTGAGGGTAGTCATTATGAGTTCATCATTCCTACCCTTAGAAGAGGGGGCATCAAATAAGGGTTTTATCACATAGATCAAATCTCCTAACAGTAAAAAATAGTAGTATTCAGATCACCTACTTTAGAATCCAAAGGTCAAACCAGTCAAAATAGAACAAAAAATAGTGATGATTCTAGATCAACAACCAATTTCAACATAAGACAACAACACCAAAAATAGATAGCAGTGCCAAACATAGGGGTGTTCTTATTTTGGTACTCTTGTCTAGGTAAAAAACACCCATGTTTTCTAGTAATAAGTAAAAATTTTATCTCAACTACAATTTTTTCATATCCAGATCAGTCAAAATCAACAATTTTAGTATAATTTTCTTAGGAAATCTAGATATAAGGGGGTATCATGTGTAGTATACTGACTCTCACTTATAGTTTTAGATTAGGCAGTTGACATAACTTCTAGATCATAATCCATGTTTTAGACACCAATGATTTATGGCAATGTGCATGGCATATGGTCTTCTTTGTTTATGAGTTTAGTTTATTACCCAAGAATTCTAAGCATTTGCTTGCCTTACTCTATCTATAGGTGGTTGGCATCATTTCTCAAGTTAAACTTTCATACAAGTTTAACTTCTTGATTACCTGAGTTCTTGAGTTGGTTTTAACATCAACATATTGCATCAATTTTGGAGTGGTTTTCATACAAGCCTAACCTCCATCTTTAAAAATATCCAAGAGTGGCCTAGTTTTTAGCATACTTTTAGCTATCCACACCACATTATCAAAATTTTAGAGTATCCATGGGCTCCATGAGCCATCTCATATGACATCTATTCTATATCAGTATCACTTCATAGCTTCAATTCATGGGGAAATGATGGAGCCAAAGGTCTAACTAGCCTTTGTATTCTTAAGCCACCTATTCAAAGGTATTAGACACACAATTCAAACATTGATTATCACATGCATGATCATCTAGCTTCACTCAGTAGGTGATGATGGAGTGAAAGGGCCAACCTTTGTATTCTCAAGCTAATTTTCAAGGAATTGAGCACTCAACTATGTTTGTGATATAACTTTTGGTATAACATCATCTAGCATAATCCAACATTACTCAAACTTACTCAGGATCACAACAAGTTTTGTATTGGTTCATGTACCTGATGAGGTGTATTTGTTCTTTTCTCTTCCTTTTTATTTTACTTAGCTTTTGTATGTTCTTATTTTATATCACATATAATAATAACCAATTTAATATTTGTTTCATTTCATATATTCACACTTACATAATGTGTTTTTATGCACTATCCAGCATTAATCAACATCACATAAGCTTCAGGGGCTTCACCTTTATAGGTAAGTTTAGGTACATTTTCTATTTTTTCCTTTATCCTAGTATTTCACTTTGCTTCATCACTAGAATAAAGAGGGGGAAATGTAGTCATATAGAATATAAAAAATGGTAACTTGAGCATGGCTAATGACACCCAATCCATAGGTCCCTCTTACTTACTTTCATGACCCTTCTAGACACCTTTTTGTTTATTCTTAGTCATCTATAAACATCCAACATCTAAAATTTTATAGGAAAGTTCACAAAGGGATAATAAACAAAACCCAAAAAACTTGTCTTTAGGATGACAATGCCCAACTTAGACTATAGCATTGGACCCTAGGGTGTCCCCTTTTTGGTGTTGTTGTCCAAGTGCAAAATAGGTCCAAACGGGCATATTTTCTTGAATCCTTATCCTAATTCATGTTGGCCTAATGAAAATTTATTTAACCCATGATCATTAAATCCCCTATAAAAGGCCATTTCAATTCCATTTAGAAGGGTTAACACTCATTTACAAGAGATAATCAAGAATACAAATAAGTACACTCAAACACTTTTCCCTATTCTCTACATGCAACCTTCTAATATTATTCTAAGACTATTTAAACCCTTACACTAGTCCCTTGCCATCTAAAGTACACCCAATTTCAAATCTAGTTACATTTTCATACATAATTTCACCAAGAACTTTAGTGGGAGAACCAAATTAGCTTGATCCCTCCTTAGAGTATTAGTATGTAGGCAATGTGCCCACACATAGGGTGTGAAGTGCATCTAGTGTATCCTTTACACACTAACCCCTTTTCTCTCTTTCCCAAATTTCCTTTCAAGTTCAATCACAAAGATATACTAAGGATTTTGAGGATTAAAATAGATAGACAATGAGATCTACAAACTTTTGAACTTCTATATTTCATTGATAGAGTAACACAGACCTATTGAGCAGATCCTAGAAAAATTAGATCGCCTAGAAAATAGTGCCAAAAAAGGACTACAACACCAAATAGTAGGGTGTCCCACTTTCAATGATACTATCTAATCAAAAAATGAAGTTTAGGAACCTATTTCTAACACTATCTTAATCTTGTACCTAAATTCTTAGACCCCGTCTCAGGCCAAATAACATAAAATAAGATAAGTCATATTTTCTCTTATTTATTACTATTTTTAGAAAAGGCAAATATACAATCTATTTACATAAATTAGTGGCTTAATTATTTCACATTATTTACTAATTTAATTTACTCCAAACTTGTTTATTAAATAGAAATAAAGCCCCATTATTCCCAAAAATAATAAAATAGTACTGATTGGTGGTAAGGTAGAGTATAGACACCACAAGATTTTGAAGTGGAGTAGTGACTAATGGATTGGGGTTAGCTAAATTAAGGTTGGTAATGATATTAATAGGTGATACCATGGTGAGGGGAGATAAGTGGCTAATGGTTGGGTTTCTCCTAGGGTAGAGGATTTGTTTATGGGGGTGGAAGGCGTAAGGGTGTTAGTTTGTTGGGCAGGTTGGTTTTCCATAATAGTATCAAAGGGATTATTAGTGGATGAAGATGCTTGGGTGGTTAATGATTGGGTGGTAACTATGGCAATGGAAGGATTCCCCATAAGGTGGGAAGGTATGTCATAAGGTGGGTCCAAAAGTGGGACCAAAGTAGGGGTATGGTGAGGCATGGTGCTAAGATAATGTTAAAGGGCCACATGGTTATTATCTGAGAAAGTGGCAAAGTCTGTATCTCCTTAGGGAACTACCCAAGGGAAATAAATACTTCTCAAAGGGTGAGGAGAGTCTTCTAGTTTAGAGATGTATTCCATGGATAAAGAGGTATAAGAGGTTGATTTATTTGGTGATGGGTTCTATTCTATTAGATTCTTTCATTATTGGTGAGTTAGAAGCATATAAGATAATGGAGAGAGAATACAAAAACAATCTCACCACTCAAATAGAGAGAAGAAAAGAAATAAGTAAGGAAATAAAACACACACTAAAAAGTACGTTAAGCCCTAAAGTTATTTTTAGTCTCTCTTTTGGCTTATGCCTTAAGCTTTATAAGAAATTGTGTGACTAAAATTGGCTTGTAGAGTAGGTACTAGAAAAGATGTATATGGTTGGTTTCAAGTTATGTTTAGGCTCTCAAAAGGATCTGTATTGAAAATCAATACATGGCTTAGTATTGGGGCCTACCCCCTCACTTCACACATCATAATGATAAGGGTGTTAGGTTCTTAGCCAATATATACTAATTTATAGAGTTTATACTCAACTAGAGAGTTGAGTTGGTTCTCCCCTTGGTAATGACCTTCAAGTAGGATTATTGGGAAAGGGTATGGTGACCTCTAGGTGATGAAATACCAGTTAGGCCCTATATCAATTTGTTTAGATGTTTGATTGATGTAGGTGGTTTGGTTTAGTGTGTGATACAAGTGATGATATGATTAAATTACTTTGTTTAAATTTAACTAAGTGAGTTAAACTTATATGCAACCAATGAATGCAATTGGTTTTAAACCTAAAATAAAATTTAATTTCATTTATGAGCACATAATAAGGAGAAAAGTATGTAGATGCAAATTAAATAAACCCAAGTAGAAACTCAAGGGTCCCACTAGGTATTCCAGAATGTTTTAAAGAATTTTAGCTTATATTCTGAGAGAAGAAGAAGAAAGAAACTAGATACAAGTATGGTTGAAAAACCTGCTTAGTTGTGCACACATTGAATTAGACGATTGTAGAGAGCTGCTCTTTGGCTTAGAAGGAATGAATTGTAAATAAGATAAAACTAAAGCAAATAGTTTTTTAGATGGATAGTTAGGTGGATTGCCTAGTGCTAGCTAGATCCTAAAAGTAAGAGCTTCCTTAAGGGCTGTTGATCCACATATTTTAAAAAATAATTTTAGAAAATAGAAGATAAAGTACTTGCATCAATAATAAAAAGGTACTAAAATTGAATTCAAGAAATGATTGATAAATAAATAGACTAAAATCACTAATATAACAATAAGTGGGTTAATATTAATGCTAAATAGGTTAGATGCGGTTCATAAAATAGGTTGGGGATTTGTGAATAGATAGAGGAAAAGAAAGTTGGATTTGGTTGAGGGTAGGTGGGTGAAAATTGCTTATTGTTATTTTCTATCATAGTGACCATCAATGGTTGTTGTGACCATTGGTAGTTGAGGTGAATTTTAGTGGTTGAGGTAACCATTGGTGGTTGGACAGACCATCAACTATCAAGATGACTGTTGGTGGTTACTGTGTGTTGAGTTTAGCTGATAAAAGGCCAGATTGATGGGGTCATAAAAGGTAATTTTAGAAGATTGGTTTATATTGGGCTGATTATGAAATGGAAACAAAGTAATTGATAGATTGAAAATAAATATTTATCTTGTCAGAGGTTGATTGGATGAAGGGTTTAGGTGGCTGGTTCATGGAGTAATTATGGTAGAGTAATGATACATGGATTTCAATCGAGGGGTAGCAATGAGTTGAATCTCTAACATGATGGGTAGATCACTAGATTATTAAAAGTGACCTATAAAAAAACTTTGGATGCAAAAGTTCTTAAAGTTGTGGATCCCTTTTCACCTCCTACTCCTCTCTTCTTATAGGCAAAGAAGGAAAGGTGCAATAAAATGTTAATAATGGGTCTAAATTTCTATCTAATTTTAACTTCAACATGCATGGGATTGAAAATGAATTAAAAATATAATTATATAAAAGTAAGGTGGAATGATGGGTTAATTAAGTTGGTTTAGATGGTGGAACCTGACCATCGACGGTTAGGGTGATCATCGATAGTCTAGGGTTGGGGTCAAGTTGAGTTAAAAGTGTTAGGAATAAAAAAACTTAAACAAGATTTAATATTACCATAAACCAAATCTAAATCTATGTAATAACATGAATCATAGAAAAATTCCTTAATTAACCATTATTATGAAATCATAAATTAGAGAACAAGATAATAACATGGATCTAATGTGGGCTACATCCACCAATTAAAGTTCAAAAATAAATCAATAATATAAATAACAAGAATATAATGAACTCTCATAGAGATATAAAAATATCCTATAGAAAATGTTTCAAAAAGATCTGCACTTTCACCTACACTTGCACAATATTGTATCTCACAAGTTGTTAAACCATACCCTGTAATGAACACCTACACTTTGCAAAACACCTACACTTTTACTCTGATCCTCAAAGCCACACCCTAAAAATAAACCATTGACCTCTAAAGGCCACACCAAACCCTATATATATAGAATATGAATTAAAACCCATGAAAGGAGGAGAAAATGCATCATGATTATCCAAGATAAACATCATCCACTTAAGACAATTCAATTCCACCTCATCAAGCTCATCCAAAATCTCTCCCATGAAGGAACATGCTATACTAAAGGTATCCACCTTTTAAGGGCAGATTTTCTAACATGTGATCACAACCATCTCCTTATAAAAAGGAAGGCATTACATTTACTAAGAAACAACTAGATCCCTCAAAACAAGGAAGTCACATGGAAAATAGACAACTAATAACCAACTCTATAAAACATGGAAACATCAAAATTAGAAATATACTAGGAATATTCTCCTCACATGTGGAGCAAGGTTCCAAAAAAGGTGGAGTAGGGAAAAATGTGCTCCCCACATCCTTGGAGATCTCTAGGCCCTAAAAATAATTCCCTATGGTCACGTGATAGCCCTAAAGGGCTCCACACTAAAAAAAAAAGGTGGGTTAAGTCATTAGGTCAAACTGACTAGCATTAGGTAGGTTTGTTGGTTGAATAGTTTATGCTAGGCCCAAGAGGTTCTTGAGGTGGTTTAGGGAATTTTTGACATTCAAACCCATCGTGTGTGAATTTATAGTGTCTATAAGGTCTATTATTTCCACTGAAAATATTACTTTATAAATACCATCAGATGTGGCCCACATTATAGAGTAGATTGGTTAGAGAATAAATTGGTCATTATTTGTTATTTTTATTAGTAATCCAGTTAGATGAGCAAGTAAAATTGATTCTATTAAAACTTTAAATTTAATAAATGGGAGAAAAAGTCTTAGTTGAAATCCAAGTCCATCCCCACGATGATGTATATATTGATTATAATGACCCAGACTTCATATGGGTTAAAATTTAGTCAAAATAAAAAATGAATTATTGTGTTTTTGTAGAAAATAAGGATTCAAAAATGTGTGAATGTCCATTATAAATCTAAGGGTATGCTTCCAATCATTACATCAAGGTGGCTGATGTGATGAGTAAAATGAATTGGAAAATGTTGAATAACCTCTAGCTGATGGTCATAATGTAAGAATAATATTAAATGTAAATACCAAGATGTGAACATACATGAACAAATATGTTATGGTAAAATTTTTAATTAATGACCACTAAATTTTTCAAAGGTTTATGGGCCAATCAATGACATTGATTTGAATATGGGAGACTTTGTGGACCTCAAGGAATATGATGTATTACATCCAACTGCAACTGATTAGATTTATTGTGTCTTTGGAATTTCATGTGTATTCATCTTTGTTTATTGTGTCAATTAAGTGTTATATTGTTTTGATATAATTTTTTTAATGTATATGGGTTGTGTTAAAATTATCCAAAATTAATAAATGTTGAAGACCCCAATGACCCTCAAATAGTAAGGATGAAATCCATGCTAGACAATTATTTTAAACTACCCATGGATACAGGATGTATAAATTTATTAGATAAGGCATTATAAGATGTTTAGAATAGATTAGAGGCAAAGACAATTCATATTGGATATGGAATTCATCACCCTAAAATTTATCCATTAGAACCTATACAAGATGGATATGGAATGTCCCAAAGATAATACATGTATTTTGTCAAAAAGATTGCAATGTGAAGACCTATACCTTATGATAGAGTATATTTAATACTAAAAAAAATATATACCTTTAATGAGATGCTAAATAAGACTGTTGACATAGACATTATACAAATTCAATACATTTATATAGAATGCAATATTTCTTGACTGGGTTTCATATTAATTTTATGCTCTATGTTTTCATATTAAAAAAACTATAAAATTTATCAATAATACTATTACAGTTATAATCACATCCTATGTTGATGACTAAAGGATCCAAAAAAATGAAACAATACAATTATAAAAGGAACTAATGAACATGAGTAATACACATAATTTATTCTGACATGGTTATCAATATTTTTTAATGAATAGAAATCCATTTTAAAATAGTTGAAAATATATATAGATATTGTCTAAGATGGTTGTGACCCCCCAATAGACACTTATGAAAAGTGTACATTGTTTTAAAAAATACTAAATTTTAAGGTTGTAATAGATTTTAAAACTATAAATTTAATAGGCATTTTTTATTTTTTAATATGTAACAAATCCCCATGATCTAAAAAATTTGTGTTATTAAAAAAAGTTTTACCCCTTGAGGATATTGTTCAAGCCACCTCACTTAAGTGATAACATAAGCCTAAATCTGATCATACTACTCAACAAGGACCTTAAAGCATGAATGTTTTAATATGGAAGTCATAGACAATACATTGAATGATAGGGTTGATCAAGAGGTATAAGAAATACATTAATGACTAAAATCCACTTTCAAACCATGCAAATCTACCTCAAACTCACCATGTGCCCTTCAAGAAGACAATCCATCTGTAAAGAGGTAGGAGGGGACAAATGAGAGAGAGTAAAATCACTAATACTAGATTTCATAAATAAATGCATTAGTATACTAGTTGCAAGCATATGAGGAGGTAAGAATCATATTTATTCAACATTCAAAATCGTAGTAAAGTGTTTAGTTGATCAGGGTTTTTCCATACTCAGCTAAAGGATGATTACAATGCCTCTCAAAGTTGTATTTATAGAAGAAACAAGAATAAGAGAGAAAAAAATGACAATAAGATAGATAATGAATAGTATTTCATGATAATATCATCTAAAAGTATAGAATTAATGACACCAAGCTTTTAAAGCATGTCTTATCATCTTCATCATCCTCTCCTAGAACAATTGTTGATGAAACTCTTCACAAGAGTGGCATAAGAAAACTCCTTGGTAGTTTTGATGTCTTCCTAATCATAACTCCTTATCATTAATTTGTCTAATTTATTTTTAGGATAGTTAAAAAACTTTCAACTAACACTTGGAACTTGAGATATATTCTACGCTAACCCTTGTCTCTTACCATGCTCCTTCTTCTTGGAGATTTGAACATGAGCTTCAAATTTTTTCATATCCATAGATGATAATTTGAATTTAATATTTTGACTATGATAAATTATTAAGTGAATTTAAAATGGTCATAATATCTCCATTTTGGCTCAAAATTTCTTTTTAAATGATTGGAGACTTAATACCCTTTGAAAATTGAGAAATACATTCAAGAATGCAGTTATGGACCATTTTTCCATACACTTTATCCCCATATGTACTGGAAGTCTACTCCATCAGGTGTATAAGAGAGTAATGAATTCCATTTAGGTCATTTTAAGGGTCTTTAAATCCACCTTAGGCCTTTAATATGTCAATTTCTTCTCTCAGGTCACTTGAGAAGGTTTAGGCAGGGTTCAAGGCACTTTAACTCTTAACGATTATTCATAGAGTTATGGGACTTAACGCCTAAAAAATGAAAAGAATATTAATTATAAAAACCCCTAAAATATCCAAAGGAGATAATAATCCCATGCATATACTTATAGATCTTCACAAGTGATGAAAATGTCTCTCAGGTGACTAGGTCTCCAACTGTGCACTCAAGGAGAGTTATTTAGTAAGAGAATGCACAAAGTTACTTGTTTTAAATTTTAAATGTTTCATTTGGGTATGTAACACACCTTTTGAGGTATAACAATTCCTAAATTTATTAATTTACCTTTCAATCTACTTGAAATTGCCTCAAGCTAAAAACCAAGGTTTATGCCTAATTGGATTCAAGTGAACCTAACATGATTACTTGAGCACTTTATTTCCTACCCAGTGAGTTAAAAATCATGTAAACATGTTATAACATGTTATATACCCTATTTAGACTCTTAAATCCTTATAAAACTTCTATACTTTTAAGTTTTCTTAAAATTTCATACACAAGCCTATGTATGACCAATTTAGGTTATTTAGGCCTAATTAGAACTCTTGCCCATTTCATTATCTTCAGTATCCTTATAAAAATATATGAGTATATTATTGGAAGATATAATTGATTACCCATGTTTCCTTAGAATTAATTATCCTTTTCATACCTCTAGATGTCCCTAAAATACCACATAGTCCATGTTTTCCTCATTTTGCACACACAGGCCTATATATGCCTACTAGGTGTCTTGACACTTTAATGATATTTTCAATTTTTTGATAGTTTTATAATGTTATTATTGGACCTATATATAATTATTTATCAATTTGATCAAAATTTTCATGAGTTATCACACCTATATTGATTGTCACTAACCTTTAAGTGTTATTTTGAATTCTTTGACTGTTAGGCTAATTTGAATGAGTTTTCCTCAGACTATTATAGTATCTTGATGATTAAAATATGGGTGGAAACCATATTATTATTATTCTCACCATCATTCAAAACCAATTTTAATCCTATCCATTCATAATTAGTCATTCTCTTCTTTGTCTATACCTATGGTAGGCTTGTAGGTAGTGTTTTAGGTCTTTGACTGCAAGTCTAAAGTAGCATTCTCTTCATTGGAACTTTTTGAACACCTAGTGATATTTCAAAGGCTTTGGGGTTTTATTAATTTTCTTCCTAACCTTTTTACATAACCTCTTATCCCTATATTGAAAGCCATAAATATGTTTCTTCTCTTTTCTATTCATAACTAGCCTATAGATGACTATTTGAAATCATTGTATGGTGAACTTTGTAAATGAGGTGTCTTGAGTTAGTTTTAACTCCTTAGTATATAAATGAGGTTTCAAATTATTCAAATTTTATCTAACCTATATGACCCTCTATGTATTTTATCCAACACTCACATTGGTCTTTCACACACAAGCCTGTGAATATACATTAGGCCAAAAGTCATTTTGCCTATGATTATCACATTTGATTCTATTTGATTAATTAATTTTACTATTGGACCATGTGTACAACTATCTGGAGGTCTTCTCTATAAAATACACAAGATTCAAACTGAGATGAATTCTCATAAGACACCCTCGTAGTCTTCATATCTATTTCACACAACTCTCCTTCTGGGTCCTCAATAGGCTCAAAGATCACATGTAATACATGATTTATTGTTATATAAATGATAATTAAACCATTTTATGACTTATCCATGATGTCCACACCCTTTTAATTTTCATAACTCATCCTTAATATACAAACCTATCCCTTGAACCTCAGTTTCTTGACAATGACCTGTAGGTGTTCTTTGAGACCTTTTTTGGCCATTGTTGGGTGTCTTAAGTCTTCATGGAATTTTATCCCTCTCAAATATTCTAACGAGTTATCATGTAACCTATAAAACTACTCAAACTTATTTCACTTATCAAACTTGCTTAGATCAACCCTATAATGTCCTTTTGAATGCTTGATCATGTCTCTCCTTTCACTATTTTGGTCCAATTGATATTTGGAGATGGTATGAGGACATTATTAAGAGGATTGAAGACTTTAATAGGTTATTGGTATATCAATGGACTTGAGAAACTACTTTAACCAATCCAAAACTAGTTGTCAATCTTGACTATAACATACAACCAAGAAGATAAAACTAGTTTCCTATCAAAAATACCTTCTTTAACTATGCACCTAATGAATTTGATGTCATGTAGGTATCTTTGTGCTTTCATATCATAAAAATAAGATCATTCTTCCTCCATTGAGATAAAAAATGGAATTACAAAGAGAAACCTAAGCCTGTAGGGATGAAGAAGACATTTTGATCGCCTTATACTCTTAGTGGTTATTCATAGAGTTAAGGAAATTAAGTGAAAAACTAAATCCACAAATTTTAATGGAATAAGGAACCCTTACTACACCCAAGAGCTCAATTTCCATCTTTCACTCTCCTCCTTTTACTAAGTGAAAACTGATGTGCCTTTAGAGGTTGCCAAGGATGTCGATAGGGAAAAGGAGTAGTTTTTTAATTTGTTTGCACCTAAATCTCACTCAAATTCTTGGATTTTAACCTATAAATGATTTAATAAACCATTGGATTGTATTTAAGTGATCTTTTCTCTAAAAACCTATAACCACTCTTAGAAAACTTTTCCTTTATCAGTAGAACTATCATATTATACTTGGAAAGATGAATGAACTGAGGTAACAAGTGTTCATGGAGATATCCCATGCCTATAAGGATATGGGATGACATTCCAAAACTTACCTCTACTATGAACCTACCACTTTATTACAAAATTCATTCTTTTAATGTTACAAATGATTAAGAAAGCATTCTAAATTGAATTACAACATTATAAAAGAACATTTGACCTCTTTTAAGCACTTGTACAAACCATGGGGAACATAAAATTAATTTTACATGTGTTGTATGACTGAATAGGGCCCTCTAAATCCTTAGCACCATTGAACAAATTGAAACATGTATTGAAGTGACTAGACAAGCACAAGACCAAAATAAACAATTAACTTAATCTTGTCAAAATAACCTTAAACTTTGCCAAACTCTATTGTAAAATTTAATTTGAGACTTAATTTAGAAGGGAAATGTTGTACCTAGTCAATTTTTGAATTAGTCTCACCTATGGTATCCAATTTTTGTTAACGTCTTTAGCAACCTCCTAGGATTTCATGCATTTTATGAACTTTACACTGGTTTCCTAGTCCATTTATTGGGCTATGGAGTCACCTTAACTCAACACAAGACCTAAATTAACCTTGACACTTGACTGAAAACCTCTTGAAACAACTAACTACCTTCACCAACATAACAATACAAAAGCAAACACACCAAAACAATACACACAAGTAAAAAGATAAACAATTGTGCTCCAAATCACTTAGAGGAAAGACAAGACAAGAAATAGTATTTATAACTAACCTATCAAAACTGATCCTCCTAGATCGAAAGGAAAACTATTTAAATCACCTTCATGTGATTAAAAAGTATGGTGTATAATTTATTGATTAAATTTTTTTGTTACTTGACTAGTTCCTTTATTGACCACCACCTTCTTGGGATTGACATCATTGGGTATACGATAACAAACATGTCTCCAACAAAAACAAACTCATCATGTTATTCACTTCTCACCTCGTATTGATGTATATCTTTGGTAATGTGAGAGATCTCCAAAGTGACCATGGTTTGATTCATAAAAATAACATTATTAGTTTCATCTTCCATTGGTTCCTCAAATTCCATCTCATGCTCATCTTGAAGAGTGTCATACTCATCATACCTTATTACACCATGGATATAAACTTCCTAGTGATGACCAATAATACTTGTTAGGAATCCCCCATATATTCTTATCTTGAACATAGTGACTACTTAGTTTATCTATATGGACATTAGTTAGAGATAGTATCTCATGCCCTATATATATAACATATATATTTATCTCCATTGAGATTAAGTGTCTCTTACTCTCATGAAGTGAGTAGGGGGAGGGGGGTTGAATGTCTCTTATTGTACTCTCATACCCTATATATATCTAGCCTATATATTTATCTCCATTAATAAAATTGTATTACTTATATAGTGAGATATACCATCTCACAATCTCATCTATATTTAAATGGGCCACATATATAGATAGATAGGGCCTAGGGCTTGATTGGAGCTTTGTAATCTTCATTAACAACTTGTTCTTGTTCTTTTTTAGGTGCTATCATACAAAGCTCTTCAAACTCTTTAAACATGTCTAAGTAGGACTACCACATGTCTTTAGGGCCTCCTTGAACTTCTTCATGATATTAAATAAGGTCATCAAACATGGTGCTCTCTTAAAGAGTCTTTTCATGCATGTATTCATCATTCTCATTGGCCAAGACAAAAATGTTAGCACTCTCCTCATGGGCTATAGGTTCACTATCCAAACTAGAGCAAAAAAATTCTAGCTCTTCAAAAAAGGTAGTACCTTATTCATCAATTGAAAGCATACAAAACTCAATTTCAATATTGCCATTCTCTTGAAGGACAACATGTTGGTTAAATGCTTCAATTTTTTTAATAAAATCATGACATGGATACAATTTGTGTTCTTCAAGTTATATATTTTTCCCATGAAGTTAAATAAGACTAATAGCCAATGTATCTTCAAGAAGACCTACTTCATATTTAGCTGGAACCTACTCAATTACTGCATAGTCATATTTATCTTCATCAAAGCTCAACCCATGAGAGCTAGATTGGTATTCCTCTTCCTCCAAGAAGTATGGGAGTTATTTCTCCCATTCAAGACTCAACTCATCATGTCTTTCTTATGAAAAACTTGAGTCATCCTCTTCTAGGAGGCTAACAACTTCAATAATTTCATGATGATGTTCAGCTTCTTATTCTAGAGGGCTCACATTCTTGCCAAACAAGTCCATTTATTCTATGAAACTATGGTACATATACCACCATGCTTGATCAAGATATTCTTATTCACTATTTTCAATGGAATAATTTTGACAAGGTATTTTTTCCATGTTAGTTTTCATTCCACCATCAAGACAATATCTCTCATCATTTTTGAAGACAAATTTATTTCCTTATTGGAAAAGAGGAGTAGCAAGAAATATTTCCTCATTATAAAAACTAGAAACATTATCTTCATATCCTTTTTGAGGCTCACATGTATCTAATTATTCTCCATTTTCAAGAATTGTCACCTCATCACCTAGCTTTGACAAACTCTCTTTCTCATCTAAACATCCATATTTTTCCCTCAATGCAATTGATTCTCCATCACAAAAGGAGAGGGTGGGAGGGAAAGAGAATTCATTGGCTTATTTTAAACCTTCTAGAGTGTCCTTACAAATTGGGACTTTCAGACTACTATGATAATTATGATGTTCTTGAAGGGATGAATAAGAGAATTGAATTGAAGATGTTGTATTCTTATCTTTCCACTCTTCAATTGATTTATAAAACTTAGAGGTGTCTTGAAATTCAAGGATGGATACAAATTGAATTATAGGTGGAGAGGTGGAAGGGTTTGAGAGATATTTTTAATTAGTTTCCATATATTTATCCTTTTCTTGAATTTGGATTGGCATGGGATAAGGCTATTTCTCAAGAGTAGGCATGACATAATCAAGGGTCTTAGTCCAAGAAGGTATCCAATATGGAATGCTCTTAGGCTCTTGATGAAGAGTGAATGAAGATTGCATAGGCATAGACCTCTCTTGATGACATATTATAACTTGGGCTATGTTTAGAGTGAAATAAGGTCATATTGGAGTAGGAGAAGTCATATAAGGCTGAAGGTATTGCATTTTTTATCTCTCCTCAAGTACTAATCTATTCTCTAGACATTGAATAAGACCTCTTATCTCCATCACATCATCTATAGGTAGATGTTGGTTTTTTTATCAATAGATTCCCACCTAGTCCTATGTGAATGCACAAGACTAATCATCATTTGAGTTTTTTTATTTTGAATATAAGGATCATAGAAAATAATCACAAGTTTCTAATCTTTATCAATCTACCTCATTTATATTTCCAAACTTATAAGGGTTCGTTTTAAGTCAAAGAAACCTAGAATAGAAGTAAAATGACTTTAAAAAGGTTGATTAGAGGGATGGATAGGCTACCAAGGATGATGAGTTAGATTGGGAAGGGGCACATAATGATACTAATAACCTTGATAAGATTGACATGTTACTTCTTGAGAGCCACTTGGGGTGAAGCCATGAATTCCATCAACCTGATATGGATAATATGAAGGTATAAAATATAAATCTTGACTAAAAGAATGATTAGGATACATACCAATATTGTAATTTTAGACACTTGGACTACTTATACGAGATAAGATTCACTTGGAGTCACCATTGATGCTTGTATTCATGCTTCAAAATGCTGATGTGTTAATGAGAATCATCAATAAATATTCAATGGGATGCAATCCTTGTCCCACCGGGTATGTTAAAACTATTATCAATAAAAGTTGTACCCTTTAAGAGGTTTTTCAATCCTAATCACTTAAGTGATAGCATGGAGACACCTCTAGGCTATGGGTGGCTTTAATAATCTGGTGAATTTCTAGATAGGGCTAGCTCCATTGATACTATCACCCTAAACTATGACTAGACCTATTACTTGAAAATGGGAAAGGCTAAGAGAAACTAAAGTAAACTAATCTATGGAGGTGATGCACTAAATTAACACCCTCCACTTGACCATCATGCACTAAGAACATGAACTAAGACTGAATCTGATCACACTACTCAACAAGGAACTTCAAAGATGAATGTTTCAACATAGAGATCATAGATAATGAATTTAATGAGAGGAATGATCAAGAGGTCTAAGAGAGACACTAATGATTAAAATCTACTTTTAAACAATGAAAAGCTACCTCAAACTCACCATGAAACCTAAAATAAGATAATCCATTTGTAAATAGTTAGGAGAGGATAAATGAGAGAGTGTGAAGGCATATGAGGAGGTAATAGTCATATTTATTCAACATTTAAAGGCATAGTATAAGTGTTTAGTTGAGCAGGCATTCACCATACTCATCCAAAAGATGCTTATAATGCCTCGCAAGGCTACATTTATAGAATAAATTGAAAGAAGAAATAAATAAAGGATAAGAAGAGAGTTTATAAACTATCCGTCATAATCATATTGGTTACAAAATCTATAAATAATGACATTAATCTTTGAAATAGTGTGTTTTCATCTTCCTCCTCCCCTTCTTGAACAAGTGTTGATGAAATTCTTCACAAGAGTGGCATAGGAAAAATACTTGGTAGTTTTTATGCCTTATTGATCATAACTCCTTCTCATGGAGTTGCCTATTTAATTATTAGGATAGTTACAAACCTTTCAAATAACACTTGGCACTTGGAAGATATTTTATGCCAACCCTTGTCTCTTATCATGCTCCTTCTTCTTGGAGATTTGAATATGATTTTCAAACTTCTTCATATCCATAGTTGATCACTTGAAGCTTATACTATGACTATGAAAACTTATTAAGTTACTTTTAAAGGGCCATAATATCTATAATTTGGCTCAATTTTTTTTTAAAATGATTGGAGAACTTAATACACTTTGAAAATTGAGAAATAGGTTCATGAATGCAATTATGGACCACTTTTACGTATACTCTATCCCCACATGTACATGGAGTTTTATCCATCAAGTTTATAGGAGATTCATGAATGTAATTTAGGTTATTTTAAGGGTTATTACATCAACCTTAGGCCTTTATGATGTCCAATTCTTCCATCAAGTCAATTGAGAAGGTTTAGGAAAGGTTTAAGGCACTTCAACTCTTAACAATTATTCATAGAGTTGTGAACCTTAATTCATAATCAAATTCTAATAATATTGAGTGGAAAACCACATAAACCTCTCCAAAGGATCTAAGGATCCCATGCATCTACTCATAGATTTTCACATGTGATTAAAATGTCTCTCAGGTTACTAGGTCTATAACTGTGCACTCAATGAGAGTTATTCAGCTAGAGAATGCACCAAGTTCATTGGTTTGACTTTAAAATGTTTCATTGGGGTGTTTTACACACATTTTTATGTATACCCATGCCTAAATTATTGAATTTCCATTTCAAAATAATTTAAAGCACTTCAAGCTCAAAACTAGGGTTTATGCCTAGCTATATTCAAGTGACCCTAACATGCTTACTTGAGCACTTTATTTCCAGCCCAATAAGTTCAAACTCATGGAAAAATATTATAAATTTTTTTATAACATCTTGATACTCTTAAATACTCATAAAACTTCCATACTTTCAAGTTTTCTTGAACTTTCATACATAGGCCTATTTATGACCAGTTTAGGTTCTTTAGGCATAATTAAACCTCTTTCCTATTTCATTTTCTTTTGTATCCTTAGTAAACTATGTGAGGATATTTTTATAATATATAATAGATTTACCATGTTTCCTTGGTATTAATTTTCATTTTCATACCTCTGGATGTCCCTAAAACACCACACAGTCCATGTTTTCCTCATTTTGCAAACACAGGCCTGTATATGCCTTTTAGGTCTCTTGACACTTTAATGATATTTTTAATTTTTAAGAGTTTTATATTGTTATTATTGGACATATATATAATTATTTATCACTTTTTCTCAAAATTTTCATGATTTATCACACCTATATTGATTATCACCAACCTATAAAGTGTTCTTTTGATCTTTTTGATTATTAGGCTCATTTGAATGAGTTTTCCTCAAACTATTATAGTATATTGATGATTAAAATAGGGGTTTACACCCTATTATTATTATATCAATAATTTAAAACCCATTTTAATCTTATCCAACCATCATTAGTCATTCTCTTCTTCATCTAGACATATGGCAGGCCTGTAGGTAGTGTTTTAGGTATTTGACTACAAGTCTAAAGTAGTATTCTCTTCATTGGAAATTTTTTACCACATATTGATCCTTAAAATTATTTGTATTTTTATTAATTTTACTCTTAACCTTTGTACATACCCTTTTATCCCTTTATTTGATGCCACAAGTATGTTTCTTCTCTTCTCTATTCATAACCAACCTATATATAGGTGACTATTTGAAATCACTGTATGGTGAACTTTGTAAATGAGGCATCTTGAGTTATTTTTAAATCCCTTAGTGTCCCAATGAGGTTTCCACTTATTCATATATTATTTTACCTATGTGACCCTTTAGGTATTTTTTTCAAAACTCACATTGGTCTTTTACATGCAGGCCTATGATAGGCCTGTGAGTATACATTAGGCCCATATCTAATTTTGCCTATTATTATCACTTTTAATTATATTTGATTCATAATTTGTACTATTTTACCATGTTTCCAACTATATGTAGGTATTCTCTAGAAAACATACAAGATTCAAAATGAGTTGAATGCTCACAAGATACCCTCATAGTATTCATATCTATTTCACATACCTCTCCTTATTATTCCTCAATAGGCTCAAATATCTTCTATCAACCATTATTTACTATTATATAAAGTATCTTTCAACCATTTCATAAATTTTCCATTCTGTCGACACCCTTTGAATTTTCACAACTTATTCTTCATATACAAACTTATACCTTGAACCTCACTTTCTTTATAGTGACTTGTAAGTGTTCTCTGAGACCTTTATTGGCCATTTTTGGGTGTCTTAGGTATTCATATCCTTCTATAATTCTAAAATATTATCATTATTTTTAATACAACCTTTAAAACTCCTTAAACTTATTTCACTTAGAAAACTTGTGTAGCTCAAACCTACAATATCCTTTTAAATGATTGATCTTTTCTCTCCTTTCACTATTTTGGTTCACTTGATATTTGGAGATGATATGAGGATATTTTTAGGATTAATGAATTTAATAGGTTAATTACATATCAATGGAGGTGATAAAAATCTTAAACCAATCCAAAACTATTTGGTAGTCTTGACTGCAATGTACAACCAAGAAGATAGAACCAGTTTCCTATCAAAAACACCTTCCGATGATGTGCCTAATGAATTTGATGTCATAAAGGTCTATTTTTTCCATGAGATCACCCAAATAATATCATTTTTACTCCATTTATCTTATAAATGGAATTACAAAGAGAAATCTTAGCCTTTAGGGATGAATAAGACATTTTGATCCCCATATACTCTTAGTGATTGTTCATAAAATTAAGGGGATTAACCAAGAAACTAATGCCACAAAGTGGAAGGTAATAAGTACCCCCTAATAAAACAAATATATTAGTCAATTTTTGAATTTGTCTCATCTATGGTATCTAATTTTGGCTAACACTTCATATTGTAAAAACATAATGATGTATTACAAATGGATTTTCTAATCAAAAACATCTTAGAAGATCAATAAGGGATGAGTTACTAATTTTAAAGTATTCTATAGTGAATGATTTGTGTTATTTATATGTTGAATAAATTATTAAATATAACATTCAATATAATAATATAATTTCACTATTAGGAAATGAACATGAGTAATTAACATGTGTAGACACCCAAATTTGGCACAAGCTCATATTTTGTGTCACTTATTGTAAATTTTCACATATAAACTGTTGAAAATGAATAAGTTATATATTAACACATTTTAATTGGGTATTATTTTTTTCAAAAATTCATTTATCTTATTATTCATCTTTCCAATTTATCTCAAGGATCCCCAATTTTAGTCTATTATTTTCAAATAAGGCCAAGCCTACAAACCTATCTACAAGGAGAAGACTTTTCTAGGCATAATTTATATAGTTTATTTTAGGTCATATTTAATTTGAATCTTATTTTTGACCATTTGGACCATTCACTATTAGGTCACAAATATAATGATAGAAATTATGTTAGTGCATTTTTAACCTAATATGTAACCCTCCTTTGATATGAAGGAATTATAATCATGATAGTGCACTGTGTTTGAGTGAAGAGGAGATTGAAATGGATATATTACAGGCTTATCCCTTCATTTTTTGGACTAAATAAGAGAATAAATATCTATTTCTATGTGGATGTGGCCCATATTGGGTGAACCACATTAAATCATTGTCTCTCTTGTATTATGTTCTCTGCATTTTATTTTTGTCTTTATTTTATTAATATTACTCTGCATTCTATATTCCTAACATACAAGACTACTATAAGGAATTAAGAATGACACTTTTCACTCTCAAAATCTATTCAAATATTTACATGTTCTATCTATAGATTTGTTGAAGCTAGATTCAAGGTTTTTAAAGGTTGAATTCACATTTGCATGTTGGTGCTAAGGGTAAAATAGGAAAAAGAGAATATAAAATTGCATTCATAATTTCACACATACACATAAGTGGGAGAAATACATTCAAGTTTTATCCCTATTAAAATTGTTGGCAATGTATTGCAACACTTATTTATTCAGTGGTCATTGACCAAGGTCATTCCAACTCAGTCCCTTGCACCTGTAGCAAACCGCCCCCGCCCCCCTCCCCCCCCCCCCCCCGCCCCCACCCCCGACCATTTGATATCTATTTGGATTGTGTGAAGGAATATAAGGTTTGGTGTTGTAGGTATATTTTTGAATTATTATGGATTTTATAGTGCATTAAGAGCCCTAATTAGTATAATTTCATATGGTAAAATAGCTAGATCTTTTTCACAATTAAGTTAGATAAGTTTATAGAAAATAGACATGAGCAACTTGCACTGCTACCCATAAAGAGTGGTCCTGTCAATGAATATTCTCATATTCTAATTATAATATGTCACTATCAAAGTCTTTTTTTATTTATATTTTCTTATTAGTCATCAATCCCTATCAATAGGGCTAAGTCTATAGTCAACAGAGATGAATGGCCTATGTTTTTATCTAGGAGGTGTGGACTTGTCTAGAAATAGTTTCAAAAAAAATTCTTAATCTTGAGCATGTATAGTCATATATTTTTATAATTTACACTTTTAAATACCTAAAATAATAAAAATAAATCCTAATTTTAGATAATTACATTTATTTAATGTATACCAAAAATAGGATTTTTCCATATTTATCAATTCCCAAAATTAGAATTTTTAATTATTAGTAATCTTTAGTGTTCTGATCTCTTTCAAGTTTTACATTTATTAGTGCAACGCATTATTTTTCAAATAAAAAATATGGTAAAATATATTGGTGAAACCATACATTTTTTAGCATTGCTTTTATAAATTTTTCTGGGGTTTTAGATTAGTTTCTAATTTCTATGCTTATAAATCTTTCTTTTAGATTTGGTTTTTCAATTTCAAATATTTTTATATTTTTTATCTCTTAATTTCTTAGAAGCTATGTTTTAGAATTTTAAAAACTAATAGGGGTTATCATTTTGGATAAATTGGTCATCAATTTTACCTAAGCCACAGTGTGAGGGGTATTTCCCAAATACTCAAGCCATTAGACATCACCATATATGGATTTTGGCTCCACATACCTCATGGTATATTGGAAATGAATAGGGTTTTTTCTAACCATAGGAATCCTTTTACCATTTTTTCTTATAGTGCACTAGTAAAAAGTTATCCTCATGTAGTTAATCTCAATGTACTCTATAGATAGGATAGTGTATCTATGGGACAATGGAATATTCTATAGTTAGTTCAATGTTGGTTATGTTCACTATTTATGACTGGGATCAATATATGTAAGATCTTAAAAAGTAAACACACCTTGCATAGTTACACCTTTTGACATCCTTTATTTATTGGCATGATTGATTATTTTGTAGTAATAAACTTGGTGTTTGTCATATTTTATATATTTTAGATCATCAAATATAAAACAAATTTTATACATGAAATGCCAATGGTTTTCATCCTTTAGGTTTTATCCTTTCTAACAATGCTACACCTTATGATTATGATAATGAATGGACTTATGACCACATTTGTATAATTTATAATATTATTATATCAATAAAGAACATGATTGTGATAGATATGATTATGATTTATGATTATGTTTACATAAGTGTAAATCAATATGATTGATACAAATAGTGAAGAAGAAAGTGAGAAAACTTATTTATAAATTATGAAAGCAATTCCTCCCTTGTATTCCTATTTTCATAAAATAAAATAAAAAGATCATAATGATAATGAATATCTATTTTCCATTAATCTTTCACAAGGATCTAAATATGAATAATCAATAAGTAGTGCACCCTGTTTACCTTTTAAGTTTGTTACTACACTACATCACATTAATCAATATAAACTACAAAATTGTATCCCTTACATAGAAATGGAAGATGACATTAATGAGTGTGGTAGTCCCTCTCTATAGAAAAGGTATATGATGTAAATGTATATGATATGGCCCATTCTTATTTAATCATGTATAATGATATACAAGAGTGTGATATTATTTCTCCTCCTTTAGAACTTTTAAATAATATGATAAAATCTCATGACACTTATTCTTCCTCTATGGAAATATCAAAAGATACAAGTGAATGTGAAATACAAACAAAAACTTAAATTATTGGTGTGGACTCACAAAGTGATGATCATGTCATATTATGCAACTATTTTCAAGATAGTCATCTTATATCCATACAATTTTAATCCCATGATAACCCTAATTGTGATGTATCTACTCACATACAAATTCAATATGATAAGTTAAGTAATAATTCTAAATATAGTAATAATTTTGCCTTTAAATGCAATCCTAGCCATGCAATGACATTTATCATGATCATATAATACCAATGTTTAAAGTATATGATCAATTACAACCCATGAGTGAGCCTTTCCAAACCAATATTATCCATAATAGTCATATTATATCCACTATGCATGTTATTGGTGACCTCCAAAAATAATTACTCGATCTCACTTTATGAAATAGATAATGTTGTTACACTATCTAATATAATGTTATCTTAGGACAACCCCTTACACAAGATATATATAAACATCCATATCTAGAATATTTTTTAATGCCTAAAATACCCTTGTTCAAAGGTCTTAAAGATCCTTGGACTCATTTAATTTAATATACACTTTATTTTAAATAATGGGGAAATGATATACATATTCTTTTAAAACATTTTCATAGAATTTTCATAATAAATGATTCGTATTGGTTTTATAGTTTACCTAGTGGATCTTTACCTAATTTAAAAAAATTAGAGGATGTGTTCTTATAATATTAATACAAAAACATGGTACAATAGAACATATATAAGGTTTTTAATAGGGTTATGATGAGCTTATTAAAGATTACATTTTGTGATTAAAAAATACTTTGCATTATTTAACTTATCTACTTGTGTATTTTAAAAAGTAGTTCATAATCAATAGGGATCTCTTATCTCCACTTAAAGAAGGATCCATGCATAAAATTTTATTGAGTAATTATACATGGTAATGTTCAAATATTCATTTTATCTCAATTCAAAAACATAAAAAGATACTAATAAGGCCCATGTTCACACAAGAAGAAAGTTATCAATAACAAGGTGAATCTAGATTCAACATTTAAAAGAAAGAATACAATTAAATTCATTCATAAGATAGATGAGTTAATGTAAATAGCCAAAATCAAGGAACAACAAGTTAATGTGAAGGAAACAATTTTCAATGCACCACCTAATTTGAATAAATCTACTTTCACTAAGAGGCAACCACTTCAATTTGATAGATTTAGAGAATGACCACATAATATTCTACACACATTGTTAGATAATAAGTCAATCATTCTTCCTCCTAATTATTCTCATCCTCCTCATCAGCTTGAATATGTAAAATACAATCCATTTTAAACTTATCATAGTACAAATAGACATCAACATAATGATGGTTATGCTTTGTGTGAAAATATATCATAAATTACAAATATATGTATTATTGCATTCATAAAAGTGGATAATAGGATTAAAAAATCAAATCCTCCATCAACTCCTACATCTTCTACTATGAAGAAAAATATATCCCATAATAATTTTTGGAAATAACCACTAAACATTAAAGTATTCATCAATAGTACCCAAAAAAAAAAAAAAAAAAAAAATTGTATATAGTACACAACTACATAATACATGTACAGTAGAATTTATTCAAAGTGTGGGATATAGTGAGAATTATTTCCAGCATCAATATGGATCTGATATGGGGCATATTATTTTAAAAATCACTTTGGTATTTAATACAATTAGTACATTATTGGTCATACAACATATTATTCCACAAAGAAATGTAGTTTTGGGATCCCTTGGTTATAAAAAACAAATGCCATAGTGAATATAAGGATACTACCAATTTATATTTTATGTTTAAAGTTGGTTTATTAACATTATGAATAAATAAAGCAAACATGAATAAAACTATGGTCCATAATAAAATTACATGTTGAATTAGAAAAACATGGATACCAAAGTAGAAGCACAAAAATTCATATCAAAGAAATGAATATGTAATTAATAATTCATAGATATCAAAAGAGCATGAATAGTATCACACAAAAGTGTCACAACTAACTAATACAAGTTTGAATATGATTAAGAATATAGAGCAACATATAAAATATCAAATTGTAGTTATAAATAGAAATCATTATGGTGCATAACTTATATATATGTTAAGGTGGTTAGCTCATTATATATCTCTCAATTAAATCAATTACACACATGTGTCACAAATTAAAAACTAGATCATTTACACACTTCACTTAAAAAATCATAATCAAATATATCAATATCTTAAGTACTAGCATCATGACATGAATTCAACTATCAAATATATAAATTCTCAAAACATATGTAGTATAAATTCCTCATAAGCACATTGAAATAAATAATACATAATATTTTATGTATGTGTTGTAGATACTCCTTTTTGGCCACTTTTGTGTCTAAATAGACATTGGAGTGACTTCTTACAAACAATGCAAATTTAGCTTGAAAATCATTAAAATACTCTAATTCAACAATGCACATCACATGCATCTTCTAAACCACATCAATAAATACTTGTTTGGGGTATTATCCCATACACAATCATCATCTTCATCTAATTGGTCTTTATTCAAGTTTTGACCTAGAAAACTGACCTTTTTGATCATGTGTGAGGGATAACTTGTCAAAATTTAGAAATGACAATTAACTTGATCAAGATTGCTTAATTGATTAAACCCAATTATAAGCATAGGTGAAAATCCCATGGATAATTAATTATTGAATTTATATTTTAAAAAATTCATAAATCCAAATTGATGACATCATCTTTTGTGAGTTGTCAATCACTCACAAAACATCAAATAAATATTTTAATTTTTGATCTATGCCTATTAATTGAAAATATTAATGTCTTGCTCCCTCCCAAACCTACCCATGGTTAAACTAAACCTAGCTATACTTGGGTTATATTTAGTTTGGGAGGATATACAAGGCCTCACCTATTGATCCATAAGCTCTTTTAGTGTAAAGTTATCATGAAAAAATACTTTCAAGGAGCCCAAATTGGTAGAATGTTATCATGCCCATTTGTTAAGCCAAGCCAAGCCAAATCCAAATCCAAACCCAAAATTATTAAGGTGACAAGGAGAGGTGGTGAAAGGATCTCCATTGCCAACTAATTCTTTATCACACAACTGAGCATATCCAATCATCGCCAACATACAAATCTTGATCTCATAGAAGGTATAATTATCTGTTTTGTCTTCATTTGATAGTTACTTATATAATTCTATAGCTCTTTAAGTGTCTAGGATAGAGGTGTAAGTTTAATTAGTGTGTTTTTGATTGATTTTAATTATACTAACATGATACTAATATCCCCTCTTGGATTATAATTGATCACATAATTGCATGCCTAGTGGGACCACACACCCCAAAAGCATAAATTGAGTATCTTGGGAGTTAATAATGAATTAAACGAGGTAAATTTATAAATCATAAAAAAAAATTATGAATTCATCCCCAAAATTATGAAATCGAACTCAGAAATAGTAAAATTATTAAGCAAACTATGAATTTATCCCACAAGAAAATAAGTCTTCTCCTTTACTTTTTAATATAGTTGTGAAATTTTTTTACATTAGCAAATTCATCTATTTTATTAGCAAATTTTTTATTTATAGAAATGAAATCACATTTTTGGGTAGCGAAATCACATCTCTAAGTTGTAAATTCATTCTACCGAGCTACAAAATGGTTTCACTAACTGTTAAATCACTATAAAATAGTGAAATCGTTGCTATCTATTTTTGTGTTTTCTTTTAAACTATTTCCTAAACCAAAAAATCATTTTCCAAAGTATCAAAATCATAAAAACAAGGTATAAAATCATTAGAGGACCGCAAAATCACCCACTATAAGTTTTTAGAATTAAGGTTTATCTATGTTTTTTATGATTCAATAATTTCATAGTTCACATTTTACAACATAACTATGAAATTGATTCAGAGAATTGAAACCTTCTTTTTGTTGAACTTACTTACAAAGATGTAAATTTGACTAAATCATAAATTAATCACCTAACTTGTTTGCAGGAAATTAAAGCAAGGAAGAAAAAGTTTGAATGTTTTTAAAACAACTTTTTATTTTTTGTAAAATCCAAATTTTACAAAGGTTGAAAATACATTCATATTTTGTTAAGGTGTTTTAAAGTTTACTTAAACAATTTGTTTTTAGAATTTTACAAAATTTTAAAAGTGAAAACATGGTCAAGGGTCCAAAAATTTCATAAAATTTTTAATTTAGTGATTAAAACAAATCTACATCTTTAGTTAGATCTCTTAAAATATTTTTTGATATTTGTTTATTCTTTTTGAACACTTAGGTTTAATTTTATTTATTTTGGAAAAACACAAACTCTACTATGTATGCTCTCTATCCCCTTTAAGGAAATTAGGTGACCAAAAGTGCTTAGTTTATTTCCCTTGTTTGTAAAAATTTGAGTAAAAAAGAAAGTCATGTATGCTCTTCCCAAGCTATGAGCAACTTGGGTGATTCAAAAGTGACCTCTAAATTCTTTCCCTTTTAATTTATTTCTTTTATGCACTTGTCTTGTGGATAGGATTTCATAGCCTCCCCATGGGTTATTTAAGGAAGCAATGACCTAGGATTTCATATCTTGGCATCGTTTCAACCCTAATCCATAGAAAGGTATATAAATCAGAGCATGTGATACTATTATTGCCAAGGGGCTGAATGGCTAGCCTCTCCAATCATAATTAAAACTTGAGTTAGGTCTGGATAAACATCAAAATACACTAAGAAGTACATGGATGGAGTCACTATGAAAATTAATAGACCCTTACATAGTAAATTAGCCATTATGATTTCAACTAACATGATTGCATCTCTAGTGTTAACCACACTCGAGACCATCTAGAATGCAAAAAAATTATAGTTTTTAGATAAACCCCACTTAATATGGAAATATTATCAATGAAGGGTGAGTATCCCAAAGTTCCATGAAATTGTATGAATTCTTGAGAGATGAGAGGATTTAAAAAACCCAATTTTTATTGTGCATCTATATTTATTAGATTAACAAATTATTTCCTTTAGAGAAGGAGTATATCAAAAGAATTTGACAATATGAAGCAACCTTGTCAATGTTTAGGGATAGGATGATACACTTAGTTGTTTTTATGTCTATTTATTTTACTTACATTATTCTAGGTCTAAAAATATTTTATTTGTCAAAAACATGTCAAAATAAGTCATGAACCAATCACATGTTATTATACCCCTTTAGCCTAAGATGTGTTGTTCTGTCTATTTACTACCATAATTTGCCTTAGACATTTTAAAAACATTTGTGTGTGTATCACTTGTTTGAAAGGGGAATCATTACACTTCCCATTTCATCCCAAGTTTTTCCCTTATATTTTTAAAACAAAAATCATTATCATACCTTTTGAATGAGATAATGTCGTTACATTGGTCATATTATTTCAGAACCTTTACCTTATGTCAAACCAAGTTTGAAACCATGCATGATTTTGGTCTAAAATTGGTATCATTATGCCATCCATTTGGGTCTATAAATGTTTTATATTTGAGAACCCAAGTCTTTTGAACCAAGTTCAAAATTTGTCTTGTGAAGTTCAGATTCAAATGTTGAGTGGTTTATACTTATGCCTTGTTTAATTCTAGCTTGGGTGTTTACCTCTTACCTTTGAATTGTGAAAAGTGGACTATTTTCATGCTTGATTTAAATATTATTTTCTCTATTTAGGAAGTGGTCTTTTTTTTGTGCCTCTAGTACATTTATTACCTTGAACTAAGGTTAAAACCCTCTTTTCAAGTACAACATTAAGTGTAATTAATTTACATTTGATTTTTGCTTATCACTTGGGCTTGAATGCTTTAGTCATCGTGCTTATTTTTTTACTACTTGAGATTGAATTTCCTAATTAGTTTTAGGCATGTGTCTAAGGAGAATTTATTATGCCAAGGTTAAGTTTATGTTTGAATCCATGTGCCTAGTTTGAGTCCAAGTGTTTCAAATTATTTTAGAGTCAGATTAGTTGCCTTGAAATTTTTACATCGACCAATTTTTTTTCAAGTCTAATTTTGTACCTTGTTTCTAAAGACCTTGAATTTTCCTTTCATTTTCCAAACCTATCCATTTTGAGCCTAGATTTGTGCCTTGTTTCTAAAAACCTAACATTTGCCTTAGTTTTTAGATTTCATTTCTACATTTTAAGCCTAGATTTATGCCTTCTTTCTAAAGACCTATCTTTTTTCCTTTTTTCCAAAGACTTAGCTTTTGCCTTTTAGTTTTTATACCTCATTTATTTTCAATTCTAGCTTTGTTCCTTGTTCCCAAAGACCTAGCATTTACCTTAGTTTTTAGGTTTCATTCATGACATTTTGATCCTAGATTTGTTCCTTATTTCCAATGACTTAGCACCATTTTTTTCTTAAGCCTAAATTAGTTTTTGCTCAAAACACTTTGCCAAAAATTAGGATTAAATTACCTTTTATTTTACCATTTGTGTGCAAGACATTAGACCTTGGATATATTTGAGACCATGATTTCCATTGACATTTTTGGATTAGATCTCCATTCTAGGCCATGTTTAAACCATTTGAAATAATAGACTAAGTACCTATTCCTAGACCAATGCTACTTTCAAACCTAGACCATTTTCATAGACCAAGACTACCCTCTTTGGGATAATTGCCAAGCCTATCCATGTTGATTATCATATGATAAGATCTCCCTTCCTTAGGCCAATTAAAGTACCAAGTTCACCCTTTTAATGATAATGATATTTGATCCTCTACCTATGCCAATAACCCTCATCATTTGGCTTACACTAGTAAACAAGATTCTCAGCACCTAAAGATTACCATTTTAGGTCCTCATCCTTTGGTTTGTGCTAACAACCAAGCTTTGAAATGGCCAGTCATTACTATTTTATGCCCTATTCCTTTGGTTTTTGGTAGAAACCAAGATTTGTAGTGCCCATTTATTACTATTATAGGCCCTCCTCCTTTGGTTTATAGTAGCAATCAAGCTTTGTAGTGACCATTCATTACCAATTCAATCCATCCTATTTTGATTTATGGTAGAAACTAAGCTTTGTAGTGCCCATACATTACCATTTTAGGCCCTTCTCTTTTGGCCTACATTAGAAACTAAGCTTTGTACTGCCTATTCATTACCATTCCATGACCTTTCAAATTTGGTAGCTCATCATCCCACAAAAGTTATGTAATTACAACTCAACGGATCATAGTTACCATCCTAGACCCACAACCAGTCTTTATTGAGCCCATCATATATGAGCCTATTTATGAAGAGTTCATTATCAAATCACAGGTCATCCTATAACCATTTCTAACTTTCCCCCACTTTATAAAATCCCAACTACTCATCGAGATACAATAGATCCAATCATTACCTATTTAAGAGCCATTATTTAAAGACCAAAATGTGTGTAAAACTGATATTTTGCAACCAATTTTAAACCAAGGCCAAGAGAACCAACAAATCTATGATATTTTTTAATGAAACACCTATTTGTGATGATTTAACTTATGCTAAATCACCCTTTGATCCTTTCCCTTTGGTTGAGGAGTATCACTTTGACAAACCAATATTTGTTGGGTCACCCTCTAATGATTATAACCACTCTTGGGCAAATCATTATCTCAACCATTACCCTATTTTTAAGGAGCCTCACTTTGACAAGCTAGCCTTTATGGAGTCTTTATTAGGTGAGCCTATTTCTAAAGAGCCCATTTCTCAATCCCAAGCCATTACTTGTCCAATACCTAGAATTTAACATAACATATTTGCCACCACATCAGATAAAGAATCAACATTTAAGTTAGGTTTTATTATTGAACTGATATCATATTTAACATCGAAAGTAGAATTAATGCCAATCTCAACACTAGATTTAGAGTACCTTGAGTTAGACTCAGCTTTAGAATTATAATACATTCATTGTTGTTATGACATTGGTTACAAACATGTCTTACATGTCAATTTGAATACATTTTTGATCCTTCCATGGTATTTGAGGATGATTAATTTCACATCAAAATAAGTTCTCTTAGTATATTCTACAAGGATTGTGATACCTCTTCCCATTCCATTACTGTTATACATAACATTAACACCACCCAACATATCCATTCTATTGACATTCCACCTCTCACAAGTGTCGATTTGGATTGATAGAATCAAAATTTATTGAACTAAATCAATGGTAACATATCAGTTGAAGAATATCATGGGTACCAAGACCACATTAATGAAAAAAAGGAAAAATATCCTAATGAAACCTTTTTATAGTTTTTAGAGGGCAATCAAAGTCCAAACTCAACATCTTTTAGTGAAACCTTGTCTAAGGCACTAGAAGGAAATAAAAGTCAAAATTCAACATTTATTAGTGAAACCTTTTCAAAGGTACTATGGGATAATAAAGGAAAATTTATTGGTGAAAACTTATTCAAGGAATGAATAGATGAGCACAATAATTCTTCACTACTTGATGTAGACATTATTAATGATAACATCAATACATCTTCCATTCTACAACATAATCAGATGGAAACTACTCTCAGGCCCAAACAACATAAAAATATGGTGGTCCTATTGAGAGCATATCTAGAAGTATTTGGCCCTACCATAACCAAAATTATGTCAAATTTAGAATCAAAAACATTATGTGCTTGAAAATCTTGATCTTCATTTGTTGCCTAACCATTATACATTATCTTATGATCCACCTTTTCATTGCCAAATCAGACCTTTTATCCATTGTTTATCTGCATTTACCATCCTTAGATGCACTTTCCTTTATAGAGGTTACAAAGAATCTTGTCTCAAAGTTTGGAGGAAATAGATTCAAATACTATCTAAGATCACAACAATGTTAATGTAGTCGAAATCAACAACAAGTTCTTAATAGAGTAGCTATTCAAAAGGGGTGTGGGCTAACAATTCACATAATTTACAATTTTAGTTGTATAATATGTTGATTAGGATATGCATCTCCATGTCATCAGGAGAAATAAAAAAAAATTAATTTTCCTTTCCCTTCCCTTTATTTCATACCATACCATTAACCTTACCTTATCACTTGGAGACAAACCCATTACCATTATATCCCATTGTCTATTCTAGTTATATCATATGCTGATAAGGTTATGTATCTCCACATTAGTAGGAATAGTAAAACTATACCTTTATCATATTGTATCATTTACCTTTCCATGTGCCTTGTTTTTCCATTTCCCTTGCCTTATCGTAATTTTGTACTTTTCCATATATTTGAACTACATTGACTTGAGGTCCATTTAGACATGTAGGCAATGGTCAGCTTGGTAACCCCTTTCCCACACTCTTGCCATTTTATGAGAAACTTAAGACTATAATCTTGCCATTTTACGAGTGATATATTTGAAATCTATAATGCTTTAATATACCCATAAATTTACAAAAACACTTAGAAATTTTTAAAATACTAAAAAATAGAAAATGGGCTTACAATCTCTTAGAGAGATATAAATCCCCAAAATCTAAAAAAAATGGCCCTATCTTAAACCTAGCCACCAATCCTTGATTTTACCTATTAGGGAAAATACATTTCTTGGTTCCAATATATTTTAGTATCATTGGGTGTGTTACCTTCCCTTTGAATGTATCCTTACTTAGGGGCACCATCTAATTCACACTTTTAGGCCATGCTCATAGTTTCACCCTATTGTGGCAATACCAAAGCATGTAGTTTAAACCTAGATATCTTATCCCCACATGTTATTCCATTGTATATAGCCTTGATTAGAGGCACCACGTATTTATCATCTTGTTAAGCCTTCACACATAGGTATTGACTTGGTTGATGATAGGATGTTTTCTATTGCTTTTACTTTCAAGTTTTTTTGTGTGTTTTTTTTCTTAGTTGTTTATTTGTTTATTTTCATTATTGTGCCTCGACTCAATGTATATTTATTAATTGGGTGATTCCTTGTAATTTTTTATTGATTCTATCCATATTCATACATCAACATTATCATCATGGTTTTTATCATTGGTGAATTATTTTCTATTATTTATTGGATTGGGAGTCAGTGCTTATGCATATTACAACCAAATCATCATTGCTTTTATCATTAGTGCATTGTTTTCTATTATTTATTGGATTTAGAGTTAGTGATTATGAATATGATAACCAAATCATCATGGTGTTTTATAACATGATACATATCATCACATGATACAAAAAATTAGTTTAGTGGAGCTTACAATCAATGGTGCTACATAAACTTCTCCTTGTTAACTTTGGAAAATCCTCTAACCCCCACTGATCAAATCAACCCATTGACCATTTTAGTTGTTTAAATGTTAATAAGGATGAGCATCTATACATTGGTAGGTATAACCAAATCATTCACATTGATCAATTCTTATTCTTTTTTTTAATTCCTCATGTCATTGTTTCCCACTTTTGGGTGAACTACTTATCCTAAGGTCTATTTAGACTATGTAGGTAGCACTTGGATACATGACATATCTTGGGTCAACTCAACCACACTATTTTTATTTTGATCATCTCTTTCATCACTTTGTTCCTAGTTGTTTATATCTTCTTAAGTCATTATACCATCACCTCTATATTTGCACTCACTCATTTAATTTGTCTAATAGGTTATATCTTTGAGTTATGATTTCCAATCTACCCTATTGGGGTACAAAAAATTTATCATGATCAAATCTACCCTACTGGGGCAAAATCATTATTCAATCTAGGTTTTCTTAATGATTATAACCACCTTTGAGAAAATCATTAAATTTGACCCATCCACCCTGCTAGGGCACATACTTGTGCCACTAATTATAACTACCTTTGGGAAAATCAATATTTAAGCCTTAATTACTAATTATAACTCCCTTTGGGTAAATTAGTGTCTCAACCTTTTTTATTGATTATAACTGCCTTTAGACAAATCAATACTTTTAATCAATGTGTGTAAGCATTATCTTGATTGGATTAATATCACCCATGGGTTAATTTCACTCTTCATATTTCTTCTTTTCAAGGGACCGTCCATCATTTGTATGTGTTAGACACTCCCTTGAGGGGCATCATAGGCTTCCAAAACTCTATTTGAAGCATCATTCCTCAATCATTATCTTCTTTTTCATCATAACAACTTTTTCATTCTTTGAAAAGATGTTACTGTACTTATATTTCACAACACCTTCTCAAATAGGGGTGAACAATAGAAACTCCTTTTTTTCCACTTCTACATATAAACATACATTGGAGTGACTTATTACAAATAATGTAAGTTAAGCTTATAAATCACTAAAATGCTCTGGTTCATTAGTACACATCATGTGCATCTTCTAATATGTGTTAATGTATGTTGATTTAGGGTAATGCATTGTATACAATCATCATATTCCTATAATTCATCTTTAGTCAAGTTGAAACCTAGAAAATTGACCTTTTCAACCATGTGTGAGGGGAAACTTTTCAAAATTCATAATTGGCAATTAACTTGATCAGGATTGCTTAATTGATTAAACCTAATTAAATGTATAGGTGAAAATCCCATGTCTAATTAATTTTTGAATTTTTATTTTTATAAATTTATAAATTTGGATTGATGACATCATCATGACATCACACAAATACATATAATGATGTCACCATCATGACATCATCTTTTTTTAATTGTCAAGCACTCACAAAATAAAAAACAAATATCTAGATTTGTGAGCCATGCCTATTAATTGAAAATATTAATGGCTTATCCCTTCCCAAACCTAACCATGGTTAAAATAAACCTAACCACACTTGAGTTAGGTTTAGTTTGGAAGGTTATAAATATAAGGCCTCACCCATTGATAAAATAAGCTCTTAAGATAAAGTTAGAATGTATTTAATGTTATTATGTAAGAATTCCCTCAATAGAAGCTCTTTTGGTGTAAATTTATCATGTAAAAATACCTTCAAGGACCCCATTGATATAATTTTATCATGCCCATTTTTTAATCCAATCCAAACATTACCAAGATGATAAGGAAAGGTGATGCAAGGAGATTTATTGCCAAATAATTCTTGATCACATAACCGAGCACATGGATTCATTACCAACATACAACTCTTGCTCTCATGGAAGGTAAAATTATTTATTTTATCTTCATTTAATAGTTACTTGTATAATTCTATAGCTTCTTGAGTGTCTAATCTAGAGGTGTAAGTTTCATTAGTGTGTTTTTGATTGATTTTAATCATACTAACATGATACTAATCTCCCCTCTTGGATTTCTATTGATCACATAATAGACTTCCCCAAATTAGTTTGGAGTATCAATCATTATCTTCATTTTCCTCTTAATTAATTTTTCATTATTTGAAAAGACGTTAATGTTCCTGTCTTGTAATGCCTTCTAAAATAGGGGAAAACTGTAGACACTCTTTTTTGGCCACTTTCATGTCTCATAGGATTCCCAATCTTTGTTTGAAGCATCAATCATTAACTTTTTTTCTTCTTAGTGGATTTTTCATTCTTTGAAAAGATATTATTATGACTATGTCTTGCAACACCTTCTCAAACAAGGGTAAAATATAGACACTCATTTTTTGCCAATTCCATGTCTAAATAAACACTGGAGTGACTTATTATAAATAATGCAAGTTAAGCCTAAAAATAACTAGAATGATCTAATTCATTAGTGAAAATCACATGCATATTCTAAACCATGTCAATACATCCCTATTTGGGGTATTATCTTGTACACAATCATCATTTTCATCTAATTCATCTCTAGTCAATTTGTGACCTAACAAACTGACCTTTTTGACCTTGTGTGAGGGATAACTTATCAAAATTTAGAAATGGTAATTAACTTGATTAAAATTGCTTAATTGATTTAATCCTAATTAAATGCATAGTGTAGACACCAAAATCGTGTCTACTCCTTGGTCGACTCCCCCTTGGTCCCCTTCATCCCATTCCACTTCTAACCATGCCTAACCTATGTCTTATTAATTTAAAATAATCATCTATTTTAAATTAATAATTCCCGCTCTCTCTCATGACACCTCACCCCTCCTAGGATACCTCTCCTTGGATGCCCTCCACTATCCCATGCCAAATCTTAAATGACTTAAGACACCATTTCATTCTCCCACTCATCCTCTCATGCTCATTTAACCCACCTTCAACCATTTTTTACCACGACTAGCTGACCTCGGCAGAAGGAAGAATGGACAAAAGGCTATTTTTAGCCCTTTTTCCTATTCTTTGGCTACCAATGTCGGTCAGTAGTCGGCCGACGTCAGCGGTATTACTGGCATTGGTTGCCTTCAAAACTATGTTATGCGTCTAGAATGCGGATCTGCCAATCTTCAATCTACTAATCTTGAATAATCAGCCAACCTTACAATCTTTTGACCTCTCTCGCACCCTCTCTCCCAAACACACAGCAAGCATCATAGGGTACAGGTACTCTACATCAGTCACTCCACCTTGTAGGAAGTCTTCTACACTAGCAGCATCAGCAACAAGTTTTCTACACTAGCAACATCAACAACCAGTTTGCACCACTTCTTCTTCAATAGGCATGAGCTAAGTATGCTTCCTTTATTTCATTTCAATAATCTATAAATGTATTAGCAGTTAGCTCCTATTCAACACTTCTTACTATCAACCAGACCACAACCCAACCTGTCTTCTTGGAGAGGCTGAGAAGCCTTCCTCCACCCTTGCCCCTTTTTGACACCTTGTCCCTTATATGACTCCTTCCTTAGACCCTATCTATTGTCTCGCATCCCTGCACAGAATTTTAGACTACCAAAAACCATTCTGTCGACCATAAACTCGTCCAAACCCTGTCCAAGACCATTGCCCTGACCGATGCCGGCCACTAGGCCCATTGCCCCTACCGACGTCGGTAGACTAACCGACATCGGTGACCTTACCAACTGACGACGGCAGACTAACCGATGTTGGTGACTATGGAAGACAGATTACTATATATAGGTACGCATTTGTTTCTATTTCTTTTGATTCAGTCTTTATCATTTTTGTTTCTGGCAACATTCTGCTTTTTATCAACTAGTGGATTGTCATCCCTCCAAGAAGTCTTTACACTTCTAGGAATAAGCTTTTGCTTGGCAGTTCACTGTCTATCTATCTAAACAACCTCTTTGTTTGAGTCTCTTTCTTCTATAGGTGTCATCCTCCATAGCCAAAGAGGAGTCCCTTCAGTCGTCTAGATAACGGTGCACATACCTCATCCAGGTAACATCTAACCCTAGACCATTTCTTTTAGTTTCTTATTCCTTTTGAATGTGAAAGCAAAAAATTGATAGAAACATTCTGGCATGCCCGGTGGGACCCTAGAAGTCTTTCTTGGGTCCATACTTTTTCTTCTAAAGATAAAATTTTCATATAGGTGAATTAGGTCTCTCCTTACATCTCTTTCTTCTATCTCTTCCAAAAGACACCATTAGCAAGGTTAAAAAGAACCCTTCTTTCTTTCTTGCATCTTAGACTAGTCAAAGTTCATACTCTTCAACCTTTTCTCCACTTGTCTGCATCCGAACACACATTTCTATTTGGGCTTAAAATACATTGCATTTCATTTCTTCCTGAATGCATATTTAGTCCACACATCTAGTAATTAAAACTGCATCATGAATAAAGCGTAGTCCACTTATGTTACACATCTAAACCACTATCACAAATTAAACATCTAAACACACCTGAGACAAGGCCTGACTAGGATTTCATCACCTAGCGGATACCTTACCCGTCCTGGCAATCCCACTTGGAGTTCACTACCAAGGGGAAAGCCCACTCTATTCTCTAGCAGAGGATAATCTCTAGGGGAAGTATATATTGGCTAAGTGAGACCAACTTATCACTGGGCTCATGAAGTGAGGGGAGCTTTCTCCTTAGCACCAAGCCACGTACAGAACCTAACACAAACTCTTGAGCACCGAAACTAACTTGAAATCAGCTTTAGACTACCTCTTCTAGGACCCGTTCTACAAGCCAACTTCCCAAACACACTCTAAGGCATAAGCCAACAAGACTCTAAAATTTATTCTTAGAATTTAAACGTTAAGGGTCTGTCTGTCTTCATCTTCTTTTCTGTCTTTATCTAGTTTTTTGAGCTAGTGAGGATGTTTTCTTCTTTCTTCCAAAAACTCTCAAATTTTTTGAGTTTCCAAAAAATACAGTAACTGACATCAGTTTTACCACCGACATTGACAACCTATTTCACTGGCATCAGTTATTTGACCGACATCGGCAACCTATTTCACCGGCATCAGTTTTTCTATCGACATCGATCACTGCCCAAATTTTTCTTCTCAAAACAATAAGCTTAAAACCTAGCTTTTTTTGCTGTCCAACGTCCATTCTAGTTTTTTGAGATTGAAAAACATAGTTTCTGGAACCTGACCCCTTTTGCCTTGAATGGTTTTGACATGTAGTCAAACCAAGACTTTTGTTGACCATGCGAGGCAACAACCACTTCCGCCTTCACCTTCCATAACTAGTCCTCTAATGGAGTATCATTCAGAGACCGAACATGCTCCTTCCTGACCAACCCCGATGTGACCATCTATTGTTCTCGAAGGGGATCAAGACTTCGAAAGGTTCCTTGACCTCAATGTTAAGGCCCTTCAACATTATCTCGCAAGAAGGCAAACGTGAGACTCTTCAGGCAACCCAGTCTATGGGATGCCAACCTCCTTAACTAAAGCGGCAATGGTATCGACAGCATCTGCTACCCAACCCATGACCACTCTGGCCTTTGCTTTGACCATCAACCTGACCATGTCCTATCTTCAAAGTGTGGCTTTTCCTTCTATCTCTGGGCCCACTTCCATCGGGGTTTTAGCCCCCCCTCAACCGTAGACTATTCAACAAAATTCTACCTCTTTCCAAAATCTAGTTGTCTCCTTCCCACCTACTTTTGCCCCCATCAACACAAGAGTAACTACCTACCCTTCAACCAGTGCTGCCACCCCTCAACCACCTTTGGTGGCCCCTATTCAATTTGTGCCCTCTAACTCCATGGCACAACCACCCCTGGCTTCCACATCTATCCCAATGACTAGTTATCAATATGTTGCACCTATACAAGCACAACCGACTACGTCATACGCCTCTTCTAACACCTTCTAAGCACCTTACAACCTAGGGGGCACCCCATCTGCCAATCCATTAGCCGATCTCATCAAGATGCTGATGGAAAAAATGTCTAGTCTTGAGGCTTCCATTTCTAGTTCAAGCAATGTCCTTTCATATGACCAAATTTGCAATGAACCCATCTATCCCTCTGTCCCAATCCAGTCGTATCCCAGTCAATGGGAGCTTCCTAATTTTACTCACTTCTAGAGTAAGGAAGACCCACAACAACATCTACGAGCATTTAGACATGCTTGTTATCTCATAGCACATGATGATGCGTTATTGCTACGCACATTCCCCATGTCACTTTTTGGTGCCGCCCTCGATTGGTATAGTTCCCTTACCAGTCACTCTCTCTTTTCCTTCACTCAACTTGCCCAATTATTTTTGGACCATTTTTCAATCAATATCACCAAAAAGGTCTCCATCACAGACCTATACTCTATCAGGCAGTTTGATGATGAATCCATAGCCAATTTTGTCGCCCATTGGAGAGGCTTAGTCAATCAACTCTCCTTCCCTTTACCTCAACCCGAGCTCATTGAGCTCTTCTCTCGAGCATGTGCCATGCACATCTCATCCACCTTGTGGGTTCAAACATTCCGCACTTTTGATGAAGCTTTCACCATGGCTTGAAAGCTTGAACTCTGTGCTATTGAAGAAAATAGGGTCAAATTACATAATACCAACACAAAAACCGATGACCCTTCTTCTTTCAGACCTTCTGCCAATTCCAAGTCCAAAGGAGTGGCCAATGCTATGGTCGTTAGATCACCATCCTCAATAATGACCGACCAACCTCAACCTTCAATGTCCCAAAGCATCACAAAACAATTCCAATAACGGTACATACAACATAAATACACTCCAATTGGAGAGTCATACGCTTCCGTGTTGGAAAAACTCATCAAGAAGGGGGTCCTCAATCTCCCTCCAATCCGACCACCTCAATTCGACTCCTCAAAATCCCTCCCTACATGGTATAGGGAGAATGATTTCTGCCACTATCACCGTGTCCAAGGCCATGACATAAACAACTACCGAACTTTCAAGAACATTGTCCAAGACATGATAGATAAGGGAGATCTTGTTTTGGATAACCCAAATGCGCCACCCAATCAAAACATTGATATCTTCAAATAACCTTTTCCTAACCATCCTCCTAGCCAAAACAATGTCCAGACCATGGCCGATAGCTCCTAAGAGTATGATATACACACGGTCAACACGGTCTCGCCTCTTGTCCCTAACCAACCTCCTCCATAGGTAGAAGAGCTTTCTTCTTCTATTTGTTCATCACAAGTAGAAGAGCCTTCTTCTCCTATTAGTTCTCCATTGACCTCTCTTATATTAGAGGATGCTTCGACCATACCAGCACCGTTAGCCCCACCTTCATCCTTCCTACTACCAATGGAGGGCCATACCCTTCCTACTCCTCAACCACAAGTAGAAGGCACCATCATCCCTACCCTCTATCCTCTTGAGGAGCCACATTCTCCAATTTCTTCTCCACCAAGAGAAGAACTTGTCTCTTCACCCACTTTAATCGAGGAGGACCCAGTGACAGTTTTCTCTTGCCTTTTGCTTGAGATCACTACATCTCACTCACCTCCATCCACATCTGAACCCAAACCCACACAGGCATCCACCATGCCAAAAGAGATTAAATCTCTTGGTGTTCACCCCATATCTAATCTTGCCTCACACAATAGTGGCCCTCAAACCAAACCAAAGAAGGCCATTAAACCACACCAGAGAATTCCTCCCCCACCTTCATCATTGCCCTCTATTTTGGTCCCACATCCATCCACCTTAATAAGAGTTCTTCCTACTCCAACACCTCACAGAGGCAAATTGCCTCCATTACTCTCTCAACCCATCAAACATATATTTCCTCCAAAATGACCAATGCCTCCTACGCCTCCAAAACAAAAGTCATCAACCCCTAATGTAACAAAACACGCATACCCATTGGCAGGTTCTTATGCCTTACTGTTACAACAATTGTTGCAGTCTTCTCACATCAGTCTTCCACCTCTTAAACCATACCAATCTCACAGACCAAAATCACCCTGGTTCGATGACACTAAAGTTTGTGCATACCATCGCACACCGGGACATGACACTGAGCATTGTTGTGCCCTCAAGGTTGTCATTCACCAATACTTGGAAAAAGACACCCTTCTTCTTGACCACACTATCAACACACTTTTAACATCATCCCATGCCTCCCAAACCTCCTCACCTTCACACTCATCAACTCTTGGATCAAGACCATCTTGGTTCGACAACACTAAATTTTGTCACTATCATCGCACATCGGGACATGACACTGAGTGTTGTTGTGCTCTTAAAGATGTCATTCATCAACACTGGAAAAAGGATACCCTTCTCATCAAGGATCCTCTTGACCACCCCTTTGACAAATCATTGACACCATCACATGCCTCACAAACATCATCACCTAAATTGGGATCTCAACACTAGACATGGTCCCTCCACCGCCTTTAACCCCCTTATTCGAAATCAACACAGTCGATGTGACCACTAGCCCACCAACCCAAAAGGATAAAGGGAAAAGACATGTTTCTATCCCTTAGACATCCCCATCTACCAAGCCTTCACCACAACCAAAACCCAAGATTACTGTCTTGGGCACATCTCGACCAACATCCTCGAAGACAATCCTTAACTCCGTGGTGAAACAACTTCACCACACGACCCCTGTGAAGATGTCTTTGTATGATCTCATACAAAACTCTCCACAACATCATCAAACCTTGATCAAAACCTTGAAATCAATGGAGGTCCAGCCTGATGACCCCCAACCACTGGCCACTTTAATCAAATCATTACCAACAATTGCCTCTGTCATCATTCATGATTTTGAGATTCCTGCCTCCAACCTGGCAGATCAGGATCTTGCCCTCTCCAACTAAATCTGTCAAACATTCTCCCTAGCAACTAGGGGAATTTGACCTTATACTGACTATCGTGACCTCAACCAAACCTTGACCAAACATCAACCAAACCTTGACCAAATATCAACTGACCTCGACCAAGCCTCGACCAAGCCTTAACCAAACCTTAACCTGACATCGACCAAACATCAACCAACCAAACATCGACCAAACATCAACCAACCAAACATTGACCAAGTATCAACCAACATCAACTGACCTCGACCAAACCTTGACCAAACATCAACCAACCTTTTAATCATGACATTGACCAGACATCGACCAAACATTGACCAGACATCAACCAAGCATCAACCAAAAATCAACCAACTTCTTAATCACCATCAACATGTGACCAATTTGGAAAGAAGTAAATGAGGCAAGTTTGCTCTTAATTGGCTCAGACCTTACATCATCATGCATAGGTATGGATCAGGGACTTATCGTATGTCTTCTCTCGAAGGCTAACCAGAACCTGAGCCCCTTAATGCCTTGCATCTGTGACCATTCTACTATTAGTTGAGTACTCATTCACTTGACATTTAACTTGAGCTCATCCCTTGAGCAATCCCTGTCCTCTTTATCCTCATTCCTTTCAACCCTATTCCCTTAAGCAAACCTATGTAACCCTTTTATACAGTATGAATGCTTTGTCTTAATAAAAGGGAGCCCTTAAACTTCTATAGTCTTGTCCATGACTCAAAATTCTATCAAAAATAAATTTGGATGTCAAAATATCAAAAGGTCACAATCTCTAAAAGCAGACTGCTCCCTCGAAGGATAGATGTACTATCATTGTTGTAGCTAATAGACTGCTCCCTCGAAGGATAGCTATTCAAAGCCATCAAATATATAAAAATCAAAAATATAGACCACTCCCTCGAAGGATGGCTATGCTTCAAATCTTGCTATAAATAGCACTCTTTGTAAAGCTTCCCACATCGATCAACTTCACATATGACCACAAAGCAAAATGACATCTCTATGTAGACTTCCCGCATCAATCAGTCTGCACCCAAAAAAAAAAAGGGTCATGGACTTGGCTTGTAGTCATCTCAAGGTCTCCTATAAAAAGGGGCAAAGTTATCCCTACTAAAAGGGTTACCCTATACTCACCTATCACATCACCTGCTCAAGGGATTTCGAGCTCATTTTAATGTCAAAGTGATTCGATTACTTATCTAACACAACCAATGGTCAAAGACGTAATGCATGAATGGGGCTTTTGTTTGCAAAAGCCCTGCCTATGCTATCATTATGGTCCTCGTCAATGAAAGAGCAACATGCCTTTCACTTCTTATCCATACCTTGGTCACATTCAACCAAATCATTTTCCAACCAAACCCAACCAAACCAAATCTTTTTCAGACCACCAACATGACATAGTCCATTTCACATAGTTTCTATGGAAACCAATACACATAGAAAATATTGACCACGTAATTTATGCCAAGCATAAACCACTACTTTTTGAAGCATAAACATACTCAATTCATTTTTAGCATACATCCATCATCGATATGAAAAATTGCTAGGGATGAAAGACCACTCAACTAATGTTATAGAATACACCATCACATAATATGGAAAAGGTTGTAACATCATCTTACCCTCATCATTTCAAGCACGTACCCTCAGACATATGGGAAGTGTTAAACCTTTATCATGACCAAACCAATCATCAACCAACTTGTCAACCAGTCTAAACTACATTGGTCTAAGGCCCTTCCAACAGGGGCTATGTAGGCAGCACTCAGTCGACATGACGTCTTCTGGGGTAAGCTCAACCAAATCCATTTGTTCGTCTACTTGATGGACAAAATATCTTACCTTTGACCATGACTTAACCTAGTCCAAACCAATCATCAACCACTTTGACTCTTTGTCTGAACTACATTGGTCTGGGGCCCTTCTAACGTGGGCTATGTAGGCAGCACTCAAATTACATGACGTCTTCTGGGGTTAGCTCGGCCACATCTATTTGTTCATCTACCTGATGGATAAACCATCTTACCTTTGACCATGACTTAACCTAGTCCAAACCAATCATCAACCACTTTGACTCTTCGCCTAAACTACATTGGTCTGAGGCCCTAACAATAGGGGCTATGTAGGCACACTCAGATGACAAGACATCTTCTAGGGATAGCTCGACCACATCCATTTGTTCATCTAATGGACAAACCATATTACATTTTAACATGACCAAAACCAATCATCAATCATTTTGACTCCTCACATGAAATACATTGGTCTAAGGCCCTAACGACAGGGGCTATGTAGGCAGCACTCAGTCGACATGACGTCTTTTGGGGTTAGCTCGACCACATCTGTTTGTTCATCTACCTGATGGACAAACTATCTTACCTTTGACCATGACTTAACCTCATACAAACCATCCACAACCGACCCTCTTCCTCCCTTTTAGGGAGAGATACATTAGCCTGAGGCCCTTCAACAGGGGCTATGTAGGCAGCACTCAGATGACATGACGTCTTCTAGGGATAGCTCGACCACATCTATTTGTTCATCTACCTGATGGACAAACTATCTTCCCTTTGAACATGACTTGACCGTGACCAAAACAATCCATAACTTTGACCCTTCCTCCCTTTTAGGGAGAACTACATTGGCCTGAGGCCCCTAAAACTGGGGCTATGTAGGTAGCACTCAGTTGACATGGGGTCTTCTGAGGTTAGCTCGGCCATTCCTTCATCCGTCCATCTAATGGACCATCTATCTCACCTCGACTCGACCAATGCCCTTGGAGATCACACCTATCTCCTTTGACCATGACCACTTCCAAGACAACATTGCCTTGGTTGTTTTTGCATGCATGCTACCTCACGAATGGTTAGCAAAATTGTCTGCAACCCGTATTTCGACCCTCACAAGTATAGGATCGCAAGCAAGTTGATCCACACTACTTGTGACTTTTTCGTGTTTCCAAGAGCACTTCCTGAGCCTGGGATACCTGGAACACGATGACCATTAGAGATACAGCTTGGATCGAATAACCCAATCAGCTACGACTAAATGCTGGGGCCCAATTATTTTGATTTTGGCACTCATCGACCCTGACCTGCGATAATTTGACCTGACCATCTCATGAAGGGGTATATGCACAATCATGACTATTGCCACATTCACACCAAAACTTCACCATCTCCATCCACTCTCTGTCAAATCAGCACCCGATATCAAGTTATCTTCCCTTGACTCCCACTTTGAGGGGGAATACCTCATCCCACATCTGGTGCAACCAACCTCTTATTTTTGTCTTGCAATTCACTAAAACAACCAACAGGACAAAAAAGACCTCATCCCATACCTAGGGCAATTGACTCCTATTTTTGTCTTGCAGTTCATCAAGAACAACCAACAAGACAAAAAGGGGCAAATGTAAAAACCAAAATCATGTCTACTCCTTGGTCAACTCCCCCTTGGTCCCCTTCGTCCCGTTCCACTTCTAACCATGCCTAACCTATGCCTTATTAATTTAAAATAATCATCTATTTTAAATTAATAATTCCCTCTCTCTCTCATGACACCTCACCCCTCCTAGGATACCTCTCCTTGGATGCCCTCCACTACCCCATGCCAAATCTTAAATAACTTAAGACCCCATTTCATTTTCCCACTCATCCTCTCATGCTCATTTAACCCACCTTCAACCATTTTTTACCATGACCAGCTGACGTCGACAGAAGGAAGAATGGACAAAAGGCTATTTTTAGCCCTTTTTCCTATTCTTTGGTTGCTGACATCGGTCAGTAGTTGGTCGACATTGGTGGTATTGTCAGCATCGGTTGCCTTCAAAACTGCATTCTGTGTCTAGAATGTGGATCTGCCAATCTTCAATCTGCTAATCTTGAACAATCAGCCAACCTTCCAATCTTTTGACCTCTCTCGTGCCCTCTCTCCCAAACACACAGCAAGCATCACAGGGTATAGGTACTCTGCATCAGTCACTCCACCCTGCAGGAAGTCTTCTACACTAGCAACATCAGCAACAGGTTTTCTACACTAGCAGCATCAGCAACCAGTCTGTAACACTTCTTCTTCAACAAGCATGAACTAAGTATGCTTCTTTTATTTCATTTCAATAATCTAGAAATGTATTAGCAGTTAGCTCCTATTCAGCACTTCTTACTATCAACTAGACCATAAGCCAACCTATCTTCTTGGAGAGGTTGAGAAGCCTTCCTCCACCCTTGCCCCTTTTTGACACCCTATCCCTTATCTGAATCCTTCCTTAGACCCTATCTATTGTCTCGCATCCCTACACAAAATTTTAGACTACCACAGACCATTCTGTCGACCATAAACTCATCCAGACCCTGTCCAAGACCATTGCCCCAACCGACGCCAGACACCAGGCCCATTGCCCCTATCGACGTTGGCAGACTAACCGATGTCGGTGACCTTACCAATCGATGATGGTAGACTAATCGATGCCAGCAACTATGGAAGATAGATTGCTACATATAGGTACGCATTTGTTTCTATTTCTTTTGATTCAGTCCTTTATCATTTCTGTTTCAGGCAACATTTTGCTTTTTATCAACCAGAGGACTGTCATCCCTCCAAGAAGTCTTTGAACTTCTAGGAACAAGCTTTTGCTTGGCAATTCACTGTCTATCTATCTAAACAACCTCTTTGTTTGAGTCTCTTTTTTCTACAGGTGTCATCCTCCACAGCCAAAGAGGAGTCCCTTCAGTCGTCTAGATAATGGTGCACAGACCTCATTCGGGTAACATCTAACCCTAGACCATTTATTTTAGTTTCTTATTCCTTTTGAATGTGAAAGCAAAAACTTGATAGAAACACATAGATGAAAATCCCATAACTAATTAATTATTGAATTTTTATTTTTTATAAATTCATAAATCTAGTTTGATGACATCATCATGACATCACATAAATATCTAAATTGATGACATCATCTTTTGTGAGCTGTCAAGCACTCAAAAAATATCAAACAAATATCTGGATTTCTGATCCATGCCTATTAATTTAAAATATTAATGGCTTGTTCCCTCCCAAACCTAACCATGGTTAAACTAAACCTAACTACACTTGGGTTAGAGTTAGTTTGGAAGGCTATAAATACAAGGCCTCACCCATTGATCCATAATATATTTTGGTGTAAAGTTATCATGCAAAAATACCTTCAAGGATCCCATTGGTATAGTGTTATCATGATCATTTACTAATCTAAGCCAAGTCAAATCCAAATCCAAGCCCAACATTACTAAGATGACAAGGAGAGGTGGTGTAAGGAGATCCATTGCCAAAGAATTCTTGATCACACAATTGAGCACATCAATTCATTTCTAACATACAACTCTTGCTCTCATGAAAGGTAATTTTTTTTTTGTATTAATTTGATAGTTACTTATATAGCTATCTAGCTCCTTGAGTGTCTAGGCTAGAGGTGTAAGTTTCATTAGTGTGATTTTGATTGATTTTAATCATACTAACATGATACTAATCTCCCCTCTTAGATTCATATTGATCATGTGTGTGTGTGTGTGTGTGTGTGTGTGTGTGTGTGTGTGTGTGTGTTTATATTTATATATGTATGTATAGATACATATACATGCATACATATTCACATACACACACACACACAATTTTTAAACATGATACAAATACAACATATCAAAAATCACTCAATAATTGGATCCTCTCCCTATAAATATCCAACTTTCTCTACATATCTCTCTCAATCAATGAGGAATTGTGTGAATATGAAGCTCCACTATCGATTAATCATGATCATGAGTAAGGTTCACTCCTCATATAAATATGCTCATATATAGTTACGTGTGCATGTAATATAGTGTGCTCACTTTATAACTATAAATACTCTACTCATAGAATTTAAACTCTATCTATTGCTAGAGTACAAGGGGCCATCTAATGTATCATAATCTTTTTCCTAAGTTGGTCATTCTTGATGATCACTACATCTCACTTGGTTCTTAATTCATCATGCTTCATTGCAGCGATAATGTAGGCCACATAACTACCATCACTTGATCAAAAAAGGGGACATGCTCACTCATAACATATGTATCACACTCTAATAATCTCCCTAGGAATTGCCTCACTGCACACATGTGGCATCAAAAGTTAGAGTAATTTATCTATAATGGTATTATGGTAATCATCATCCCCTATAGAATAAATAATACACATTATCAATATCAAATATAACAAAGTAATTAAAAATTGTGTAACAACTCTCAATATACATATACATACTCAAAGGAGGATCCTTAGGGCAACTAAATACCACTCCACCTATATCCCCTCTACCATGTGCCTTAGGGGTACCCTATGCTATAATAGAAAATACATTGGGCCACTTATGGACCACCCATCATTGTGTGTATGTTGGTGTAAAACCAACATCATTTTCATTAGGATTATGGATCATACAATCCATATATATTAATGGAATGGGTATAAATTCAGTTGTACTAGGTCTGCCTTTGTCCCCCTCATGTATTAAAACTCTCATAGATCACCTCTATATAAAAGGAGTTGGGGTTCATCTTATACAATGCTAAGCTATTGTGTCACATTTTAAAATTGAAAACACTCATATACATTTTTCCATCAGTCATTAATCCAAAAACTCACCTAGATCCACTTGAGTTGCACTTCATCATCACACCACCCTCTAAAACCCCTATATGTTATTTGTACAATAAAATATATAAATAGCTGGTAAAATATTTAATGACACTATTATTTCATTCCTTGAAACACAAGATATACTAACCCACCTTTCAGTACACATTTGTGGGTATACCCATCAACCACAAGGTAGTCTTGCATGATATATCATAGTAATATGTTTGTAGTCCCAAAAATGAAATAAGGTAGGCAATGCCAATCTTCCTCCAAAATAATCTTTAGTGAAGCGATGTAAATCTCTGTATCAATTGGAAAACATAGTAAAGTCCTAAGAGTACTTAATACCATGATATTATATAACATGTATAAATTGGTGCATTTGATAAGAAATAGATACATCATCACCATCCATTATAATGAAACATGCCAATAACACATAAATTAACTTCTATGCATGCATAACATTCACATTATAATCTATGATAATAAAATCATAGTATCACTAGGACCATATTGAGAACCCTTAGCATGACCAATCATATACTAGTGTTATTATACTACATAATCTATCCTACCACCACCTTTCAATTTCATCCATCTTCTAAAAATTGGTATCCATAAGATCCTTTAAACATCCTTTAATGTCATGGTCATCTCCCTTGGAGGAAGCCAAAATGTGCACATGTCTAAATCCCAATGCTCATGCAATTTTTCATTGTGTGCATATCATAGGGCATCATAACTAATTTACCATGGCCAAAACTAGTTGCATTAAGTGTATTCATATTAACATCACTTGAATTTAATGCTTATATAGTCCCCATCATGTGATCATGTCTAAACTCTCATAACCATATATTATCATATAATAACAAATATACAAAATATAAGTTATCAATCTAATGCCAATATAGTCAAAAATCAATTTATGGTTAGTTTATAGGTTTATGAACAAGTTTGTGTCCATCTTGGATAGGTTTGGGTAGGGTCTGGACATGACCAATGTGGATGGGATGCAATAAAAAAATGTTGAACATACAATTAAAATACATAAAAATGATTAAAAAAATTCAAAAATTATATATGCCAAAAAAATGTGTTTTTTTTGGCATATCAGGGGCATAACAACCTCATATTATAGGATGGTATCAACTTTATCGAAGATTGTTATCCCAAGATCTCTCTTCTATGACATTGTCTCTCACTTAGATTTAAAAAATATTAAATTATCAATATGAAAATGAATTAAAATCTTATTTTCAACCAACCTATTTATTTGGGTTGACTTTTCTTTTCAAAAATAAAACTTTGTAACTAATTGCTCTCAAACTTATGCACATGATATCTCTAATTATACATATCAAAATCACTTTCTGTGAGTTGCATTGGAACACATGTTATGTGCTCTTCTAAATGGTAATGTTTCCATCACTCTAATCAACCTTTTCAAAAATGAAAAATTTAATGCTAATTCACCTATACATATATTTTTGTACATATTCTTTGTTATTTCAAAATTATTTTTCTCTACCTATTGCCTTTGGAAATATTTCATACAAAATACTCATAAAATTACATTCAATCTCTTAAAAATGGTCAAAATTATAATACATAAAAATAATCAAGAGTCAACAAATATCTAATCAAACAAATTACAATTTTATAAAATGTATTTCAAAATTACACCTTATTCTTTTGATATGAAAAATTCAATTCTCTCATCCCTCACATTGAAAGGGGGAATAAATTAGGTTTATCACAAAAAATTTGGCACATAGAACATTTTAACATATAATTTAGAAGGGTTCAAATTGTAGACACTCATTTTCAGCCACATCCATGTATCAAATGAAATTTAGATTGATTTATACCAAACTATGCAAATTAAGCCTAGGAATCCCTGAATATACAAAAAAAATCTACACATTGGATGTAAGTGCCCATAATTATGTCAAATTATCCTTAGTTTGGGTATTACCCTATACACAATGATAACCTCCTATGGATTCATCCTAGTCAGGTTTTGCTCTAGTAGTCTGATAGTTTAGGCTAATTAAATGGGGTACTTGATCAAATTTTTGAAATTACCAAAATATTAAGTGGAATTAAATAAAAAATAAAATCAAATTAAATGCTTATTTAAATAATCCATGTTAAATTAGTGAAAATATAAGTTCCAAGAATAAAAAATTAACAAATGTCAAAGAAAAATGAGGTGATGGTGACATCATCAACATCAAAGTCAAGAATTACAAAATATCAACATAAATTCCTTAAAAAGTAAAAATATTAAGCCATGCCTCCATAAATGCATAATTAAAAACATTATTCATCCCTTTTGCCTCCTAAGGTTAACCCAAGGTTAGCCTAAACCTAAATACACGTAGATTAGGGTTAGTTTGAAGCCTATAAATATAAGGCTTCACACTCACTTCCAACAAACTCTTTTGTCTAAATTTATTATGTAAAATTTATAAGAGAGGATTCATATACCAATGCATGCAAAGACTAAAACCATTGTGGATAAAGGAGAGGTGTTTCCCACATAGCAATAATGTTGTGAAGACTCTAATTTGGACATAAGTTGAGCAAGCTAACTACCATTCAATAAGTTACATGGAACTACAAGGAAGGTGAAAATGATTTGTCTTTTGTCCTTCTATTTTTATTTCATTTGGTGTTGTTATCATCAAGCTCCCCCTAGTATCTAAGATTGGTAATAATTTTTCTCAATCTTTCTTTTAGATGCTTGATTTTATTAATGAGAGACCAACACATATTTTCCCTTGGATTCCTATTGCATACATAAATATCCTACATGATACAAATTTATGATAAGGATCTCATAGATTCCTCATAAATTATACATACATATACACATGTTTTTGGAACATGCCACACAAGTGCACTCAATAAGATCAAATAAAAAATATATATTTCAAATATTCAAAGTAATACAAAAACCAAATTCTGTAATTGAGTACAGGTTTCAATGGTCAATAACATTAGCTCAAAAGATTCAAAGTAATTTAAAAATAAAACATATAATAGATAATGACATACCAAATACATATTATATGGGCATATGGCATGCATATGCACTCACTGTTCAAATACTTAGAGTATAAAATCATACATACTTAAATGCATATGCATTGGCATATGAACAATAATTACAAAAGTCAAAGTTACAAATTTCACATATAATTACAATTGAGCATATATATGCATTGAATTATATATAATTTTTAATGGATTCATGGGGGAATGATATTTTTTCAACCTCATGTATACATATTTAAAAGGTCAAAAAGGCATGATACTTGTTCATGCACATTTTCAAAGTTCAAAGTTATAGTTTAAAAGGCATGATACTTATTCTATTGGGAAAAAAATGACTGAGAAGGGAGGGGGGTTAAATTAGTCACTTAAAACTTTATTTAACCTGTACTTTAACATTCCTTGACCATCAAATAAATACAAATATATAAAAATGCATAAAGAGTCATTCACATGAGTATAACACAAGAAACACACATATGAGTGGGAAACCGTCAAGGTGAAGAAAACCCATTGATATCTAAAAATGGACTACATTCCTATAAGTCAAAATATCAAATTTATTGAAACACCAACTTTACATGGAGAACTAACCCCAACTAGGCTTTAGCAAGCACCAACCCAACTAGGCTTTAGCAAGCACCCACTTATAAGGAAGCACCAACCACCTAGATGACTCAAAACCAAGTCAGCCACCTGATTGATTTGATCACCTTTAGATAACCTTGTTTTTCAACCAAATTATGATGACTATCTCTTCAGCTCTTCACACTCTTATCCCTCTCAAATTGCCTTCTATGCCTCTTCACTCAACCAGACCTCTTCTTGACTTGATTAGGTCATCTGACCTTAATTATGATAAAATTAAACCTATTAGATATTAATTATATTTTTTATTCACCATTATGTTAGTATAAAATACCTCCTTAATCTCTTCAAATTATTATTATCCTTCGTTTCAACTCACTCATACTCTAACTAGTCAATTAGGCCTATTAGGCCTTGTTCTTATAATAAGCTTTTACTCATACACCTCTTAATCAGAAACATACACTTGGTCACTTATATTTTACATATAATATGCCTTAATAAATTCTAAAAACATGAATCAAACATTATATTAGGTTTGTCATAGATCAAATGAACCAAATCCTTCTTTAGGCCTTAAGGAGACCTAATTCAATTAGGCCTTCATTAGTACACATTACCCTTTGATATTCTTGGAACAATTTAAAACACCTCACATAGAAACAAAAATTAATATTCCACTTAAATATACCCATAATATTCTCATATTAGTTACATCACACATTTTGGCTCCAACCACCACTTGAACCCTGTATTAGCATTGTTCACAATTAGCCCTGTGCATACCCAAAAAGTTTATCTTGAACTACTAAAGATAAAATAGAAATTAGCTATCAATAATGGAAATAAAACACATATAAATAATCTACATGACCTAATAGACATCAACATATGATCTATACTTCATAAATTATGGAAAAAAGACTCAAACCCTTCTCTTTAAATAGCCCACTCAGAATAGCCAGAATACCTTCAAGCACAATTATGGTGATAATAACCTTAAACACCTATGTATATATCTTAAATGAATTATGATGCATTTATATGATCTTATGAGATAATTATAACATTCTCATATAGATAAATAATATGGTCAAATTGTAATATTTGTCTTACATACCAATCTCATAACCTTATTGTATACAAACCTCACTAAGCTAGACAAGTCAACTTATGAGTAACTTTTTCACTATAACCAATAAATTCCAAAAATTATAAAAAATTATAATGTCTTAAAAGTATTTAAAAACACCTCCATTCACTTGTATTCATCCCTATTCCATGATAACACATTCATAAACATCTTCCCACTACTGCCTAGGTTTCTCACTGTAGAGTAATTTTTTACTCTACGTTGGTTTTCGATTCTCGGTCACGCACTGCAAGTTGTTCCTGCATACCTTGGTCATGGTGGCAGAGTCATAGCAGAGCATGGGTTCATTTTCCATCTAAGTATCGAAGTTTAGTGGAGGCTACCAAGTTTCACTATCCTATTGCAAGTTCTCTTTCTCCTCTTTTTGTTTCTTTCATTTAATTTTGCCTAAATGTTGAATTCGAGCAGAAGCCACCAAGTGTCACTTTTCAAAACACAGAGCCAACCAACTAGCATCATCCAAGGCACTTTTCATAACTTTTAAGAGGGCTGTGGAATGTGCCACATATCAAATAGTGGCTAAGCAGAAGCTTCCACTTGTCAGCATCTGTGTCTCATATCGATACCCGCATTTCATCTTTTTTGAAAAGGTTTTCAAAAAGCTAAGGAGCAGGAAGTAGCAAAAAGTGCCAGGTGGTAGTTGCAAAAGGCCCTGGACTACTTTTTTAGAAGAAGCAGAAGTCACTACGTGTCAACATCTGAGAGATAGTCAGTTCAACACCTAGGTTCAATGTTTTGCTTCAATACCTCAGTTAATGTGTAAATGGCACGTAATGTGGAACTGTTGAACCATTGAACTCTTTTGGTTCATTGGGCAGTTTAAGGGAGTGTCCCAAAAAACCAAAGGAGTCAAGTACCTTTTTGGAAGGTATAGAAGCATCATTCCATTTTGTCTAAGTATCAAAGAGTAGTGAAAGTTGCCAAGTGTCACTCTTCGAGCCCCCTTTCTACTCTATCCCCAGAAAAAGTGGAAGCCACCACATAGCCTTAACTAAAGCAGTGTAAGACGCTACATATCTTCCCTAAAGCTGCAAAAGCCTCCATGTGTCAACAACTAAGAGATCATCTTTGAGTTTCATTGCTGAATAAAGATTGTGGTGGGCCCCGAGTGTTACTTCAAAATTCTATAGAAGAGCCTAATATGTGCCCTGAATGATTCTATAGCATAGCTAAAGAGAAGCAGAGAGAGCCATGTGTCTTCGATGAATCAGGTGGAAAGTGCCAAGTGTTGTTCTCTAATGTCTTCTAAGTAATAAGAGGATTTTCAAGAAATTGACTAAGTGTCCTCCCCCATTTCAACATAACAGAGTGTTTTATGCATATGTTACAACAAAGTGAAATGGAGGGAAACTCGACTGGAGTTAATTCGATTAGATGGAATAGTTTATCAGGTAGATTTTTAGGGCCACTAAGGCATTGAAAGCACTGTCTATTTGTCCCCTATGAGTTAAGGGCAAAGTAGAATTATGCGGGACAGGGAGTGATGGAAGGAGGCATTCGAAGCTATAAAAGAGGAGGATCAGTATAGGGGGGAAACTTTCTATAGTTTAGACTTTCTAGAGTTTTTGACTAGTAATATCATTTGCTTTTGTCTCATTTTCTTGAGTTGTAAAGTTGATGTAATTGTGCATGTTTTTGTGCCTTTTATGTGGCTGAATGAATTAAGAAGATTGAACACTATGCCCTTGTTGATATTATCTGTGTCATTTGCAAAATTAGTCTATACTGTATATTTTATAGAGTTGTGATTAGGAATGTCATTTGATTTTGTCTCATTTTCTTGAGTTGGAAGTTCTACATAATTGTACATGTTTTTGCGCCTCTTATGTGATTGGAAGATTCTTATAAGAAGATTGAACACTATGCCTTGGTTGACATTTTATGTATCTCAGCAAAAGAAGCCTCTGTTATGAGCCTCTATTTCTATTATTTCAATCTTTTACATTGATCATGCACTTGTCTACTCTTAAATGTAATTGAATCCTATATATAGTCTCATTGTGCTCAAGTTAGGATCAGGATTACACTTAGGCGTATCACCATAGTTAGGTTTCATTTCTTGCATTTGTGTTTCTGATTAATTTCCTATCCTTTTTGCCCAAACACTTGATACAAAAGAAGAGACCAGCTTCTCTAAAATCTAGAGGTTGTTTCAAGCCACAATATCCCATAGCTTGAAACTTCCCATTGTTGATTGATTAGAATCAATCACAATTTTAAGCATCAATAGTTTTTGGCACACCCAGTGGGACCAGTCTTGAAGTTTCTTTCAAGACCATATGAACCAGAGATCTACGAGGAGTCAGAGCTGTGGACCAATCACTATATTACAATCTACTACAAATCCAGGTATTCTTTTACCACCTTTGGTAATTAGTCCAAGGAGAAGAGCTATCCAGTTTTTACCAGTACCAAATATGTGAGCCCCTATACCCCCAAGAAATTATGCAAGCTAGAACATCGGTAACCCCTTAATCCTCCCAACACCACCAACTATTTGGGATCCTATCCCGATAAATGCTCTAAAATCTCTGCCCAAATTCATTAGACAAGACTCAAAAATGCCTGTGGAACATCTCCAAGATGTATCAGATGTCTGTGCCATACATGTTGTCACACAAAAAAATGTGGCCATAAGGTTATTAGTAGCCTCATTCAAAGGGAAAGCTTTAGAATGGTATCGGTCTTTGACCCCAAATACCATATCTACATGGGATTAGCTTGGAGATCCATTCTTTGAAAGATTTGTAGAAAAAGGTGATAAGTCTTCTTTTTTACAATAGTTAATCACCATTCAAAGGGGGCCATAAGAAGGCATGACTGAATTCAACACTAGATTTCAAAAAACTTGGGATAGAATCCCTACTGTAGCTAAACTACCACCTAGTATGGCCATAGTGTTTTATCTCAAAGCTTTGAATTCAGATATATCTGTTATGATTCAGTCAGTAGGACACACCTTGCCAGGGGCTTATGACTATGCGGTCAGAGCTGAGAATCATCTAATAGATGCTAAAAAGCTACCTCCAATGCCTCCCATGCCTATATTCCCAAAAATTACCTTGCCCTTACTTCAAGAAGTTCCTAAAGCCATAAGCCCACTTGTGTCTATGTATAATTACCCTCAACCATCCATGAAGGAACATGTCCCTGCTCAATCATCTGAGATGGATGATATCAAGAATCTTCTAAGGACATTCTCCAATGAGTTGATTAATATAAAGAGGCAGTAGAATACTTTCCCTAAGCTCCCTTATCAAGGCTATCAAGGAAACAGATTTCCACCTCAACCAAACCAATAACAAGGTCCCTAAAAACAAATTATCCATCAGCCAACAAATCAATTAGTTCTATTTCCCACACCCTCATAGACCATTCCTCCCAACTCAAATAGGGAGATGATTCCAGGTTAGAATAATTATGTGGATGATACTAATGCTTGGTGTTTTCCTTGTAATGATGCTCATACACCCAGAGATTGTCCTAGGGGTAATCTACAACAAAGGGTGGCAAAATAGAGGAGAATGGATGGCCAATTTGCCAATACCAGTAACAATCAAGCCTACCAGTCTCCCGATATGCAGACTTCAATTCTAGTGGCTCAGATTCAAGGAATATCCTTGCAACAAGAGGATGAAATAGCCTCAGAACATGCTTTTTTCTCATGGGTTGAGGATGAAGAAGCAATTTTCTTGAATGAAGCATCTACCTCCCAAAGGCCAATAGTGCAATCTGATTATTACACTAGATCAAAGAGGATAATGGTGGAGCCACTCGAGATTGTAAGTGGTCAAGTCGAGAATAATCCTCCATCTCAAGGGCAAAGGAACACTACTGTTAGACAAGAAGTGCCTCAGTCATTACAAGATCAAGGGATTCCTATCTAGATTTAGGAAAAAATGAGGTATCCTTATTACCCAAAAACTCAGTCTTTGGGACCGATCAATGTAGTGGACCAATTAAAGAAGACTCCAACACAAGTATCGATATGGGACATTTTGGCTATTCCTAAACAAAAGACACTATTGCAAGAAGCTCTGTAAGGGCAAGCAGTGCCCAAAGGCGCTATTACCAAGGAAGGACCTACTGGAAGAGAAAAGCTCAAAGATACGGTTCCTCATCAAACAATAGCCTTGGTGAACGATGTAGCACAAGTAAGTAAATCCAAGCCAGAGCCTTTTTATTTGACTCTGATAGTTGGAAAGAAATTCTTACATAATGCATTGATAGATTCAGGAGCTAGTACAACTGTGATGCCCAAGCAAATAGCTGATGCTTTGAAAATAAAATATGAACCCCTTGCAAGAGGAGATATGCAGCTAGATGGAAAAACAATATAGACCATAGGGAGAATTAAACAGCTCCCATTGCAGTTATACACATGTCCCAATATAATTGTCAACCAAGATATAGTTGTCATAGATATACCTCCTATTTTTGGTTTATGTTTATCTAGAGACTTTACAGCAAAAATAGGAGGATATATGTCTCTTGACTGGTCTCACCTCATCCTAAGAACTAGATACGGTTCAAAGATGAAAATTCTATCTGAACCACTGTCCAAAGAGCACATCACCAGTGAACCAACAACAAGATTAGAAGCAGATCATGCCATGTTAAATAAAGAAGAAAGGATTTTTGTTGAAGAGCTAGGTGATTAGACTGAGCATGATCAAGAAGAAGAAAATAGCCAGTTGTTGGCTATGATGCATAGCGACCCGTATGGAAATTATGACTCTACTGGTTTGGGCACATACGTCATTTTTGATGAGGACCAGGCAATCCCAAATGTAATAAGAAAAGAGGTACCTACTGCTTAAGATTTATAGGTCTAGACTTTGAATTTTGATGGGGCTAGAAGTAAACATGGTGCTGGAGCAAGAATTTGTCTTACTGCTCTAAATGCTGATAAAATTTTAAGGGCTATCCGATTCCAATTTGCTTGTACTAATAATGATGCTGAGTATGAATCTTTAGTACATGGGCTCTTGTTAGCTAAGAAAAAGGGAATAAAGAACCTAAAAGTAAAAAGATATTCAAAATTAGTAGTAAAGCAAATATGAGAAAAAGGCAACAGCCAAGAATGTGAGAATGAGATCCTACAAGCATAGGATTTGGGATTTGATAGAATATTTTGAAGCTTTCAATATTGAGATAATCCCTAGAAGTCAAAACTCTGAGGCTGATAGGATGGCCTAGATTGGCTCACAGTTTAACCCAGCAACTGGTCTATTGGTTAACAATGAGTCAGTAAAAGTTATAGTGAGGCCAACCATCCCAGACAATGATGAAAATTGGCAAGTGTTTGAAAATTATGCTCAGGTAGTATCTTTCTTACAATAATCAGATGAGTTTGCCGATCAGTTGCAAACTAAAATTAAAGGGGCATATAGTGATCAGATTATACAATTGAGGACTAATAAGCTCCCCAAGGGATTAATCACCCTATAAAACTTGTTTGACCTAGAGGATGTAAGCCTGGAAAAGAAAAGGTTCCAGGTAGATAAAGCAGACTATTTTGAAATAGCGGTGAGTGATGGGAAAAGACTAAAAGTTGGGAATTTAGCAACTCAAGAAGAGAAGGAAAGACTAATCAAATTATGCCAGAGATATGACAGAGTCATAGCTTGGAGCTATGAAGACCTTCATGGATACAATAGAGACATTATCCAGCACACAATAGAATTGACTGAAGGATCCAAGCCCATCAAACAAAAATAGAGGCTAGTAAATCCAAGGATTGAGCCTCTAATGGTAGATGAGTTGTATAAACTTTTAGATTCTAAAATAATATTTCCAATCAAGCACTCAACTTGGGTATCAAATCTAGTCCTAGTTAGGAAAAAGAATGGAGATGTAAGACTGTGTGTAGATTTCAGAGATCTAAATAGAGCATCTCTGAAAGACCACTATCCCTTGCCCTCCATGGAACAAATTCTACAAATTGTGGCTAGATCAGAGAGGTTATCTTTACTAGATGGTTTCTCTAGATACAATCAGATTTGGATAGCTGAGGAAGATCAGTATAAAATTGCTTTCACTACCAAATGGGGAACATTTGCCTATGTGAAGATGCCTTTCGGCCTATCAAATGCAGGAGCCACCTTCTAAAGAGCTATGGATATAGCCTTTGGGGAGCTTATAAATAAGATCATCCTGGTCTATCTAGATGACCTCACTATTTTTTCAAAAAATGATGATGATCATTTCAATCATTTAGAATTTGTCTTCAAGAAATGTCAGGATTTTGGGATATCATTAAATCCCAAGAAATGCATCTTTGTTATACCTCAGGGCAAATTGTTGGGGCATATAGTATCTAAAGGAGTTTCTATAGATCCTGAGAGAGTTGTGGCTATAATGAACCTACCTCTTCCAGTAAATAAAAAGGCAGTTCAGTCCTTTTTAGGGAAGATCAATTTTGTCAGTAAATTCATATCTAATTTTACAAGCTTGGTAAGACCAATGACACTCTTTCTAAAGAAAGACCTGGTCTTCAAATGGACTACAGAAGGAAGGCAAGCTTTTGAAGAGGTCAAGAAGGCTATCTTAATAGCCCCAGTGCTTAAAAAGCCAAATTTTTTCAAGCCCTTCGTAATGTATGTCTATGGAGGAGAGTCAAGTATTGCTACTGTCTTGACTCAAAGGAATGATAGGCTGGAGGGGGAACACCCAATAGACTTTTTCTCAAGAAATATCAGGGATTGTGAGAATAGGTACAATTTTGTGGAAAGGCAAGCCTATGCCATGGTAAAATCCCTCAATAAATTTAGGAATATGATATTAGGGAACAAAATTTTGATACTTGTAGCTCACCCAAGTGTCAGGGAATACATCATGGAGGGGGAAATTACTGAGAAAAGAGCTAATTGGATCACTAAGATCCTTGAATATGATGTAGAGGTCAGACCCACCAAGCTAGTCAGAGGTAGGGGTCTATGCCAATATATAACCCAAGAACTTGAAAAGATGTTACCTGAGGAAGCAGATTCAGAAGGAGAGACGAAGACAGTGCTAAAATTACAAGAGGTTGATCAGGAATCCTAGGTCACAAGCAGGATTCAATTTATGATAAATGGGATTTACCCAAGAGAACTCCCTCAAAATAAGAGGAGATATTATAGGATACATGGAGTTCATTTTATTTTAATTAAGTAGGTCCTTTTTAGAAGAAATTCTGATGGAAAATTGTTAAGATGTGTGGAACAAGCTGAAGCTAAGAGAACACTACATGAAATGCATCATGGGATATCAGGGGGGCATTTTTCTGCAAAGACCACAGCCATAAAGATAAGTGAGGCAAGATATTTTTGGCCTACTTTATTTGCAAATTGTTATTAGCTGGTTAAAAAATGTCAATCCTGCCAATATTATATGGGGATGAGGAGGAATGCAGCCATGCCCCTTAGTCCTATAATTGTGGATGAACCTTTTGCTCAATGGGGTCTTGACTTCATTGGGATGATAAATCCAGTATCTAGTAAGGGTCACAAATGGATATTAACTTCCACTGACTATTTCACCAGATGGGCCGAGGCAGTCCCACTTAAGGAGGCAATGGAGAATGTGATCATAGATTTCCTAGGGAGTATCACTACCCATTTTGGGGCTCCTCACACCATAATTTTGGACAATGCTAAGGCATTCTTGGGGTCTAAAGTATTTAGCTTTGCCTTGAAACATGGAATATATCTGAAGACTTCATCTAACTATTACCCTCAAGATAATGGTATGGCAGAGTCAACCAACAAGAACTTGATAAGACTCATCAAAAGAGTAGGGGCTGATCATCACAAAGAGTGGCATAAAGTGCTTAATTTAGCATTATGGGCTGATTGAATCATGCCTAAGTAGGTGATCAAAATGTCCCCATATGAATTGGTATATGGAAAGTCTATTGTGATTCACTTGAGTTTAGAAATCCCTGCTCTCCAGCTAATCAAACAAATTGAAATTGAAGAAAATGGCCCCATGCAGGTAAGACTCGCATAAATTTTAGAGGTTCAAGAAAAGAGGGATATAGCCCATGATTCATTGATTAAGCATCAGGAAATGGTTAAGAACTATTTTGAGAAAAGGAATTCAAATCCTAATTTTGAAGTAGGCTCAATTGTTTTGAAATGGGATGCAAGGGCTGCCAAGCCAAGTCAACATACCAAATTTGAAGTGCTATGGACTGGCCCATATAAAATTTATGCATGCAAGTAGAAGAATTCCTTTGAGCAGAGTCGATGGAAGGAGAACCTAAAGAGATTCTTGTAAATGGAATCTATTTGAAGCATTTTAATTAACTTGAATCTCTATTGTATTATAGTTAAATAATTTCCCTTTCTCGCATTGTTTTTTCATTGTTTTCTCGCTTAAATAAGTGTTTTCAAACACATGTCGATAGCTCTTTTGAAGCTATAATTTTTGCAATTTTGATCTAGCAAAAGGTGGAGTTTTTTTTTTAAGCAGGCTCAAAAGTCCTGGGGGTTGCCAGTAACTATAGAGTAATTTTTTACTCTACGTTGCTTTCCGATTCTCAATTGCGCACTGCAAGTTGTTCCTACATACCTTGGTTGTGGCAGCAAAGTCAGAGCAGAGTGCGGGTTCATTTTCCATCTAAGTATCGAAGTGCAGTAGAGGCTGCCAAGTGTCACTATCTTAGTGCGAGTTCTCTTTCTCTTTTTGTTTCTTTCATTTCATTGTGCCTAAATGTTGAATTCGAGTGGAAGCCACCAAGTGTCACTTTCTAAAACATAGAGCCAACCAACTGAAATTGTCTAAGGCACTTTTCATAACTTTTAGGAGGGCCACAAAATGTGCCATGTATCAAATAGTGGCTAAATGAAAGCTTCTATGTGTTATCATCCGTGTCTCATATCGGCACCTATGTTTCATCTTTTTTGGCAAAGGTTTTCAAAAAGCTAAGGAGTAGGAAGCAACGAAAAGTGCCAGGTGGTAGTCGCAGAAGGCCCTAGACTACTTTTTCAAAAGAAGCAAAAGTCATCGTGTGTCAACATCCAAGAGGTAGTCGGTTTAACACCTAGGTTCAATGTTTTGGTTCAATACCTCAGTTAATGTGTAAATGGCATGCAGTGTTGAACTGTTGAACCATGGAACTATTTTGGTTCATCGGGCAGTTCAAGGGAGTGTCTCAAAAAACCAAAGGGGTCAAGTACCTTTTTAGAAGGTAGAGAAGTGTCATTCGATTTTGTCTAAATATCAAAGAGCAGCAGAAGCTACCAAGTGTCATTCTCTGAGCCCCCTTTCTACTCCATCCCCAAAAAAAGTGAAAGCTACCACATACCCTTAACTAAAGCAGTAGAAGACACTACGTATCTTCCCGGAAGATGTGGAAGCCTCCACGTGTCAACAATTGAGAGATCATCTTCGAGTTTCATTGTTGAATAAATATTATGGTGGGCCCTGAGTGTTACTTCAAAAGTCTATGGAAGCTGCCAAGTGTCACCATCTATAAGAGCCTAATATGTGCCTCGAATGATTCTACAACATAGCTAAAGAGAAGCGGAGAGAGCTACATGTCTTCAATGAATCAGGTAAAAAGCACCAAGTGTCATTCTCCAATGTCTTCTATGTAATAAGAGGATTTTTAGGGAACTAAGTGTCCTCCCCCATTTCAACATAACATATTGTTTCATGTATCTGTTACAACAAAGTGAAATGGAGGGAAACTTGGCTGGAGTTAATTTGATTAGATGGAACAGTTCACCGAGTAGATTTTTGGGGCTGCCAAGGCATTAAAAGTGTCGTTTGTTTGTCTTTTGTGAGTTAAGTGTGGAGTAGAATTGCATGGGAAAGGGGAGTGATGGAAGGAGGCATTTGAGGCTATAAAAGAGGAAGATCAGTATGGGGGGAAAAATTTCTATAGTTTAAACTTTCTAGAGTTTGTGACTAGTAATATCATTTGCTTTTGTCTCATTTTCTTGAGTTGTAAAGTTGATGTAACTGTGCATGTTTCTGTGTCTTTTATATGGCTGAATGAATTAAGAATATTGAACACTATGCCCTTGTTGATATTATTTGTGTCATTTTCAAAAGTAGTCTATACTGTAGATTTTATAGAGTTGTGATTAAGAATGTCATTTGCTTTTGTCTCATTTTATTGAATTGGAATTTCTACATAACTGTACATATTTTTGTGCCTCTTATGTGATTGGAAGATTCTTATAAGAAGATTAAACACTATGCCTTGGTTAACATTTTCTGTATCTTAGCAAAAGAAGCCTCTATTATGAGCCTATGTTTCTATTATTTCAATATTTTACATTGATCATGCACTTGTCTGCTCTTAAATGTAATTGAATCCTATATATAGTCTCACTGTGCTCAAGTTAGGATCAAGATTACACTCAAGCGCATCACCATAGTTAGGTTTCATTTCTTGCATTTGCATTTTTGATTAATTTCCTATCCCTTTTCCCCAAACACTTGATATAAAAGAAGAGACCAGCTTCTCTAAAATTTGGAGGTTGTTTCAAGCCACAATATCCCATAGCTTGAAACTTCCCATTATTGATTGATTAGAATCAATCACAATTTTAAGCGTCAACACTTACTATTTCCACATTAGGTTTGTTAGCAACTGGCTAACTTGGATGACTAATTTAGCACACCTAATGGATATAAATTTTCCATAAACATTCATGGACACAAACTATAAGTCTCAAACTTTTTTCTCCATCTATTTATCAAATTTGACTTGGTCAACTCTGACTGTTACAATAAATCTTCATGAAATAAGGCCTTTCCTATAGGTTCCACTCACTCACTTGACAAACCAATCACACCTAGAGATCCATGGGAAGGTTGAATAAATTTTCCAATAGTTTTTATAGTCATTTTATACCATTATGGTCTATTTTTAAAAATATCTTTCACATTGAGTCATTGTTAGGTTTTTAGAGAGGGTTAATATTATTTCTAGTGTTAGCATTTGTTCATCAAAGACTACCCCTCATTTCCAAAAATAATTCCTTGAGATCTTATATAGTACCCTTCCCCATAGCTCCTTAATATCTTAAGTTCCCATGAAAAGGTTACATGTTCCAATGAACACCTGAAAGTCCTTCTCGGGTTTACATGCCTTCATTATGTGTACTCAAGAGACTTCAAAACACTTTTTCATTCCTAAACATAAAAAATCTGACCTCAAATTTGGTTAACACACCAATGAAAATATATAATACCAATAAAAAATCTCACATGCTCATTCTTATCTTGAATTCTGAACCTAATACCTTATTTGTCCACCATCTCTCTATTTGCTCTCTAGAATTTGACGAACAAACCACATTAGTCCTTGAAACTAACCTTTTAACAACTATCCAAGCTCTCAACACCTAATATAATTGAAATAAAAAATATTACCATTCTCAACCACTACCATAAATATTTCATGTGTCTCAACAAAATATCATGATGCCTCATCAAGCCAAGTAGGGTCTAGAAGTGGTCTAAGTGCAGACTAAGTATATAGGTCCTACTCCTATAGGCTCACCCTGAGATTCACATGAGTGCTCTAATGCCTCATATACATGTTAAAACAACATCATACAACCTGTCATTCCTATGTGAATTCATATCACTAATCCATCATGAAGCTTCATGTACAAGACTAGGCATCCTATGCACATACCTTCTCAAGTCACTTATTAGGTTCAAGCACTTGATAACTTTGAAAAAATGACCTTCCATGCTGACCTTCATATCACTCATGTATTCATAAGAACATATGCCAAACATTTATGACACATAATCACTACAACATTGATCAATATCCTCTCTTATAGCTACATTCTTCAATGACTTCATGAAGACCTTTCTCAAGAACCTTTGACATCAATGACAACATTAGTGCCAAACCTCAACAATAGGGATAATGCTAAAAAATCAGCCCCTTTGTCATTAATGGAAAAATACACTACAAACTAATCATTCTTATCTCCCCACCCTAGTCTTTCTCCCCCTTTGACATAAATGACAAAGTGATATCTACAACTCCTTGGATCACACTCCTTTTAACCAAAATTCTCAACATAGAAAACTATGAGTTTTTGAGATATAATAAAAGCATTATCCCCTATCTTCATGCATACCTTATTGGAAAAAATCACCTATTATTTGAGATAATGATTATGATTAACTACGCCTAATTACTTGGATTCATTAATGATTACTATGGGTAGGAATTACACCTAATTCTTGTCTTAGGTGTTTAAATGTTACCTTTGGAAGTGGTTTGGTCAAAATGTCTGCAAATTGATGTTGTGTGGAAACATATTTAAGTCTATCACGTTTTTCACTTGTCTTCTCTCTTATAAAATGATACCTAATGGGAATTTTCTTGGTCCTTAAGTGCATGATAGGGTTCTTTGATATGCATATATCATAAAAGATAGGACTAGGACCATTGTAATCCATCTTGTAGTCTTTTAAGATCTATCTCATCTATAAGACCCAAGTAAAACATGAAGATACTAAAATTTAATCAGTCTCATAAGTGTATAATGATACTGATGGTTACTTCTTTCTTATCCATGAAACTAGGCACCCACCTAAGAAGAAATCTCTTCCATTGGTACTCTTCCTATCATCTAGACTTCCTTCCCAATCTACATTTATATAGGTTGTCAAATTGAAATCCTTTCTTCTTGAATACCAAAACCCATACTCCATTATCCCCTTGAGATACTTGAGTATCCTTTTGGATGATTTTATATGATTCTCCTTTGGATCTATCTGAAACCTTCCCATAAGACCTACTACTTGCATGATGTCAGGTCTAGAGGAAATGGTGTATTAAAAACTTCAAGTCATTGACCTATATGATTTTTTATTAACCTTTGAAGACTCATCTTCCTTGATCAACTTAAACCCTATTATAATGTGTTGTATAAAATTTCACTTGTTTATATTTTATTCTTTGTCATGCACTTAGTAGTCAAGTCAAGTTAGTTTTATACTTGGTATAACTAGGTGCAAGCATAATAGGGTCTAACACACAACATTTAGCACACTATTGAATTAGAATCAATTTCACACAATGTGAAAGCCTTTTACACTAACATAAAGTGTAAAATTGAAGGGACTGGGCCTACATTAGGATAGTTAAAACATGGCACAACTTGGGTTTCAAAGGGATTTAGTCATTATGAAGATAGGCTCAGGTGGCCTATCAACACTAGGCTATTCTAGGGAGTTCAATAGGCACAAGCCTTCTTAATGGTACAAGTACTATAGATCAAGTTCATATATTGATAGATAGAGCTCTTAATGGTGTAAGCTAATGGGATAATGAGTTAAGGGTTATTTAGATGCTTAGCTGAGTCATGGGATGGTTTGGGTTCAAGCACTCATTCTTAGGTTAACACTCTCAATGTAGGTATTAGGATCTCAGTGCATGTTAGCTTAAAAAATTATTCTCTATTATAGGTATACCAAAGTCACTATATGGCACAAGGATGCCATTAGTGACTATGGATGAACCTTAATATCAAAATACATTCCAAGTAAAGAAACTATAACATTGCTGACATAAAACTAAGTTACAAACATTTCACAGTGCTAACTAGAATGAAGGAATCAATAACTAATATGATAAACAATCCATTATATTAACTAAAATTTGACCATATAAAATCCATTTTATATAAACCAATCATGTGATCATCTTGTAACTACTCTTGCCCAATAGCTCACAAAAAAGCTAGGGCTATATATGTAGGGTTCTTATCATAGTTCACGTTAGTTTCAAAATACTAATGGTGGATTTTGATTTTAGTAGATATTTTATAAATTAATTTCTCTCTACTTCTCTTCAAATACAATCCTCTTTTTATAGGTAAAGTTCCATCCTCTTGCTAGGTCAAATGGGTGCATTTTAAGTGATAAGCTATCACTGGGGTTTGCTATTCCATTAGCTCTACTATACTACCTAGGGTAGACAGGCACATGCCAAATGTTGAGAGTCACTAGAAGGTTTATATCCCACCTATTTTAATACTTAGACACCTATGCTTCTTTATTTTCCATGTATAATTACATGCATGGATGTCCTTTGGAATTTGGTACTATGCAACTACCCGCTAGCTAGTGTGAGATCCTTAGGGATTCCTCTAGCTTGTGCCAAAAGGTAAAAAAAGAGAGAAATCAATCCATAAGATTTCCTCAAGCTAAGATATGTTGATTTGGTATAGTCCTTGTAGTTAGTACAAAATGGGGCCCAATATTACCCCATACAAAATTGCTAGTCTACCCTAGACTAGTCTTTTAGTGCCTTTGGTGTGCAAAAATCAAGTGCACCCTGCTCTAATCTACCTTGATCTCTTTGATGGTGCCATCTAATTAAATTGAGGTAGCATTGAGGGAAATCAAATATATGCTTTATATTTATTTTATAAAGGCATCAAGACTTTCCCTTACTCACCTTACCCTACCATCAAGGATATCCCCCTACTCACTAGCCTTCATTTAGAATGCATAGAAGAGAGCCTCCAGGTCTTTCTCTTAGGTCTTCAATTGGGTGTTTAGGGTGTTGACCTTTACCATCATTTATATGTACTTAGTTTTTCTCACCATGAAGTGTTGGAATAAGGATTATTTATCCTCCTTTGCCTTTTTAAGGCATGCATTGATGACCACTACTTAGGTGGTGAAGTTGTAAAATATGACATCTTCTTGTTCCATGCCCTCTTCCATTTTGGCGAAGAGGTCTTCCACTACATCCAATTTTTTGTTATACTCTTTATTTATGGACTCACAAGGGTATTTTGGTTCCTCTACCATTAGCCTCATTTGAGGAAGCATCTACTCTACAAGTGTAGAAACCTTGTTTACCTCTTTCATTCTTGAGGTATCCACACCATCCAAAAGGGATGGCTCCACCTCTTCTATGTGCTCGACCAGCTATTTAAGTCTGATCCTTATTGATTCAAGTTCCTCCTCCACATTTTCCTATATCTTCTTCTAATTATTGGTGTGAACATTATTGATGATGTTCTTTCATGCTACTAAGGAGGCCATCTTAATCAGGGCATTAGATTATCACATGGGGTTCATGTCTCAAGGATTTATGAGTTGATAGTCATGCCCTTCCTCTAGCTTCTTGGTGCTACAAAGTACTTATTTTGGGAACCTCAAAATTTGGCTCATCTATGTAGTATTCCAATTCCCAAGAAACTTGGTGGTATGTTAGGGTTGTTGAATTATTCGATGGTATGTATTCCATCAAATAAAAGTCTTCATCCTCTTTGAACCCCTATTATGCCCTTTCCCTATTTCTTGGCTCATATTCTTATTCCTCACTTATCTCCTCTTCTTATTCACTGGTGTTGGTGCTTATGTCAGTGCCTTATTCTTCTTATCCTTATTCTTAGGGTTCTTCATCAAACTTCACCCCTTAAATTTCTTCTTCTTTTTCTTTAGCACTAGACTTACCATCGTGTTCTTCTTATAGGGGTTATTTCATGGACTTTTCCAACTCATCTATTTCCTCTTGTTATGGCTCTTTAGTGTGAGCTTCCTTAGTGATATCCTTCTCAAATTTTTTCCAAAATGAGGCTAGTATTAGTGTGTTCTTTTATTTATTTTTATAAGTCACCAATATCACCTTATTTATCTCTAGGTACCCTTTCGTAGCTAGGGCATGCATGTTCTATAGCTTCTTCCATTTTTTTAGTGGAGGCACTAGGAAAATTCTCTAGTACTCTTTCCTCTCTTAGTTATATGCTAGCATTAACCTTATTCTTTTCTCTTTCCTTCATCATCTTGGCCCTTTCTACCTCGGCCGCTCTTTCATCTCTTTCCTTCCTTCTGGTCTTCTCCTCCACGACCTTCCTTTCTACTTCTTATTTTTGGCCCTTTCTTTTTTAGCCTTCCTTTTTGGGGTTTGAACTTTGCATTTATTTTCTCTAAATTCTATCTCCTTGGCCTCTATTTATTCAATTTTAACTTGGGACATGCCCTTAGACCTCATGGCCTCTCACTTTCGGTGCAACTTTAGTGTCGCATCGATGTGATCCTAGGGTAAGCCCATGTCCTTATATTTGCACTTTATATGTTCCTCAATAGGTATACTTGAGGGTATTTTTTCTTCATGCACTTATACCTCTCTAAGATATTCACCTTATTTTTCTTCCTTTCTCCCCTCTACATTCTTTGCCTTCATCTCCTATGCCTTGTACTCCTCCACCTCCTTACTTCATCCCTCAGCCTCACCCATATTGATGGGGAATGTGAAACCCCCCTTGAAGTACTTAATTAAATTTTTAATTTTATCCACCTCTTCATCATCATCCATCATTTGATGGATGTCCTTCCCAACATTTGGAAGCTTGGTTATCTTCTTGATGAATTGCATTGAAATTTTCTTACACCTACCTAGAAAGTATATGTGATCCTTATGGATGCATGAGAGTAGGAACTAGACAAGTTCATTTGGCTTCCTAAAGTAGGGAAAATCATAGAGTTGAGTTACACCTAAAGCTTTCAACTTGTCTCTAATTGAGACATCGAATAGGGAATCACCTTGTGTCATCTTACACCCTATGTTCACCATTTAGTTCTATGCTAAGACTTGCAAGTGACTTGATGTCTAGTGGTTATACTCCTTGAGTTGACAAGTATGAAAAAATGATAACTAACTTTCCCCCACCTCAAAATCTAGGGTAAATTACATAAACTAGTATGACATCTTTGTTAGTACCTCAGTATCTACCTCTATGATGCTAACTACGTAGACTAGTTGCACCTTGGTTTTGTTAGTTGCCATCTCTTTTATAATCTTAACCCACTTATATTATTACTATTCCTACGTAGAGATTGATTCCTTCACTTCTTCACCATCGCAAATTGACTCATGCTGAACCTTAGAAGGTGTGTCTTTCTAAAGCCTTAAATGTTGGTAAGCACTTCTACTATAATGGGATTTCCAATTGTACCTTCATCTTTGAGATACTTTGGTTATTAATGGCAAATTGGGTGATATATTCTCATTCTAACTCTATTTTATACCCAAATATCTCTCCCCAATTGTTCAAATTAGCTTCACTATGAACACAATCTTTCTCAGTGTATCACAGTTCACTCTAGGTGTCTAAAGTGCTCAAGTTTTTACTATGATAGTGTTATTTCTCTTTGGCTCTCTGGTTTTTGCTTAGGTTTTATCTAAGTTGAATTATTCTAAAATTTGTAACCTAATCAAGTATATCACTTTCTATTTTACACCCTTATTTCTCAGCTACCATCATTAATGTAGGCTTTATGGTGTAGGTGCCTTGATTTCCTAAAAAATGCAAAAATATGCAAAATCCTCAAGAATCTCTCATCCTTAATTTATTAAATGCATATCTTTGTACCACTACCACCTCATTAAATGCTCTTAATATATTTTATAGTGAAGTGAAATGTGGTTCAAATAGTCACTTCTTGCTCATTTCTGGGTGGATACCAACTATCTTAGATGTTCTTTTTCTATGCATGTATACTTGGTACAACCTTCACCTTCCTTATGGCAACCTAGGTGCAGCACCTCACATGCACATTATTTAGCCTCCTTGGTTCCAATTTTTCATCTATTTGTGCTTCTATTTCAAGTGTGATTTACTATCTTGGTCAATTTTTTGCACATCATCTTGCCTTGTCCTATCCTACCCTATACAAATCCCTTACACTAGCCCTCCTGTAGACACCGAAATCGTGTCGACTCCCCTGGTCATTCCCCGTCTTATTCTTCTTTGCCTATTTAACCCTTGTCGATCACTTGTTCCACCAACCTTGACCCTGGCAGCATGTAAAAATGAGCACAGAGCTAAAGCTAGACTCTATCCCCATTGTGCATCTGCCGACGACGGTCTTTTCCTGGCCGATGTCACCGACGTCGGTCACTTATCGGCCGACGTCGGCAATCCTGCCGACGTCGGTCACCTTGCCGTTATCCGTTATCAGTTATCATTCAGTTCCCGATCGGTTTCCCAAAACGGTTATCGAACCGTCTCTCGAACCATCCCTCGCCTTCATCAGCGTTCGCTGATCAATCCCGAAGGCTAATCAACCATTTTTTTTGAATCAATCAAACTGATCAATCAATCAATCAACCTCCGAACTCAGACATCCACAGACTCTGGCAATCAACACTCTCGCGAACCAATCTACATTCGCTTCAATCCGGTACTGCACAGACAACTTCAACTATGGCTTTCATCACGTCTTCTGACAGGTAAGTATTTTCTCTATTTATTTTCATTTCTTTTTTATTATTCTTTGTTCATTATTTCTGTCATCCCGAATCTTCAAACCACAAACCCAAGTTCTGAATCTCTCCTTTACATCCCTGCCCACTACCCCAATCTATAACTCTGTCCAAACCCGACCTTACCTTACCCAGACCCTGTCCTGACCTTATCTCGATTCTATCAGACCCTGTCCTGACTCTGTCTAAACCCTGTCAAGACCCTGTTCCGACTCTTCCAGACCTTCTGCAACTCGTCCAGAACCTGTCCAAAACCCTGCCAAGAACCTATCCAAAACCTTGCCTAGACTCTGCCCTGACTTTGTCTTGACTCCATCAGACCCTATCCCGACCCTGTCAAGAACCTGTTTCGACTCTCCCAGACCTTTTGCAACTCGCCTAGACTCTGTCCAAAACCTACCCCGACCGACGCCGGTCACTACCCTGACTGACGCCGGCACTTGCTCACTACCCCGACCGACGCCGGCAGTTTTACCGACGTCGGCACCTTCCCAGACCGACGCTGGCACCACAGAGACCGACGTCGGCGACTGTGCAGAACAGTGCTGCATATCAGGTACGCATTTTATTTTCTATCATTTATTTCTACCATTTTATCTTTCATTATTATCTACTTTCGTCCAATATTCTGCTTTTTTATCAGTGGGTTGATATCCTTCTAGGAAGTCTTCATACTTTCGGGATCGGGCATTCGCCTGACAGCCCACCATATCTTTGACTAACGTTTTTCCATGTTTTAGTCTCTTTTCTTCGCAGGTGTCATTCCTCCACAGCCAAAGAGGAGAATCTTCCAATGTCTGATTTTGGTGCGCATGACTTTATCAGGTATCTTCTAGCCTTGACCATTTCTTTTAGTTTCTTATTTCTTCTTTGAATGTAGAAAGCAATTTTGCATAGAAACATTCTAGCACGCCCGGTGGGACCCTAGGTCCTCCTTGGGTTCTTTCTTTCTTTTTTTTGTTCATTTAGGTGCATTAGGTTCTTTCCTTTTCACCTCCTCTCGTCTCTTCTTAAACGACATCATAAGCAGGACTAAAACGAACATTTCTTTCTTTCTTGCACTTCTAGACTAGCTAAAACTCATATTCTTCAACTCTTTCTCCATTCGTCTTCATACGAAAAAACATTTTGACTTGGGCATTAAAACACTTTGCATTCATTTCTGTTTGCCTGCATCTTTTAGACCACACATAGTAATTAAACCGCATATTGAATTAATCTAGATCACTTGAAGTTACACGACCAAACCACCTGCACAAAACAAACATTTTAACTTACCTGAGACAAGGCCCGACTGGGATTTCATCCCCCAGCGGATACCTTACCCGTCCCGGTGACCCTACTTGGATTTCATCACCAAGGGGGAAGCCCACTCCGTTCTCTGGCGGAGGATAAACTCTAGTGGAAGTATATTTTGGCTAAGCGAAACCAGCTAACCACTGGAATCGTGAAGTGAGGGGAGCTTGCTCCTTAGCACCAGGCCTGTATGGAAGCTAACACAGACTTCTTGAGCACCATAACAAAACCCGAAACCATCCATAGACTACTTCTTCTAGGACCCGACTCACAAAACCAATCTTCCTCTACACACATTCTAAGGCATAAGCCACTATAATCCTAATATTTTACTCCTAGGGTTTTAGGATCTGCTTGTGTCTTCATCTTTTTCATTCTTATCTGCTTATTTGAGCTTGTGAGGATGTTCTTCCTTGCCTTGAATGGTTTTTGACACGCAGTCAAACCAAGGCTCTTCTTGACCATGCTAGCCATCAATCGCTTTCGCCTACCCCATCTATAAACAATCTTATAATGGAGTTCTACTCGGAGACCGAAAGAATTCCTACTAGACCATCTCCAACCCAGATGCCTATCATCCCAGAAGGGGACCAAGATTTTGAAAGATTCTTGGACCTCAATACCGCAGCCCTCCAAAACTATCTCATGAGAAACCCAACGCGGGACCTTTCGGGCGACGTGGCGACAACATCAACACCGTTCGCCACCCAACCTTTTACGACTCAGCCTTTCGCCTCAACCATTAACCTGACCATGGCCTATACGCAAAGTTCGGCCTCCTTGTCTATTTTTAGACCAACCTCCACCGGGGTTTCGTTACCCCCTCAACCACCTGCAATTCAACCAAGTTCTACATCATATCAGAACTTGATTGTCTCGACCCCACACACTCTCGCACCTATATATGCAAGAGTGCCTACCTCCTCTTTTTCCCATGCCACCACACAACCTCCTTTGGCGATATCCGGTCAGCGTATGCCTTCTACCTTCATAACCCAACCACCCTTAGCCTCTACTTCTGCCCCTGCGACTAGTCATTCATACGTTGCACCCTTACTTGTACAACCGACTACGTCGTACGCCTCTTCTAGCATCTTTCAAGCGCCTTACAACCTAGGGGGCACTCCGTCCACCAATCTGTCAGCAGACATCATCAAGATGCTGATGGATAAAATGTCCAGTCTCAAAGCTTCTATCTCCGGTTCAAGTAATGTCTCTTCATATGACCAGATTTACAACAAGCCCATCCATCCTTCTGTCCCTATCCGACCATACCCCAACCATTGGGAGCTTCCTAAATTTACTCACTTTCAGAGTAAGGAAGACCCACAACAACACTTACGGGCATTCAAACATGCCTGTTACCTTATTGCCCATGATGATGCGTTGCTTGTACGCACGTTCCCTATGTCACTTTCTGGCCCAGCCCTTGACTGGTATAACTCTCTTGCCAGACATTCTATCTTTTCATTCATTCAACTCGCCCAACTATTCATTGACCATTTTTCTATCAATATCACTAAACAAGTCTCGATCACAGACCTTTACTCCATTAGACAATTTGACGACGAATCAATAGTCAATTTTGTCGCCCGTTGGAGAGGCTTGATTAACCAGCTCTCCTTCTCCTTGCCTCAACCTGAGCTCATTGAGCTCTTTTCCTGAGCATGTGCCAGTCACATCTCATCCACCTTGCGGGTTCAAACATTCCACACTTTCGATGAGGCCTTCACCATGGCCCGAAAGCTTGAACTCCATGCCATTGAAGAAGATAAGGTCAAATTGCGTAACACCAATGCAAGAACCAATGACCACTCTTCTTCCAGACCTTCTTCTGCCCACTCCCAATCTAAGGGGTCGGCAAACACTGTCATCTTTAGACCATCATCTTCAATAATAACCAACCGACCAGCATCTTCAACATTAGACTACATCAATAAATATTTTCAACGTTAATCAATACAGCATCAATTCACTCCAATTGGAGAGTCATATACCTCTGTGTTGGATAAACTCATCAAGCAGGAGGTCCTCAATCTCCCTTCAATCCGACCACATCAATTCAACCCCTCAACACCTATCCCTGCATGGTACAGGGAAAACCACTTTTGCAACTATCACCGTGTCAAAGGCCATGACACGGATCACTGTCAAACTTTCAAAAACATCGTACAAGACATGCTCGACAAAGGGGATCTTATTTTAGATAACCCGAACGCACCACCCAACCAAAACCTTGACATCTTCAAGCAACCCTTTCCTAATCACCTGCCTACCCAAGACAACGTCCAAACCATGATCAATGACCCTCAAGACCATGATATACACACAGTCGACACTATCTTTTCTCTTCTCCCTGACCAACCTCTTTCACAGGTGGAAGACCCTTCTTCCCCTATACCTCCTCCACACGGTGAAGAACTTTCTTCTCCTACTTGTCCTCCATTGACTTCTCCCATATTGGAGGACACTTTGACCACATCAATACCAGCTGCCTTGCCTTCATCCTTCTTATCATCCATAGATGATCATACCTTTTTGACTCCTCAACCACACGCAGCAACCATGACTACTCCAGCGCTCTTTCCTCTTAAAGAACCCACACCTTCAATCTCTTCTCCATCGAGAGAAGAACCGTCCACATCTAAGTCCAAACCCGCGCAAGCATCCATCATGCCCAAAGCGATTAAACCTCTTGGTGCTCGCCCCACATCTAACCTCGCCTCGCACAAAGGTGGCCCTCAACCCAAACCAAATAAGGCTACTAAACCACACCAGAGGCCTCCTCCCCTATCTTCGTCATTACCTTCAATCTTGGGCCCACATCCGTCTACTTTACTCGGAATGCTTCCCACTCCCATACTTCACAGAGGCACATCACCTCCATTACTCCTTCAACCCGTTAGACTTATACCTCCTCTAAACCATTGATCAATGCATCTTATGCCTCTCAAACCAAAATCACCAACCTTCACTGCAACAAGACACTCAGACCCGTTAGCAGGTTCTTATGCCTTGCTGTTACAGCAATTGTTGCAGTCCTCTCGTATCTATCTCCCGCCTCTTAGACCATATCAATCTCTCGGACCAAAACCCCCCTGGTTCGATGACACTCGCATTTGTGCGTACCATCGCACGCCTGGGCATGACACCAAGCAGTGTTGTGCCCTCAAGGTCGCCATTCGCCAATGTCTTGGGAATGACACCCTTCTTCTCAACCACATCATTAATAAACCTTCAACACCACCCCACTCATCAACTCTCAGATCAAGGCCATCTTGGTTTGACAACTCTACATTCTGTCATTATCATCACACTCCGGGACATGACACTGAGCGTTGTTATGCTCTTAAAGTTGTCAATCGTCAACAACGGAGAAAGGATTCCTTTCTCATCAAGGATCCTCTTGACCACCCCTCCGACAAATCATCAACACCAACCCATGCCTCTCCAACCTCATCACCTAAATCAGGATCTCCACGCCAGACTAGGGTCCCTTCACTGCCTTTAACCCCCTTATTCGACATCAACACAATCCATCTTACCACTAAACCTCAATTGACCTTAACCAATCCGTCAAACATTCTCCCTAGCCGCTGGGGGAATTCAACCTTCATCCAAACCTCGACCAATTTTTCAACACAGTCTCGACCACATATCAATCACTCTTTCAACTTAACCTCAATTAGACCAGCAATCAAACATTTAACCCAACCTCAACTAAACATTCGACCCAACCAAAGACCAAATACCAACCAATCAACCCTCGACCTACCATTGACCAACTATCACATGACCAAATCTCACCCAAACATTCAACCAACCTTTTTATTAAAACATCCAACCAGTCTCGATCAATCAACAACCATATCAACCAACTTCACATCCACTCATCAATCAACACCTGACCAATCTGGAAAGAGGCACATGGGGCAAGTTTGCTCCTAATTGGCTTGGACCTTTTATTATCACGCACAAGTATGGATCAGGGACTTACCGTCTGTCTTCTCTTGATGGACGACCAGAACCTGAGCCTCTTAATGCGTTGCATCTGCGACCGTTTTACTGCTAGTCGAGTATTCGTCCACTTGACACTTAACTTGAGCTCGTCCCTTGAGCAATCCCCATCCTCTTAATCCTACTTCTTTTCAACCCTATTCCTCTTAACAATTCCTATAACCCTTTTATGCTGTATGGATGCTTTGTCCTAATAAAAGGGAGCCCTTGACCTTCTATAATCTTGTCCATGACTCACATTTTTATAAAAACAAATCAAGATGTCACAATATCCATGGTCACTATATCAATATCAAAATCAAAAAGCAGACTGCTCCCTCGAAGGACAGTTGTCATATCCTTGCTGTAATTAATAGACTGCTCCCTCGAAGGACAGCTATTCAAAAGCCTTTCTATCAAGCAAAAATATAGACCACTCCCTCGAAGGATGGCTATGACTAATCTGGCAATAAACAGCATTATTTTAGAAGCTTCCCGCATTGATCAGCTTCACAACCTGACCACCAAGCAAATGACATCTCTATGCAGGCTTCCCGCATTGATCAGTCTGCGCCAAAAAAAAAAAAATGAGTCATGGACTTGACTTATAGTTGTCTCAGGGTCTCTTATAAAAAGGGGCAAAGTTATCTCTGCTCTTAACACGGGCTACCCTCTTTCTTCCTCCTATCACCTGCTCAAGGGACTTTGAGCTCACTTTAATGTCAAAGTGATTCGATTACCACTCTAACATAACTATGGTCAACAACGTCACGCATGAATGGGGCTCTTGGTTCTCATAACCCCTATCTATGCTATCTTTTTGGTCCTTGTCAATGAAAGAGCAATATGCTTTTCACTTCTTCTGCACTTTGGTCACATTCACCTTCATCACTTGTCAATCGACTCAACTCAACTCTCTTTTCAGACCATCAACATGACCTAGCCTATTCACCCTAGTTTCTATGGACACCAATACACATGGAAACTATCGACCCGCCGCAATTTATGTTAAGCATAAACCAATACTTGCTGAAGCATAAATAAACCTCAATTCATTTTTAGCATACATCCATCATGAATATGGAATATTGCTAGGGATGAAAAACCCCTCAACCAATGTTGCAGAATACACCATTTGGAAAAGGCTGCAACATCTTTTTTCCTCATCATTTCATCATAACCAAGACCAATCTATCAACCATTTTAACCACCTGTCTACTACTCGGACCCTTTTTCCGAACTACATTGGTCTGAGGCCCTTCCACAGGGGCTATGTAGGCAGCACTCAGATGACACGACTGTCTTCTAGGGTTAGCTCGACCATTCTCATTTGTTCGTCTCTTTGATGAACAAACCTTCTTTCCTTCTTTTAACCATAACCTTGTCCTTAACCATGACCCATTTTTATCCCTTTGACCCTCCCTCCCTTCTAGGGAGAACTACATTGGCCTGAGGCCCTATCACCAGGGCTATGTAGGCAGCACTCAGTTGACATGGGGTCTTTTGGGGTTAGCTCGGCCACATCCTTTCATCCATTCCTCCCCTCGACCACCAACCATTGGAGATCATGCCTATCTCCTCTGACCTCGACCACTTCCAAGACACTGTTGCCTTGGTTGTTTTTGCATGTATGCTACCTCATGACTGGTTAGTCGAATTGTGCGCAGACCTTTTTGGACCCTCACAAGTATAGGATCGCAAGCCGGTTGATCCACACTACTTGTGACTTTTTCGTGTTTCTAGGAGCACTTCCTGAGCCCGAGATACCTAGAACGTGACGACCCATTTGGAGCTTCAGCTTAAATTGAATAACCCGATCAGCAGACGCCTAAATGCTGGGGCCCAGTTATTTCAATTTTGGCACTCCCCGACCCTTGACCTACGACACTTTGACCTAACCCTCTCGTGCAGTGGTATGCGCGCAATCACGCCTTTTGCAGCATTCACCCTCACCCCTTTTTCATCCACTCTTTGTCAAATCATCACCCGATTCCCGGTTCCCTTCCCTCGACTCCTGCTTTGAGGGGGAATACCTCATCCATAATTGGGGCAATCCACTACCTGTTTTTGTCTTGCAGTTCATTCGAACAACCAACAAGATGAAATCAACCTTATCCCTCACCTTGGGCAATCACTCCTGTTTTTGTCTTGCAGTTCGTCTAGAACAACCAACAAGACAAAAAGGGGCAAATGTAGACACCAAAATCATGTCGACTCCCCTGGTCATTCCCCGTCTTATTCTTCTTCGCCTATTTAACCCTTATCAATCACTTGTTCCACCAACCTTGACCCTGGCAGCATGTAAAAATGAGCACAGAGCTAAAGCTAGACTCTATCCCCATTGTGCATCTGCCGACGACAGTCTTTTCCCAGCTGATGTCACCGACGTCGACAATCCTGCCGACGTCGGTCACCTTGCCGTTATCCGTTATCAGTTATCATTCGGTTCCCGATCGGTTTCCCAAAATGGTTATCGAACCGTCTCTCAAACCGTCCCTCACCTTCATCAACGTTCACCGATCAATCCCGAAGGCTAATCAACCATTTTTTTTGAATCAATCAAACCGATCAATCAATCAATCAACCTCCGAACTCCAACATCCACAGACTCTGGCAATCAACACTCTCGCGAACCAATCTGCATTCGCTTCAATCTGGCACTGCACAGACAACTTCAACTATGGCTTTCGTCACGTCTTCTGATAGGTAAGTATTTTCTCTGTTTATTTTCATTTCTTTCTGATTATTCTTTGTTCATTATTTCTGTCATCCCGAATCTTCAAACCACAGACCCAAGTTCTGAATCTCTCCTTTACATCCCTGCCCACTACCCCAATCTATAACTCTGTCCAGACCCGACCTTACCTTACCCAGACCCTGTCCTGACCTTATCTCGATTCTATCAGATCCTGTCCTGACTCTGTCTAAACCCTGTCCCGACCCTGTCAAGACCCTGTTTTGACTCTTCCAGACCTTCTGCAACTCGTCCAGAACCTGTCCAAAACCCTGCCTTGAACCTATCCAAAACCTTGCCTAGACTCTGCCCTGACTTTGTCTTGACTCCATCAGACCCTATCCCGACCCTGTCAAGAACCTGTTCCGACTCTCCCAGACCTTCTGCAACTTGCCTAGACTCTGTCCAAAACCTGCCCCAACCGACGCCGGTCACTACCCTGACTGACGCCGGCAGTTTGACCGACGCCGGCACCTGCTCACTACCCCGACTGACGCCAGTAGTTTGACCGACGTCGGCACCTTCCCAGACCGACGCCGCCACCACAGAGACCGACACCGGCGACTGTGCAGAACAGTGCTGCATATCAGGTACGCATTTTATTTTCTGTCATTTATTTCTACCATTTTATCTTTCATTATTATCTACTTTCGTCCAATATTCTACTTTTTTATCAGTGGGTTGATATCCTTCTAGGAAGTCTTCGTACTTCTGGGATCGGGCATTCGCCTGACAGCCCACCATATCTTTGACTAACATTTTTCTGTGTTTTAGTCTCTTTTCTTCGCAGGTGTCATTCCTTCACAGCCAAAGAGGAGAATCTTCCAACGTCTGATTTCGGTGCACACGACTTTATCAGGTATATTCTAGCCTTGACCATTTCTTTTAGTTTCTTATTTCTTCTTTGAATGTAGAAAGCAATTTTGCATAGAAACATTCTCCAATACTTCATTTCTTTTTTGATTTTCTTGTAGACTGTTGGATTGTGCATCTTCACTTTCTACCTTATACTCAACCATGTTAAGCATATTAACTATCCTCTTTAGGTTTTTGGTGTAGGATCAATTGATGTACCTTCTTTTAACTTTGGCATAAATGGAATGCTAGAGCTATTCATTCTCAAGCCTTTAAGTGCCATATATTATTCATCTTATGTATATGGATCTTGTAAATCTTCTTCTTATGCCTGGTAAGCTTCACATGCCCACTAATTAAATGTATAGCCTCATGTGCTTAGGGGCATAAGTGCTCAACTCACCCAATTGGAATTATGTGTGAAGTGCTAACAGATAAGTCTTTATGGCCACCACATGCCACTTACTGACTCTATAAACTATAAAAGGAACAAAAAAGAAAAAGAATAGTTTGGCTTTTTCCAAACTGTATTCTAGTTAGCTCAAATTCAAATCGACTAGTGACCAAGAAGTTAGAGTTTTCATAGTGCACGTGCCATCTTACTACCTATATGGCTTCAGTCAGTTACCACTAAAATGTCCATAGAGCATTTCACTAAACAATGTGTGTAACTTACATTCACCTATTTCCAATATGTGGTGGATGATGGAGGGGGCATCTATCATATTTACAATTTATCTAGGTTCTTAAAGCACTTGAAATCATAGAGAAACACAATTGTTCTTTTAGTCATCTCTATGTGCTTGATATACTTGTCATACCAGCACTTATGGCAAGCCTTCTCGATCTACTAACTCCATCATGCTTGGGTTTTATTTTCATCTAAGTATTCTATGTCTTATAACCTTGTGCTTAAACATTATTGGTCATCTAAGTGACCAATCCATGTAATACATAAGGAGGGCACCATGAATTTTATGGGTAGAACTGATTCAGTGCTAAACACAAATTAAAAAGGTGTAACCTTATTCAGACACTTATATGTTGTGTGGTACACCCATAGTACTACTAAAATTAAATCATCTCAATCTTTGCAACCAACATTCCATATCTTTGTCAAGCACATTCCCAAGATCTTGTTGAATGCTTTAGCTATGTTGTTGGACTGTAGATGATACAGGTGGTTTTATGGTGTGCCACCATGTATTTAGTCAAAAGGATATGCACCATCTCATTGATGAAATGAGTGCCCCTATTGCTAGTTAGACTTAATGGGCACCCATATTGGCTTATGATGTTCTCCCATATAAAGCACGTATTTGTCATAGCTATGTAGTCTTTTGTTAGCACAACCTCGACCCATTTTGTGAAATAGTTCATGGCCACAAAAATATACCTTACACCTATGCATCATGATATATGAGTAATTAGACCAAAAAAGTCAATGGCCCATTTCTTAAATGGTTCTTGGGAAAGAATGGGGATGAGGGGCATCTCATCTTAGTGGTTGGGCTTTTTGATGTGTTGGCATATATCACATGCTTTGGTTTACTTCCTTACATATTGGAATAGGCTTGGCTACCACAAGCATGACTATAGTACCTTACATGTCATTACATCTCTAGTTTAATAGCCTCTTATGATTCCCTCATGTTATTCTCATAATATGGAATCCATTTTGTGTTCCAAAACATATGGGCATAAGATTTCATCACTACTTAGTTTGTACAACTCCCCCTCAATGAGTTAGAAAGGGGTGACATGAACCACAAGTTGCTTCTTCTCGTTAGTTGACAAGGTCCAGGGTGTAAACATAGATGTTAGGAAAGAGGCAATCTCCATTAAATCTTCAAGGATGTGATGGAATATATATAGATACGTGTCTAGCATGTCTTCCTCAATTGACACCACCACATCACTAGAATTGATGTAGGATAAATGGTCTAGCCCCAAGTTCTGATTTCAAGGTTTAACAATAATGAAGAACTAGAATTCTTGGAATAGAACAATCCATTTAAATATTTGCCCATGTAAAATAGGCTTGTTTATGAGGTACTTGAGCACCTTGTGATCAGTGAAAAAGATGAATGGGATTTCCAGCAGGTATTGCCTAAATTTTTATAAGGCATATACCATTTCTAGTACCTCACATATGATGGTGGTGTTATTCTACTCTACCTACCTCAATTTATTGCTTGTGAAGGAGATGGGGTGGTCCATCTTTCCCTTGATTAGTTGTGCCGATATAACACTGATTATATACCCCAAAGAATCAACATGGATGTGGAAAGTAGTCCAATCTAAAAAATTTAGAATTGGTGTACTAGCCAACTTTAGCTTCAATGTTTTAAAAGCCTCCTCCTATACCTTGCCTCAATATAATGGGACATCTTTGTGCAAGAGATCCTCTAGAGGGACTATTATATTTTCATATGTGCATATAAACTTATTATAGTAGCCATAATGGCCTAGAAAGGTACAGACATCTTTTTGCATTAAAGGAGTCTAGAGCTGGATTATGATGGTTATCTTTGCAAGATAAACAAGCAAACCATCCTTACAGATGATGTGCCTAAGAAATGTTTTAAAGGGGATTATAAAGACACACTTCTTCAATTTTAATGATATTTAGAGCTATTTTCACCTCTCAAACATGAGGCATAGATTATCATAGTGGTCCTTTACAAGGCCATACATAGTCTAATCATCAAAATAAACTTGGAGGAACTTATGGATAAAGTCCTTGAAAGTAGTGATCACCAATCTATAGAATATGGTTGTCACATTATTAAGTCCAAAGGGCATCACATTATAAGAGAAAAAACCCCATTTAATCACAAAGGTTGTTTTGGGATTATCCTCCTCAATCTATACAGATGGTAGCTCAAGAAACCATCAATAAAAGTATAGATTTTGTATCTTGTGACTCCATCTAGGACCTCATCGATGAATGGGGTCAAGAATGGGTCATTGACATAGGTGACATTCAAGAGCCTATAGTTGATGTAGATATGTATGTGCCCATCCTTATTGATGTTGATGACCATCAGGCTCACCCATTTAGATTCTTGTATAGGGTAGATAATGTTAGTGGCCAACATTCCATCACTCTCCATTTTCACCTTGACACAGAGATTGAGATTCATTCAATACAGGTACTTATTGACTGACCTCATAACATCTACCAAATTTATTCTCATTTTTCCAAGGGAAGGGTGTTTGTCTTTCATGTCTCAATAGCTACATGGGAACAAGTCCTAAAATTCCTTTAGGAGGTCTATGATTCACACCATCTCTATCTTAGACTAGTAAGTGCCTATAGTGGCAATATTAGGCTTATATTCTACACTGATGTATACTTTAGTAGTCTTGAGTGGTGCATGATAGGGTTCATTCCTCTCCTGATGAGAGTCTTCAAATTTCCTTATCCCATTAGTTTTTTCAATTCAAAGATGCATCAAATCTTCTTCATCTAGGGTATTATTATCCACAAGGTGCACAAGTTTTTAGCTTCCTATTACAGCCTTCTAATTTCACTATTTCTAGGTATCTTCCTCACTAGAGTCATTATTGATCACCTAATATTCAAAGAATTTTAGAAGTGCTAGTCCTTTTTCTCTAAACATTTCACTAAGATACTCTTCTAGGATGATAGTGTCCTCAAACCCTGCCCTATAAATGACTTACAATGGCTCTAGTAGTTCTAAGTTCTATGAAGAAAAGGAGAAGGTGTGCATGAACCTCTCTTTGAGTATCTCCTATTTTTATATCTCATAGCATGTCTCATTTACAATGTATCATGCTCACACCCATGTTTTCAAAGTCCTATAGAAGGCGTGTACCCATAGGCCTTTTGGTGTGTTCTTACCATAGATAGTCTAGGTTTATTCACATAAATGCATATGCACGATCGAGTTGAAATTTCTTGAGTAAGTGGATATTTCCAAGTCCTTATTACTCTTACCAAACCTAGTACATATTGTTTCCTTCACATCTTACCATGTTGGCAAGTTAGGTGTTTACAATATCCACTCGTGAGTAGTAGTTCTCTTCAAATTATGCACTACTGCACCCATTCTATATATTTACTTGGGGATCTAAGGTTCAATGTCATGGACATACCTCTCTATAGGTTGGCTCCCCTCATACTTTGGGAGTGCTACAATATTCCATTTTCTTAGCTAGAATGCCCTTTTAATATCCTTTTTGGCATGGGGAAGCTATCTTTTCTAATTGTACTCAAACTTAACCAGTCCCATTTTAGATGGCCTTGGATCAAATGCATACACCAAGGAGCATCTTCAACTAGTGACCTCATAAGCCTCTTCTACCCATCAGTCATAGGCTATATTAGTTGTATCAGAGGTTGATTGTCCATCCTCCCATTCAAACATGCCATGGTTACTAGGGTCAAACTTCTCAATGCCCTGTGTCATGATGTTATAAATGTGGTTGATCTCATCCTCAAAATCAATACTTTCCACATATGGGGCCATTTATCACTTGATAGAGGGATAACCACCCTCTCCTTACAATTTTCAAAAGTCATGTATCACTTCTTAAATTAGAAGCTTACATTATCAGAATAACACCATGGCCTACCCAAGAGCATTGGATAGTTGTCCTACTCTACCAACTCAATGACCTCAAAATTAGATTGGAACTCAGTTCCCTTGATATCTACAATGGTTCCCTTCAAGATCCTAATAGGTTATGCTTAGGTTTTGTTATCCAATGACAACATGTGAGGTGAGGCCCTCAATGGTGGCTACCCCATCTTCTCTTAGGTGGTTTTGGTTAGAATATTAACCTTAACACATGTGTCTATAAGTACTTCACAAATTGACCATCCATTGATGGTGGCATATATCAATAACTATTAGTCATAAATTGCATTTTGAGTATGACTTACTTCACACCCCCACTTCATATGTGGTGAAACAACTTCAATCATTTGAGGCATAGCCTCTTCTTCTAGTTTCTTCCCTACATGCTTCAACAACAAATCTTTTAGCAGGGGTAATATCCCTTCAATTTACATGAGGCATAGGATCTTGGTCAACTCATATACTTCAACCTCCTAATTGTCTTATATTCTACATGAATTAGTGTCCTATGCCCCTTGATTTCTATCCAACTAGAGTTTACCTTATGAATTCTATATCACATTTACAGCATGTTTTAGGACATCCTTTTGTCATGCAGGATCATGATAGGGCATAAATTTTGGCTCAAGTTATGATATGCACTCAATGTTGCTTGATTCACCATAATCCAAGTGTAGTTCTTGGGCATATACCATGGTTGATTGAGTGGTGAACCCACTCCAAGTTGTATCCTACACCTTAGGTAGATCCTTGCAAGTTCATTATGGCTTGGGAGCTCACTTTTCTTCTTTAGATTCATGCCTAACCATTATGGTACCTTTGTATACACCAAGCCAACTTTGAGTCAGCATTTTATACAATTATGGACATTCTTTAACCATATATGGTCCTTGACAATACTCACACATTGGGTGCATAGGGTAGTCATGTTGATAATTCTCAGTCGACCCACATTTATAGCATGATCATGGTGGGAATCTTCCTCTACCACATCCTCCTCCTTGCCTATGTATGCCTCACTAGTTCTCATAACCCATATTGTGTTAGTCATAGCCTTCATTTGCTTGACCCACTAATTGTTGGCTGATGTCATTGCTTTCTTCATGCCTCTTTCCATGTTTTGGTGAATCTCATCAATGACTCAATATTCCACTATTGAATGTGTATAGGCATCACATATTTTGGAGTAGATGGTAGTGTTCATCTGGTTAGCACACTACAATAGAGGATAGTTCCAAAAGTCATGCAACACATAACAAACTTTAAATTTAAGAAGTAGGGTATAAACATTTCTTCATGAGTAATTATTCTTGTTATTCCCCTCCATCTCATAGTTGGTGCACCATAACCTATTGTAAGTATCATGCATTGAGTTAGCAATCAACTTTTGTAGCTGGAAGGCCATTGATGTGATTTTTGCCTTCATAAATGGGTTGATCTTGGTATTAGATATGCCTATTGCCTCAACTTAGAGTGCATCTTCTAGCACTTCATGGGGGTCCATGAAGGTTTTGATGAATAACGCTCTTCTGAAGGGTAATAGTAGGCCTCCAATAAACCATTGTGCATATTGGGAGGGGTGGATGTCATATGTAAGCTTAGAGAGCAAAGTCTTAAACTATGTATCATATAGGTGCATGCTCTCATATAACCCTTGGCTGATTTCCTTGAGTGCCATGATACTCTATTGCTCAAACTCAAGGATATTAAACTCTTTCAAGAAGGCTTCGTTCAGCATATTGTAGTCAACTATAGCCTAGTTTGGATCAAATTTCCAATACCAATTACAAGAATAATCTAACAAGGTGGTCATGAACTAAGTCACCTTATGCTCAAAATAAGTGATTCCCTGATCATTCCATTATATCTCACACTTAAGCATATTATCCATGACATTCTATATGCCATGATACTCATGAAAGTACATCTCTATCTCATAGTAAATCTATTAAGGGGGTGGTTTTAGGTTTTGAGGTGTTTCCCCCCTTGTGTCTGTGTTGAAGGAAGCCCTTCAACGTATCCAATTATAGGGTAGAGCATTGACCATATTATTTTAGGCTACATTATTAAACTTGTTGACACAACACCTCTCACTTATGGCACCATGCCACTTCCTATGGGTTATTGCCTAGTTAACACAACTGACATCCTATACATGAGAACACTTATGCCTATGTTCAAGGTTCCTAGGTTGGCACTTGCTAGATTCATCTTATCTTTACTTAATTCCTCATAGGGAATAACTTACTCAATCACAAAGTCTTGATCCAAATCCTAAATCCTATCAAAGTTAACATTGAAAATAAGGTTAGTTACCATTCTTCTATCCTTTGATGGGGAATCCAATGCATGAGATTGCATTTTAGGTTCAAAAAGGGTAGGTGATTCTAGCTCATTCTCAATCACCACATCTCGTAGGAACCCACTGCATCCCACACCCAATTATTGAGCCCAATCTCTCTCTCTCTCTCTCTCTCTCTCTCTCTCTCTCTCTCTCTCTCTCTCTCTCTCTCTCTCTCTCTCTCTCTCTCTCTCTCTCTCTCTCTCTCTCTTCATGCTGTTGTATTTCAAGGGATCCTTTTCCATGCTCTTCTCTCTCACTATGGGTCCTCTTGGCACTTTTAGGTTATAAATCCTCCATCAATCTATGCCTTCACGTATTATATTTTAGCCTCCAAATCTCTTGGGTTTTAGGTTGCTCATCCTCTTCCATCTTACCTCACCTACACTTCCCTTTCTCACCTTCTACACTTGCTCATATGTGTAGTAATTTTAGCCTTCTATTGTTAAATTTTTTATACTATAATCCACTATAAGCTTATTTAGTTCAATGTTGAGTCCTCTTATGAATGTGCCCCTTGGTTTGTGAATAAACTCATACTTTGATTCTTTAGGACATGAGAAGGTTGACAGTGTGAATTCTAATATGTAGTATTTAATGCATAGCTCTACTACTTGTCTATAATGTGCATCCAAACTTCATCCAGGATCTCAAGCCTCCCTAGGTGCTTCTATATCCACTCGATGTGTTGGCTGTAAATTTTTATTTTAGAGGTAGTATAGGCAACCAACCATTGGTACACATGCTCAAGTAGATCACAAAATAACACCTTATACAAAGCATTTTACATGTTGGATTGCACCTATTTTATTGGATCTTATCCTTTTAATGTAAGATGGTTCTACATAAAACTATCTTCCACTTGCTCTAGCCAATCCTCAATATTCTTGAGTGATAGTTAGAGAATCAATTTGTTGTACCATTACAGCAAGGAAATTTAACATGTCTCGATAATGGAACCAAAATATTCTAGAAAAGTTTGATTGTTTATCTCTTTTGCTTAGTCATGCATTTAAAAGTCAAGCTAAGTTAGTTATATACTTGGTATAGCTACGCACAAGCATAATGGAGTATAGTGTACAACATTTAACACAATACTACACTTGCATGAATTTCACATAATGCACAAGCCTTGTGTGCTCACCCAAAGCACAATAGTGAAAGGACTAGGCCCATGTTGGGCTAGTTGAAACATGATGCAGCTTGCGTTTCAAATGGATTTAGTCATTGGTAAGATGGGCTAGGAAACCTATCGACACTAAGCTATTTTGGGGAGTTCAATATGCATGAGACCTATTAAGGGCACAAGTCTTATGGATCAAGTTCATTTCTAGATAGATAGAGCTCTTAATGGTATAATCTGATGGGATAGTGATTTAAGGGTTATTCAAGTGCTTAGCCAAGTCATGGGATAGTTTGGGTTCAAGTGTTCATTCTCAGGTTAGCACTCTTGATACAGATATTGGCACCTTAGTGCATGCCAGCTTCAATACTTAGTCTCTTTTATAGGTAGGCCAAAGTTGTTATATATCACAAGGATGCCATTAGTAACAAAGGATGAACCTTAATATCATAATACATTAAAAGTAAAGAAAATATAACATTGCTCACATAAAATTAAGTTACAAACATATCATAATGCTAACTATAATGAAGGAACTAGTAACCAATATGATAAACAAGCCATTCTATTAACTCGAAGTTGACCATATAATGTCTAGTTTATATAAACCGAGCATGTGCTCAACTTGTAACTACTCTTTCCCAATGGTTCATAGGTGATCTTGGGCTATACATTCAGGGTTCTTAACATAATTCATTTTAGTTTCAAAATACTAATGGTGGCTCTTAATTTTACTAGAGATTCACTACATTAATCACTCTCTCCTTCTCTTTAGATACAAGCCTCCTTTTATAGGCAAAGGGGCATCCTCTTGCTAGGTTAGATGGGCACATGCCAAGTGATGAGCTATCATTGGGGTTTGTTATTACATAAATTCCATTACATTACCCAAGGTAGATAAGTGCATGCTAGATGCTGAATTATTATTAGAGGATCGTTATCCCACTTGCTCCACTACTCTAACACTTGTGCTTCTCGAGTCACCATGTACAAGTACTTACAGGGATGTCTTTTGGAGACAGTGTTGTATGACTACCTACCAACTAACATGGGATCCTTAAGGATTATTCTAGATGGCACTAAAAGGTACAAAAATGGAGCAATCAATCCATAATATTGCCTCAATCCAAGATATGTCAAGTTATCACAATCCATGTAATTAGTGCAAAAAAGGGGCCCAACATCATGGGTGTACTAACTAAAGTGTCATCTTCCATCTCAAACTTCTTCAACATCTTTCTTATGTACTTGGATTGTGAGATGAATATACCTTTTTTAGATGGAGTGATTTGTAACCCAAGAAAGAATGATAGTTCTCCTATCATGGACATCGCAAACTCTTTCTTCATCAACTCTACAAAGGCCTTGGTCATGTTCTCATTGTTTCCACCAAAGATGATGTCATCCATATAGACAAATACTATCAAATAATGGTCATATTCTATCTTGATGTATAGATTACTATCTATAACTCCTCTTTTGAATCCTTAATTATATAGATACCTATCCAACCTATAATACCAAGTTCTAGGAGCTCACTTTATACCATAGAGATCCTTTTTCAATCTACAAACATAGTCTTTATCATATAGTGAGAACCCCTCAAGTTTCTTAATGTATGCTTCTTCTTCCAAATTCAAATTCAAAAAGGTAGATTTGACATCCATCTAGTATACCTTGAACCCTTTGAATCTTACATATGCTAGAAATAATCTGATGGCCTTAAATTTTGCTACTAGTGCAAAGGTTTACTAAAATTCTACCCCTTCAACTTGTGCAAATCCCCTGCATACCAATCTAACCTTGTTCCTAGTGACTTCTCTATATTCATTTAACTTGTTTCTAAAAACCCATTTTCTGCCAATGACATTCTTGTCTTTAGGCCTAGGAATTAGTTCCCAAGTCTCATTCTTATCTATTTATTCTAACTCATAATTCATGCCATCTATCCAAAATTTGTCTTTGCTTACTTCTATAAGATTATTAAGTTCAATAGTGTATAATAGAAAAACATTATCTTGATCTATATTACCTACCAATCTTCTCCTTGTTTTGCATACCTGCATTCTTGTTGTTAATGATTTGATATTCAAGGTGATCTCTTTGAATCTATCTTGAGGGTCCTTTTGAGTCCTGTCTCTCTTCAACTTTTTCTTCTTCCTCATCAACCTCTATAGTCTCCTTCTTATCATATAAAATTTCCAAATTGGTAGTTTGAGTGTGGCTTGTGATACCCAATCTATTGGTCCTTCTTGCATGCTTTTGTGACCCTTTGACACACCTTTTTTATCATTACCAATCATCTATAGTCTTTCAAATAGTCATTCCACCTTAGCTAGGTTGTATTTCCTTGGCCAATTATGATCCCATAGGTCTTGAGCCTTTAATATAGGAGCATCATATTTAGACTATAACACTAAAACCTAGGGTCTCTTATTTTTAGTTCTCTTGTCCAATTTCACTTTGACTCCCAATGGTCATTTTCATCTGATTCCTATCCTTCATTATGTTGACTTAACATTAATACATCTAACCCATGACCAATAGCTCCCTATAAAAGCCTATCCAAAGTTCATTTATAAAGGGGGATGAAAATATTATAAAACAAACAAGAATACAAGCAAACTACTAAGGCAAACTTTCCTATTCTCTGCATACATTCACCTAACATAGCGGAAAATATATTCAAACCCTCATACCAGTCCCTAACCACCTCAAGCACTCTCAATTTGGCATTTTTTCACCTACATCACACTATACACAAAACATAGTAGGTGGGAGAACTACATATGGCTTGATTCCTCTTCAAAGTAATATATATCGGCAATGTTCCCACACAAGGGGTGTGGATCACACATTCAGTGCATCTTACACACACTAACCCCTCCTTTTTAAGTGATTCAAATCATGTTTATCAATCATGATGGAGGGTGAGGGTTTAAATATTAAATCATCTCTAAAGTTATCTTTGTCAACATTTAGCACTCAATATTTCACAAGTAGGCTCATACTGGCACAACACAAAAACCTAATAAGTTTTAGGTCTCTATGACTAGTTTAGATAATAGTGATAGAAGTGATTAAAAACACCGGACCCTGAAGTATCCTATTTTTTGGCAATATTATCCTTTCATTAAATGAAATCTAGATCTTGATTTATGATATTATCCCAATCCTGCATAGCCAATTTTAGACCTTGTCTTAGCCTGTTTCCAATTAAGTCATTATTTCTACTTATTTATTGTTATTATTAGAAAGGTAAAAAAGATAAATAAATTATACAAATTAGGACTATAATCATTACAATATTCTTTACCAATTTATTAATCCAGACCCTTAACTAAAATAGGAATAAAACTCTAATATTCCCAAAAATAGTTAAATCATTTGGTGAATCTGACTTACTTCATTTGTACACAAAAATCCTAGAAACACTAGGTAAAATTCCTTGTTGATTTTTATAGTATTTTTTCTAATTTTTTTTGCATATTTAAATTAGAATTTCCATTTAATTTTTAAAATTTACCATAGTAATTTTCAAAACTATTTATTTCAAACCCTATATGAATTTACTAGGACCGACTATTTTTGAGGTATCACCTTACATTTAAATAAGATTTTACATAAAAATAAAAATGGATCTCACATCTTTCAAAACATTTCTTGCAAATAATGAGTCCATACTTGGTCTTATCATTTATATGAATGATGAAGTTTACTATATGTTAATGCAAAGCTTCATTCTTACCCTTTCATGCTTACTTTTTATAATGTGGGATGATATTATGAAATTTATTGCTAAACATGTTAAGATCCCTTTCCTTCAAATAAATGTTTACTTTTATTTAATATGAGGTTTCATTACATACTTTCTCTCCCTCATGTGGAATAATTTTCAACTCTATCTTACTAAACCTATTAGAAATGTCATGTTACAAGTCAAAGTTTTGTATGCATTAGTGCAAAGTTCCATCATCTCTATCCCTTGTTTGTTATCTCTCATGTGGAATGTTATTTATAATCTTATTATTATACAACTTATAACTCTAACTACATGCATTTCATCCCACATACATGGTTTATACCTAGATGCATATAACTCTTTGGCCGCTATTGAGTATTTTCCTATCACTACTAGACACAAGAAAACACTAGTAGTTATATCTATACCTCCTCCCTTCAAACTTGGTACACCTATCTCTTATCCCATAGCTACTACTAGCTTTATGCCTATAGTAGATCATGTGGTACATGCTATCACCTAAGTTTATGAAGATAGGTAGGTTGATTACACCCTTGGTTATAGCTTGTCACTTAGGTTAGCACCCTTTTTTATACAATTTTAGTTTTTGAGCTCCTTAATGATCAAATGTTTACAAAGATGTGTTGTATGTATCCCTTCTTAATACAAGAATTCTTATTTCCACTAAACTAGATTATGTTGCCTCTATCTTCAACATAATGCAATGGACTGAAGAGCCTATTTCCTTTGAGAAAGAGGATTTACCCCCGCACCACATCAATGAACAACATCTACCTCTGTATATTCAATTAAGAATTAAAGATGTAGGGGTAAAAAGAGTGTTAGTTGATAATGGTTCAGAACTCAACATTTGCAACATTTCTATTCTTAAATATCTTAATATCCAACCTCAAGATCTAAACCATTCTAACATGAACATCAAAGGTTTTAACAACATTCCATGGAAATTCACGGGTCAAATAACACTCAATCTTACTTTGGGACCTAAGACATTGCCAACTACTTGCCAAGTCATGCAAAATGACCTCAATTATAATTTATTACTTGGTCAGCCTTGGATTCATGATATGTATGTAGTCCCTTCTATACTCCGTGATTATATAAAATTTAGTCACAAAGGCTACATCTACACATGCCCAATAGACAATGAACCTTTTAAATATTGATAGGTTGTCAAATCTCCACAAAATTACATTTTGTACTTTAATCTTGACAATATACCTACACAACTCATTACTCATAGTGTACATTAAGACCATGCAACACATCAGAATATTCCAAGTTCTATAATAACACCAAGACCAAATCACCAATTTACCTCCCCTTTTACACTTAAATTTCTTAATAATATGGGATATCATGTCAAATGTCTTGGAAATCAGGAACAAGGAATATTTAATTGTATCAAAGCATCCACACAACATAAAAAGTAAAGATTGGGATATCAACTTACCCTCCTTCATGATAAACCTTCTTACACCACTTCAAAGCATATAAAATTTTATCCATCCATTACACCTATAGACCATACAATTAATCATACTTATACATTATCATTGGTCTATCTTGATCTCATTGATGATATAGTTTCACTAGATATGTTCACATTAGATGAATTATCTAATGATGAATCCTTCCTATAGTTTCTTAGAGCACATAAGGACCTCCCATCTTGCTATCATAAAAAAAGATATCATAATCATGAAAATTCCCATGCTTAATTTAGAGAAAATTTAGATTCTCCCCAGGACATACCAGTTGATTCATATGATACTATTCCTAAAACCCCATACACACTAGATCGTTCCACATTGCTTAACGAGGAAATAGTCGATTTCAATTTTGGATTCGATCAATATCTCCACATTGTCTTATTAGCCACTACCCTATGAAAGGAATAGGACATAAATATCCATCAAACTTTAATAGATTTTATAGAACTCTTTACTTGGTCTTACTCAATTATGCCAAGAATTCATACATCATAACAATCTATCAGATTCCCTTATAACTAGATGCTAAACTTGTTAAGCATAAAATTCAAAAAATGCATCCTAAGGTGTCTCTCTTAGTCAAACATGAGATCCAATGCCTCTTACATGATGGATTCCTTCGACCAATAACATACCCTAAATGGATTTCCAATATAGTCCCTGTAGTAAAATCCAACAAACAAATTTGATGTTGTTTTAATTCTTGAGATTTAAATAAAGCATGCCCAAAAGATGATTTTACCTTGCCTAATATTGACATGATTGTAGATTCCATATTTAGGTATGAAATTTTATCATTCATGGATGGCTTTATAGGATAGAACCAAATCAAAATCATTGAAGAAGATCAAGAGAAAACATCTTTTACAACACCTTGGAGTACATTTTGTTACATTATCATGCCTTTTGGATTAAAAAATGCCAGAGCCACATATCAACATACCATGATGCATATCTTTCATGACTTGATTTACCATATTATCAAGGATTATGTTGATGATATATTATTTGAATCCAAACAAAGATAACATCACACTATCAATTTATGAAATTTTTTTCAACGACTCAGGAAATATAATGTCTTATTAAACCCAAAGAAATGTGTGTTTGGAGTTACATTAGGCAAACTTTTAGGTTTCATAATTTCTCAGCATGGCATAGAGGTTGACCATAATAAATTCAAAGTAATTATTGATGTATAACCTCCCATGAATTTAAAATATTTTTGATCCTTACAAGGTAAAATCTAAGAAATCCACTATTTTGTAGCTCAACTTGCTGATAAAACTCAATCATTCAATTGATTATTAAAGAAAGATATAAAGTTTGTCTGGGACCAAGCTTGTCAAGAAAGCTTCAGCATAATCAAGAAATATCTTCTTAATCCACATGTGCTAATACCACCCATACCTGATAATCCTCTCCTACTATATATCTTAACAACAAATCATGTATTATGAGTACTCTTAACACAACATGATGATCAACATATCAAGTGAGTAGTTTATTACATTAGTCACACATTAGTTGATTACAAAAAAAATTATTCCATGATGGAAAAACTATGTCTAGCATTAGTTTTTGCAACACAAAAACTTTGACATTACATGATCAATAATGAGACTCAAGTTATCAAAAAATTAGATCCCTTGAAGTTTATAATGGCAAAACCACATCTCTCTAGTTGCATCACAAAATGGGTCATGTTATTAATAGAGTTTGACTTAAAGATAGTTTTACAAAAATCAATAAAGGGCCAAATTATTGCCAAACATTTGGTAACCACACCACTCTTAGACACTAATCCTATTAGTGACATATTAGAGATGATTTTATTGCATATTATACTCATTTTGACACTTGGACCATGTTATTTGATGGTTCTCAATGTGTATCCAATGTAGGGGTAGGCATTGTCTTTGTCAACCCTTCTGGTCACATAGTTATTAATGCATATTGATTAAGCTTCTCTTGCACCAACAACACCATAGAATATGAAGCACTTATCCTAGGTCTCTTTTCCACCTAGCCCCTCCAAATTATATCTATTCAAGTATTCAGTGATTCCTAACTTGTGGTCAACCATGTCATTGATGTCTATTAGAAAAAATAACATCTTATCCTATATCAAAACATGGTACAATTTTTATCATCATAGTTTGACTACTTTTCTATAGAAAGTATACCAAGAAAAGACAAATGATATACAGATGCAATGGCAAGTGCCTCATCTCTGATTCCTATTGACATCAATGATGAGCAAGCTTATTTTATAATTAAATGATTATAAATGCCATCAATATTTAATTTTTATTTTATTTCCCTTTCCATATTAGCTTCTATGCATAATTATGTAACTCCAGAGTGATTCTTTGATATTTATAACTTTTTAAACAAATCTATTACACCAGCCACTTTCTCATGAAATGACAAATGGAAGTTACATAAAAAAGCACTTCACTATGTAATCATTAGCAAAGACCTTTTTAAGTGATCCTTCGATGGATAATTATTTTAATGCTTGATTTTAGTAGAAGCCAAAATTGATCTTACACATATACATGATAGTAAGTGTGGTGGTCACTTTAGTGAAAAGGCTATGTCACACAAATTGCTTTGACAAGGGTACTAATAACCCATCATAGAATATTAATGTTCAAAATATATAATGATATGTAATAAATTTCACTGATACAGTAACATACAACATACACCATCACAAAAATTGTAACCTATCATCTCTCCATGGCCATTTATGTTGTGGGGATTTGATCTTATTGGAAAGATTAACCCTGAGTCTTCTGGTGGACATAAGTTTATCATCATAGCTACATAATACTTTACCAAGTGAGTGGAAGCCATTTCACTTCAATATACCATAGGTTAAGACATTTGTAGCTTCCTCATGACTCATATTATTTCATGCTTCAACTTACTTGTAGCAATCATTTTTTATAATGGAACATCATTCAAGAACAAGACTATCAATAAATTTTATACACAATATAAGATTAAACACACATTTTCCACTCCATACTAACTATAAATAAATGGTCAAGAAAAAGCTACTAATAAAGCCATCAACAACATTTTGATCAAAATAGTAACCAGATTCAGAGAAGATTGACATAATCAACTAGTTTTTGCATTATATACTTATTACATAAGTATTCATATGTCCATAAGAGCCACTCCTTATTCACTCACTTATGGCACAAAGGTAGTTTTACCATTAGAACTATAAATCCCATCTCTGCATGTCTACCTTAAAGGTATCCTCATTGATGACTAGTATCACAAAACATGTCTACACCAGCTCAAGCAGTTAGACCATACATGCATCCAAGTATCTAGACATCTCAAAATATACCAAAAACGTATATAATGATCCTAAAAAAAATGATTTCACACTAGATAATTCTAATTTAATGATCTCATTCTCAAATAAAATCTTCACAATGTCAATGTCAAAGAAGAAATTAAAGGAAAATTTACACCAAATTGACTAGCTCCATACCTCATTATCGAAAAGCTTAGCCCTAAAGTGTATCATCTAGCCTCACTTGAAGGAAATAAACTAAAAAATCCAATGAATATTATGCATCTACATAGATTCTATGTATAGTATTTCATTACACACATTTTATTGTACATAGTTTCTTTTTGCTTACTTGTACATAATTTTTTAGTTTTACTTGCATATAATTTCTTAGATTACTTGTATATAGATTCTTTTCAATTTCATGTACATAGTTTTCTTATGCTTGATTTTAAATATCTTATTTTAAAAATACAAAAACATTAAAATATGTCAAAATACAAAAACATTCAAATATCTCAAAACATTAAAAACATTGTAACTGTATGCATTATCCATGCTTTACATTTCTACAACCATGCCAGACTTACATTTTTCTATTTTATGCTATTGTTTATCAATTTAGCTACATTAAAATGCTTCACTTGATCTTCCTTGAGTGTGTTTAGTGATACCAATATCATTTATTGATTCACTCTGCCCATTAAGGGGGCATCCTACTTATATATTCAAGACATACATCAACATATCTACCCACTGGGGGCATCTTATACATGACTACACCATCCAGGTTATGTCATTCCTACACCACACACTATAGTTATCATGATGATGTACATTACTTCTAAGCTTACATAGATTACTCTTTCGACACTCACTAATATATAACACTTGTGTATTTCTTAGAATCTACCTAGTCTTGTACTACATGTTTTGCATACTTTCACTTTTTTCTTTGATTAGTTAGATGCAACTGTATTTATAGCATTTATATTCCTTCTTTTTTTACTTTACATAGCTAGATGTGATTACATTTCATAGTTCTTATTTTATCTCTTGTGTGTGCCTTAGGAAATTTACCAATGTCCTTTTCTTGTACTCTTCTATGTGCTTGTGGCCCTCATGTTAGCCTTGCTTGTTTTCAATTATATGTATATGTGGGCATTTGAACATGCCTTATATGCATTATTTCTTAGTTTTAGTGATATGTGCCCATGTCCCTTATTTTTTATCACTTTTTCCACTCTTGTATACTTCTTACTTCTTTCCTTACATGATTTTTGCTTGTTTACTTCTCATTTTTTGTAATGCCATGATCCGCATCATGCATTATCTTGCTTTATCAGATGCCATGATGGACATCATACTCCATCCCTCCTTGAAAACTAACACCTAACAACTAAAAACTAACATTTCCAATTTCATTTCACTATAGTGCACATGCTATTTCATTATTACATCTATCTAGGCATACCCTTGTTGATCTAAAAATACCCAATACAAACTACACTAGATTTTTAGATTTCTTTTCGATTATCATTGCTATATCATATATTTTGTAGCATGACACACTTACAAGGCTCTTTGTTTTGAGGTCAGTCATTACAGGGTCTTCATTCCTACCCTCAAAAGAGAGGGAAACAAACTTGGGTTTTGTCATAGAGATTAGAGCCTTCTAATGATCAAAAATTAGTTTTTAAAACACTTATAACAACAACCAAAACCTAAACTAGACATAACAAACTAGGAAAATAGTGACAAACATAGAACAGTGATCAAAAACAATAAAAGACAAGAATGGCTTACTTAGATTATAGTGCCAGATAGAAAAGTGTCTTATTTTTGGTGCTCCTATCCAAACAACAAAAAAACCAAATTTTATAGAAATAGACATAAAGGTAAGTTCATTTATAGTTTTGTCAACTATAGTTTAGTTCAGAATAGGAGGTTTTACTATCATTTTACTTAGAGAATATAGATATAGGGGGAATTATGTGTGGTATGATGGATTTCACTTCTAGTTTTAGATTGGGCAATTGGTACAACTTCTAGATAAGAATCCATGTTATAGACACCAGTGGTTAGAGGCAATGTGCACGACACATTTGCCTTATTTTCTTTATAGTTCATTGTATTACCCAAGTATTCTTAGTAGTTGCATGACTTATTCAATCTATAGATGGTTGGCATCATTTCAAAGTGGATTTCATATAATCCTAGTTGATAGTTTTAGTCTAGGCTTCATATAAGCCCAATCTTCACCTTTCAGAGTGGCCAAGATTGGCCAAGTTTTTAGTACACATTCAACTATCCATGTCACATTGTTATATTACAGAGCATCCATGGGCTTTAGGAGCCATTTCATATGACACACATTCAAATCTTCACTTAAGGGGTAATGATAGAGCCAAAAGACTAGCCAACCTTTATATTCTTGAGTCACCTACTCAAAGGGATTAGACACATAGTCCAAACATTAATTAACACATGCATGATCACATAGCTTCACTTAGTGGATGATGATGGAGCCAAAAGGTTAACATTTTTATTCTTAAGCCACCTTTGGGGAATTGATCTATTAGCTTCATTCATAATATTACTCTTGGTTCAACACATACCCAACATCACACAAACATCACTCAGCATCACAATAGGTTTTATATTGGTTCACATACTTGGTGAGGTGTATTTGTTCCTTTTTTTTCTCTCTCTCTTTTACCCAAATTTTATACATTCTTAGTTTAGACATAGCATGTATAGTAATAACTGATCTACTCTTTATTTTCTCTTACAAATTCATGCTTCATGATGTTCTCTATCTATGCACACTCAACATCACACATATTCATGGGCTTCACCCTTGCAGGTAAGTTTAGGTATGCTTTTTACTTTTCTTTTATCCTAGTATTTTGATTTATTTCATCACTAGAATAAAGGGGGGGGATATAGTCATATAAAATATCTAAATTGGTAGTTTGAGTATGGCTTGTGATACCCAATCCATTGGTCCTTCTTGCATGCTTTTGTGACCTTTCAACACACCTTTTCACTCATTACCAATCATCTATAACCTTCCAAATGGTCATTCTACCTTAGCCAGGCTATATTTCCCAAGCTATTTATGATCCCCTTGGTCCTGAGCTTGTAGGATAGGAGCAACATATTTAGACTATAGCACCAGACCTTAAGGTGTCCCATTTTTTATGTTCTTGTCCAATTACACTTTAAGCCCTAACGATTATTTTAATCTGATTCCTATCCTTCATTATGTTGGTCTAATATGAATACATCTAACCCATGACCAATAGTTCCCTATAAAATCTTATCCAAAGTTCATTTACAAAGGGGGTGAAAAATCTTACAAAGTAAGCAAGAATACAAGAAAACTACTAAGGTAAACTTTTCTATTCTCTGCATATAGTCACCCAACACAATTGCAAACATATTAAAACCCTCGTACCAATCCCTAGCCACCTCAAACACTCTTGATTTATCATTTTTTCATCTACATCACACAATTGCATAAAGCATATTAGGTAGAATAACTACATATGGATTGATCCCTCTTCAGAGTATTTGTATATAGGCAACATGCCCACACAAGGGGTATGGATCACATGTTTAGTGCATATTACACACACTAACCCACCTCTTTTCAAGTGATTTAAATCTTGTTTATCAAGCATGATGGGGGGTTAGGGTTTTAATATTAAATCATCTCTATAGTGAGCTCTGTCAACATTCAACACTCAATATTTCACAAGTAGGTTCACACTAGCACAACACAAAAACCTAGTAAGTTCTAGGTCTCTGTGACCAATTTGACTAATAGTGGTATAAGTGGATAATATTTTTAGACTTGAAGTGTCCTATATTTGGTAGTCTTATCCTTTCATTGAACAAAATCCAAATTTTGATTTATGACACTGTCTTAGTCCTGCATGACCATTTTTAGACCTTGTCTTAACTGTTTCAGCTTATTTTTAGTTAAGTCATTATTTCTCCTTATTTATTACTATTATTAGAAAGGTAAAAAACATAGATAAATTATACAAATTAGGACTATAATCACTTCAATATTATTTACTAATTTATTAATCCAGACCCTTAACTAAAATAGGAATAAAACTCCAATATTCTCAAAAATAGTTAAATCATGGCTCTTCATTTTTGAAGTCTAAATTATCTAGTGTCCTTTGACTATGAGTGTGATTTCCTTGTCTCATCAATATTCACATTGGTTCTTTCCACTATATTTTATAGCCTCTTATTATAATATCTATAAGTTGAGATCATTGATGATTATCCTAAGAATATGAATCCATCCGATCTAAAATCAAACTTTCCCAAGTCTTCATCATCTCTTTTGATGAAACATTTTCTCCCAAACACTCTAAAGTGTTCCACATTTGTATATCTACCCTTTCATAGTTCATAAGGTTTCTTTTTACCATTAGTCCTTATCTATCTTCTATTTAAAATGTAGACTATAGTGTTTACTACCTCTCTCCAATAACTTTCAGATAATATAGAATCATTTAGCATAGTTTTAGCCATCTCTTAAACTATCTTATTATTCATTTCCACTACTCCAATCTACTGAGATATCCTAGCTATTGAGAATTATCTCATTATTCCATGAACCTTACAAAATTCATCAAACTCATTAGAACAAAGCTCTCCTCCTCTATCAGATATTAGGTACTTATCTTCCCATTCTTCTCATTCTCAACAAGAGTCTTGAATGCCTTGAACTTGTCAAGAGATTATGACATTTCTTTCAAGAATGTAACCCAAGTCATTCTTGTGTGATCATATATGAGTAACATGAAGTAGTTATCTCCTTGAATACTTTAAATTGTTTTAGGCCCATATAGATCAATGCATATTAACTCAAGGGTCTTTTAGTAGAGTACTCTTTGGAATTGAACCTTCTTCTAGTCTGCTTACCATGTTGACAAGCCTTGCAAAGTATGTTTGTAGGTTTGGTAATCTTAGGCATGTTCTTCATAGACTTGTTAGTGCTAAATTGTCAAATTTTAGGTAACCTAACCTTTTATACCATAAATAAATTTCATCTATATTTCTCATGAAGCATTTCCCCTTCTTGATCTCATTCAAGAAATATAGATTGTTTTTATTCCTCTTAGCATTAGTAATTATCCTCCCTTATTTGCTCTCTTTATCTCAAACCTTCTATCATGAAAGGTTAGTTTGTGTCCTTGATTGCACATTTGAGTTACACTAATTAGGTTATGTTTCAAACCTTCCAAATACAACACATTTTATGTCTTGGTCTTCCCATTGTCCAAAATCAAGACACCCTTACTAACTATATTATTAATTGTGTTGTCTCTAAACCTCACTATTCTTACAACATTATTTTTCAATGAGATAAACTATTTTTGTATCCTATCATGTTGATTGATAAACCACTATCTATATACCATTTCATGCCTTCATCTTTAATGTGAATGGTAGTATGAGCTAGCATAAAATCCTTTTTGGTCTTCTATTCTTCCTTAGCAACTAGTTCATCTTGATTCTTGAGATGAATATGTTTAATCCTAACTTGCTTTGGCTTATATACCAATGTTTGAATCTTCTCATGCATTATAGTAGCTTAATATGTCTTGTTGAATCTTGAGGTCCTTTTGAATCTATTAGATAAGAATCTTGAAATGTGACCTATATTATGATAGATGTATTAAATAATATTTATGTACTTACCTCTTTACTAATTACTCCTTTTCTCATGGTCCCATGATGACTTATCCTTTATTATATTGGGTTTCCTAATTAGTCTTTCCATGTTTTTACTCTTGACTTTTTTTGAATTCTCACACTCTCTCTCAAACTTGTTCATCTTGTTTATGAGCTACTCATGCTCAACCTTTAAGGAATGTAGCTCTGTCTTCAACTAGTCATACTCAGTTTCCTTTAACCTAAACCTTGTGTTTAAACCTTCTAACTAACTCTTGATATCCTTGATAGTCTTATTTTGATACTTTAAAACATCAAGGTCACTTATGAGCTCAGCTTCAACTTCTCCTTCTTCACTATCATAGTATACTTATTCATGATACATGTTTTCTTCTTCCTTTTGATCACAAGACATCTTGTGCTTCTTAGGATCACCTTCAAGCTATTAGACTTGTTTCAAAGGACTACAATTTGATACCAATTATTAGAAATACAATGACTAATGGAGATGAATCAGTCACTTAAAACTTTATTTCACATGTACTTTAACATTCCTTGAACCATTTCACATATTTATAGAGAGGGAAACAGTGTTGTTGATGCCTGTGCCAATCTCGGCCAACAATTTTCAAATTGGTGATGTTGGCGCCAAGTAGTTAATATCCCTTTAAACATTAGGGATATTATCCAAAAGGAAATGACTTGTTAAGGATGAGTTAGACATATGAGAAGGATAGCTCTTTTAGTCAGTCCACTTGGAGGGTGCCGACATGGATCTCAAAGTTTGATGCCTATTATACTCTTTTGATAATCATGCTTGATTTATTGTACCAATGTGTTAAGGCATGTGGAATTCATTATGGAGATCATAGAGAAATGATTTTTAAGAATGGGAGGAGTAAATGTCATCTATGCATGATATTCTAAATTATGTGCTATCACATTATCATTATGCATATTTGAGAGCAAGGGATTGAAACCACTTCAACTATGAAGGTGAAAATTAGGAATTCTCTTGGTCTGGTCTATAAATCCAAAATGGGGGTGATAGAATTCAAAGAGAACCAGTCTCCTACTATGAGTTCAAAGATAACCCATTGGTCTGGCACTACTACAAAGAGGGGGGATTAGTCCCTACTTGGAGAGGCTCAATGGGTTTGATGAAAACTTGTCTGAGCAATTCATGAGGTCTTGGTTAAACAGGTGAGTCACTATTAGAGGAATTAGCTTTGAGATTTCTAAAAAGGTGATAGCTATGGCTAGAAGCATGTCCACATAGGAGATGAAGCTATAAAGGAAAACAAAAATCACAGACCTCTCCCGCCAGAAGTTGTTTCTGGGAGAAGGCAAAGAACTTAATCCTTACCAAGGAGGATTTGATCAAGCTAAATTACTAGAGCCATGGGATGGAGTGTGCTTCATCCTCATGAAGTAATTCATGCTAGAAGGATGATTCACCAGTTTCTATAATTATCATCTCCCCCTTTTAAATCATTTCAGGCATAATGCTCTTTTTCCCTTTTATTTGCTCTCCTCCCTAAAACATTTTGTCCTTAGGGTGAGAGCAATATTGGAAAAAAAACCTGATATGAATCCTATCCCCCTCCATCAAGGCCTCATTTTCTATTTGTATAATTTCCACCATGCCCTTGAGCCACCAAGACTATTAGAATTGATAGTAGGGATATTTATTCTAACCCTTTGGCTGATGATGTTGTCAATGAGCCCTGCCTTTCCCCTGTCTCTACCAAAACTAAAAAAGTCTCCTTTTCTACTCCTAAGGAGACCCCTGTTGACACCCCTAGCTCCTTTGTGAGCACGAAGGGAAAGAAGATGAAGTTTTATGCTGGTGAAGAGAGTATTGGGGGGACCACTATAGGGACCCATAAAAATCTTGGTAGGACCACTGGGGGTCAAGGTGGTAAATCCTATATGTCCACTAAGGTTAGTAAGGAGGGCCTCTCCTCCAGAGTTTGACGATTAGGGCAGATTGCTGGCAAACCCACTCCCAAGGCTAGGCTTATTGACTATTTAGAGAGGGCCTCAGAGGAAGTCACCCAAGAGGAAGAGTACAAGGAATTGGAAGTTTAGGAAATCTCTGAGGATACTGAAGGTAAGCAAGAGACAAGGGAATTTGAGGCTACTATGGAGGATGTTGCTGACATTGCAAAAAATATTGACAAAGAGGGAAAGATGTATGTGGAGGAAGCTAATGAGTAAATTGAAACAAAGATTGGTTTGAAAGCTGAAATTGCTGCCCTGAAGAGTCGCATATAGAAACTAGAGTAGAACTTCACCACTGGGCTCTAGAATTCTATTCTCCTAAACATGTCTATGTTGCAGAAATTGGGTAATATTGCGTCTACTGTCAATGTAGAGAACACTAAGAAATTGAATGACCTCATCAAATCTATGGTTATGTAAGGAGAGATTTATCTGTCTCTCATTTTTACTGTTATTGTTTTATTTTAATTTACTGTGTCTATTGGTACACTGATCGTGTCATTTTTTGTCAAAATACATATTTTATATTGATTGCCTTCATGGTTTCTCTAGTTCTATAAGGGTTTTGCCCTTGGTATACCACCTTATATAATCAAAAACATTCCTTGAACCATCAAAGCAATACAAAAATATATAAATGCATAAAGAGTCATTCACATGAGCATAACACAAGAAACACACATGAGTGGGAAACCCTCAATGGGAAAAAAACCCACTAATATATGTAAATGGACTACACCCCTATAAGTCAAAACATAAAATTTATTAAAGCACCAACCCCAACTAGCTAAGCACCAACCTAGATAGGCTTTATCAAGCACCCACTTATAAGGAGGCACCAAAACCCTAGATGGGTTATATTCAACTGTGCTTCATCTCATGTCTTCAAATTTGGTTCATAACTACTGGGGACTAATGTGATCACAACCATGTGACTAACTTCCCCATACTCATTCACACATGGTAATGGTGATGTTAGAAAAATGTCTTCTCATCTTCTTTGATATAGACCTAAAATGTCTAGATGATTAATGTGAATAACCAGATGAGCTCCACTCATGCACATAATCACTCCAATCATCCTTGACCTCTAATAAGATGCCTTTCACATCCTCAAATCACTATATTTATCATTGAGTATTAATAACATACATAATCTCCCTTTTGACATCAACGACATGTTCATAATGTCCATTTTGACATCAATAACAATAAAATTCCTAACAAGAATAAAGAGACTTTAGAGAAACTAACATCCTTTTTCAATCAAGGCTTAGAATAATATGAAACATGTTATTATTTTATTAAGAAGAATGTTTTTTCAATTATAAGGTCTCTTTAAAAGTTTAGGTACTTGATATCCAATCATAAGATACATTTGATGGTTGCAAATCCAAGTGTCAAATAATTTCTTCTAAACAAAGATATAAGTGACAAAAGAGATATTTAGATAACCAAGGTCATGTAATATGACATTGAGATCAAATCCACAAATCTGGTTAGACACAAAGGACTCTATGAACATCTAGACCAAGACTTGTAGGAGTTTAATGAATAGGTTATGGTGTCAAATGATCAATAACTTACAAGTAATCAGGCATCAAATTCTAGCCAGTTCCAAAATATGGTAAGATATCTATAGGATGGTATTTATCCTTCTCATCTCACTCCTTCAAAGAGGAGATATTTTAGATTACAATCAATTCCTTTTCTCCTTATTGATGATGTATTATTTAAAAAGGATATCAATGGTATATTGTTAAGATGCATAAAACTGGGTTAGACACATAAGTTACTTGATAAATTATATGATGGACATGGTGGAAGACATTACTTAGGTAGGATTATATCTTACAATATCATGAGAGGTGGGTATTATTGGCCAAGTTTATTTGGTGATTTTTGATGTTTAAAATTGTGCTTGTTCTACCACCAACAATGGGGAGTTTCAAGATGTGGGACTTGTGACTTGAAACAACCCCCAAATTTTTAAGAAGCTAGTCTCTTCTTTATATCAAGTGTATACTTGAAAAAGGGATAAGAATTTTAACAAAAACACAAATGCAAGAAATAAAATCTAACTATGGTGATGTGCCTGAATGTAATTCGACCTTAATCCTGAGTACAGTGAGACTATATGTAAGATTCATTTACATTTAAGATCAAACAAGTGCATGATCAATGTAAAAGATGGAAACAATAGAAATAGAGGCTCACAACATAGACTAATTTTGCATTGATATAGAAAATGTCAACAAAGGCATAGGGTTCAATCTTCTTATTTGAATTTTCTAGTCACACAAGAGGCACAAAAACATGCACAGTTATATAAACTTTTCAACTCAATAAAATGGAACAAAGGCAAATGACATTCCTAATCACAGCTCTAGAAAGTCTAAACTCTTAACAATATAGCCTAGACTACTTTTGCAATGACATAGAAAGTATCAACAAAGGCACAGGATTCAATCTTCTCATTAATTCTCTAGTCACATAAGAGGCACAGAAACATGCACAGTTACATAAACCTTCCAACTTAAGAAGATAGAACAAAGGCAAATGATATTCCTTGATATAGCTCTAAAGAATCTAAACTCTTAACAATAATTCTCTTAGAAAATTCTCTCTGGTATCTCCTCTGGCACTTGGTGATCTCTACACCCTTATTTATAGCCTTGGATTCACTCTGGATTGTCTGCTTGTTCCCAATATAATGGTCCAACTGAAATCTAACCAAACTAGAAGTTTCTAACAAAAGATATTTCATAGATTTTGAAATGCTTTGTCTTCTGGTAATTCATTGGCTAAAACAGATCATAGGATGCTCTCTTCTCTTAAACGAAAGATAACACTTAGTCAATTCCTTGAAAACCTTCTTATTACTTTAGGAGACACCGAAAGATGACACTTGGCGGGTTTTGAAACCTTACTAAAGACATGCAACACTTTCCATGTAATTTATACTCCTTTTGTATCTTTGCTCAGGAATGTTCTACCTTTGACACCTGTTACAATCTGCTTCTTCAAACTTTAATAGCTTAAAAAGAAAATAAGACCCATAGCCTTTCTTGCCCGACCAACTTGAAAAGGAGCACAAGAACAGGTGGCAATCTCTATTGCTTCATCAAAGGACACATGGCACTTTCCACTTTACTTATCTGAGGTTACATGGTGGTCTTCATTTCTTTTAGCTACCTTTTTAGAAACTTGTGGAAGGTGACACGTGGCAGTCTCCACTTTAATCTATTTATATCATAGAAACAATTGGGTCTCATTTCATATTTACACAAAAAATGACACCTGGCAGATTCCACTTGCTTTAGAGATAAAACTTGAGACCCACCACAGTCTTTGTTATATCGGTGAAGTAAAATGAAGATAATTAAAATATCAACACATGGTGGCTTTTGCTCTCTTTTGCTAGGATATGTGGTGTCTTCTGTCACTTTTAGAAAAGCAAAATTGAGACCTTTTGTGATTGCCACTTGGTGCTTTCTGACTGATCCTAATACTTAGCTTGTTGAAACCTTTCACTAAAAAGAGATGAAATGTGGGTGCTAAGATGAAACATAGATGCCAACACTTGTCACTCTCTGCTGAGTTGCTATGAAGTATGTGGCAATATCTATAGCTTTACTAAAATTATGAAAAGTGCCTCAAAAAATGACACTTGGCAGCTTCTACTTGACTTCAAAACTTAGAGAAAATGAATCAAAAGGAAAGTAAAGCCCATGATTTGTTTCAAAACTTCACCATCTTAGACCAAAGTATGTGGGGACAGCAATCTAGATCATGTGCTATTGAAAATCAGAATGAAATGTAGAGTAATTTTTACTCTACAATTATTGGCGAACCCAAGGACTTTTGAGCCTGCTCAAAAAGAATCTACAACTCTCATATGACCTGAAAATGTTAAAAACCATTGTCTTAACTAAAATGTTTCAAATAGATTCCATTTACAATAATCTCTTCAGGTTCACCTTCCATCGTGTGTAACTCAAATGAATTTTGTTGTTTACATGCCTGAATTTTATAAGGGCCAATCCATAATGCTTCAAACTTAGTGTGTTGACCTGGTTTGGTAGCTCTTGCATCCCATTTCAAAACAATTGAGCCTATTTCAAAATGGGGATTTGAAGTATTTTTATCAAAATAGTCTTTAATTATTTTTTGATTCTTTATCAATGAATCATGTTCTGCATCCCTCTTTTCTTGAACTTCTAGAAGTTCAGTGAGTCTGACTTGCATGGGACCATTTTCTTCAATTTCAATTTGTTTGATTAGCCGGAGGGTAGGAATATTCAAGCTTAGGGGAATTACAATAGGTTTCCCATATACCAATTCATATGGGAACATTTTGATCACATGTTTAGGCGTAATTCTATCAGCCCACAGTGCTAAATTAAGCACTTTATGCCACTCCTTGTGATGATCGGCCCCTATTCTTTTGATGAGTCTAATCAGGTTATTATTAGTTGATTATGCCAAACCATTACCCTGAGGGTAATAATTATATGCTTTAATATAAATTCAGACACTTTGGACCCTAAAAATGCTTTAGCATTATCTAAAAGTATGGTGTGAGGAGCCCCAAAATGAGTAGTGATACTCCCTAGAAAATCTAGGATCACATTTTCTATTGCTTCCTTAAGTGGTACTGCCTTGGTCCATTTGGTGAAATAATCTATGGCTATTAAGATCCATTTGTGACCCATACTAGATATTGGATTTATCATTCCAATGAATTCAAGACCCCATTGAGCAAAAGGTTCATCCACAATTATAGGACTAAGAGGCATTGTTGCATTCCTTCTCATCCCCACATAATATTGACAAGATTGACATTTTTTAACTAGTTGATAATAATCTATAAATAAAGTAGGACATAAATAACCTGCTTCACTTATCTTTATAGTTGTGGTCTTTGTATAAAAATGTCCACCTGATACTCCATGATGCATTTCATGTAGTATTTTCTTAGCCTCATCCTTTTCTACACATCTTAACAATTTGTCATTAGAATTTCTTCTGAAAAGAACCTGTTCAATTAAAACAAAATGAACTCCTTGCATCCTATAGTATCTTCTCTTATTTTGAGGGAGTTCTCTTGGGTAAATCCCATTTTTCATAAAATGAATCCTGCTTGTAACCTAAGATTCCTGATCAACTTCTTGTATTCTCAATACAATTTCTTCTTCGGTTCCTAAATTTATCTCTTCAGGTATCATCTTTTCAAGCTCTTGAGTCATATATTGGCACAAACCCCTACCTCTAACTAATTTAGTGGGTTTGACTTCTACATCATATTCAAGGATCTTAGTTATCTAGTTTTCTCTTTTTTCAATAATTTCACCCTCCATGATGTATTCTCTGACACTTGGATGTGCTATAAGTATCAAAATTTTACTTCTTGATAATATATGCCTAAACTTTTTGAGAGCTTTTACCATAGCATATGCTTGTTTTTCCACAAAGTTATATCTGGTTTCATATTCCCTAAGAGTCCTTGAGAAAAAGGCTATTGGATGCTCTCCCTCCTATTTATCATCCTTAAGTGTTAGGATAGTAGCAATACTGAGCTCTCCTCCATAAACATACATTATAAAAGGGTTAAAAAAGTCTAGGTTTCTAAGTACTGGAGCTGTTGAGATAGCTTTCTTGACCTCTTCAAAGGCTTACCTTCCTTCCGCAGTCCACTTGAAATTTAGGTCTTTTTTTAGCAAGAGTGTCACTGGTCTTACTAAGCCTACAAAGTTAGATATGAACCAACTGATGAAATTAATCTTTCTCAAGAAAGATTGAATTGATTTCTTATTTACTGGAAGAGGTAAGTTCATTTTAGCTGCCACTCTTTTTGGGTCTATGGAGACTCCTTCTTTAGATACTATATGTCCCAATAATTAGCCTTGAGGGATAGTAAAGATACATTTCTTAGGATTCAAGGATATTCCAAATTCTTGAAATTTTTTAAACATAGCTTCTAAATGATCAAAATGATCAGTAGAATTCTTTGAAAAAATAGTAAGATCATCAAGATAAATTAGGATGATTTTATTTATCAGTTCCCCAAATGCAACATCCATAGCTCTCTAAAAATTGGCTCCAACATTTGACAAGCCAAATGGCATCTTAGCATATGAAAATGTTCCCCATTTGGTAGTAAAATCAGTCTTGTATTGGTCTTCTTTAGCCAACCAAATCTAATTGTATCCAGAGAAACCATATAGCAAAGAGAATCTCTCTGATCCAGCCACAGTTTGTAGAATTTGTTCCATGGAGGGCAAGGGATAGTGATCCTTCAAAGATGCTTTGTTTAGATCTCTGAATTCTACACAAAGTCTTATATCACCATTATTTTTTCTAACTAGTACTAGATTTGATACCCAAGTTGAGTGTTTGATTGGAAAAATTATTTTAGAATCTAAAAGTTTCTGCAACTCATCCACCATTAGAGGCTCAATCCTTGGATTCACTAGCCTCTATTTCTATCTGACAGGCTTAGATCCTTCAGTCAATTCTATTATGTGTTGAATGATGTCTCTACTATACCCATGAAGGTCTTCATATCTCCAAGCTATGACTCTGTCATATTTTTTCACAATTCAATTAGCCTTTCCTTTTCTGCTTGAGTTGCAGAATTTCCAACTTTTAATTTTTTCCCTTCACTCACCTCAATTTTAGAATAATCTGATTTGTTTGCTTGAAACCTTTTCTTCTCCAGGCTTACATCTTCTGGATCAAAAAGGCTCTCTAAAGTGATTAAACCTTTGGGAAGCTTATTATTATTTAATTGTATAATTTGATCCCCATATGCTTCTTCAATCTTTGGTTGCAATTGATCAGCAAATTCCCCTAATTATTGTAAGAATGAGAGTACTTGAAAATCATTCTCAAATACTTGCCAATTCTCATCATTATCTGGGATAGTTGGCCTTACTATAACCTTTACTGACTCATTATTAACTAATAGGCTAGTTCCTGGATCAAACTATGAACCAATTTGTGCCATCCTATCAGCTTCAAAATTTTGAATCCTAGGAACTACTTCAATATTAAAAGCTTCAAAATCTTCTATTAAGTCCCAAATTCTATGCTTATAAGATTTCATCCTAACATTCTTTGCTATTGCCTTTTCTCTAATTTGCTTTACTACTAATTCTAAATCTCCTTTTACTATTATATTCTTTCTTCCCTTTTTATTGGCTAATAGGAGCCCATGTATGAAAGATTCATACTCGACATCATTATTAGTACAAGAAAATTGAAAATGGATAGCTCTTAAAATTTTCTCACCATTTTGAGCAGTAAGACAAATTCTTGCTCTAGCACCATTTTTACTTCTAGCCCCATCAAAATTTAAAGTCCAAATTTTTGAATCTTTTTTGGATCCTTGAGTAGTTGGTGTCTCTTCCCTTAAAACATTAGGGATTTCATAGTCCTCATCAAAAATAACATAAGTTCCCAGACCAAGATATTTATAATTTTCATTTGGATCACTATGCATCATAGCTAACAACTGGTTATTTTCTTTTTCCTGATTATGCTTAGTCCAGTCACCTATCTTAGTTAAATAGAAGGAATCTAGTTTGGATTTGCTTACCTCTGATGCATTGTTCACTAAGGTTGTTTTCTATAGATGAACTGTGTCTTTGAGATTTCTTTTATTAGTAGTTCCTTCAGTACATTTGGGCATTGCTTGATTTTGAAGAGCTTCTTGTAACAGTGTCATTTATTTAGGAATAGCTAATATGTCCCAAATTGATACTTTTGCTAGGGTCATCTTCAGTTGATCAACCACATTCATTGATCCTAAAGTTTGAATTCTTGGAAGATTAGGATATCTTGCCCTTTCTTGAATTTGTCCAGGAATTACTTGGTTCTGCACTGGCTGAAACACTTCTTCTCTGACTACTATGTTTCAATGATCTTGAAATAGAGTATTATCCATAACTTCATTGTTTACAACTTCAGACTGTTCTAGCATTCTTCTCTTTGATCTAGTATAGTAGTCTGATGGCACCACTAGTTTCTTGGAAGCAGAAACTTCATTCAAGAATACTGATTCTTCATCTTCAACCCATGAGAACAAAGCATATTATGGGGCTATTTCTTCCTCTTTTTGTAAGGACATCCTTTGCATCTGAGCCACTAGGACTGAATTTTGCATACCATAGGACTAATAGGCTTTATTGTCACTAGAACTTGCAAACTATCCATCCATTCTTCTTTGTTCTACCACCTTTTGTTTCAGATTACCCAGAGGACAATCTCTAGACATATGAGCATTATTGCAAGGAAAACACCAGGCATTAGTGTTATTTGCATAGTTATTTTGCCCTAGAACAATCTCCCTATTTGAATTGGGAGGAATAGTCTATGAGGGTGTGGGGACTACAACTAATTGGTTTGCTAGCTAAGGGTTATTTTGCCTCGAGGACCCTGGTATTGGTTTGGTTGAGATGAAAATATATTTCCTTGATAGCCCTGGTATTGGGTTTTGAGGAAAGAATTATGTTGTCTCTTTATATTAATCAGCTCATTATAAAATGTCCTCAAGATATTCTTGATATCATCTAACTCAAATGACTGAGCAGGGACAATTTCTTTAGCAGGTGGTTGAGGATATGTGTACATAGACACAGGTGGGGTTATAGATTTAGGAGCTTCTTGAGGTAATGGCAAGGAGATATCTGGGAACATGGGTATGGGAGGCCTTGGGGGTAACTTTCTAGCATCTATTAAATTATTCTCAGCTCTGACCGCATAGTCATAAGCCTCAGGCAAAGTGTGTCCTCCAAGTGACTGAATCATAACAGATATATCTGAATTCAAAGCCTTAAGATAAAATACTATAGCCATACCTGGTAATAGTCTAGCTATAGCAGGGATTCTTTCCCAAGTCTTTTGAAATATAGAATTGAAGTCAGTCATGGCTTCTTGTGGTGTCCTTTGAATAGTAATTAATTACTGTAATAAAGAAGAATTATCACCCTTCTCTTTGAATCTTTCAAAGAAAAGATCTCTAAGCTGATCCCATGTAGAGATGGTATTTGGGGTCAGGGACCGATACCATTATAGAGCCTTCCCTTTAAAAGAAGCTGCTAATAGTCTTATGGCCACATTTCGCTATGTGACAACATGTATAGCACAGACATTTGATACATCTTGTAAATGTTCTTCATGTGTTTTAAAGTCTTACCCACTAAATTTGGGTAGAGCTTTTAGGGCATTCACTAGGATAGGGTCCCAAGTGGCTGGTGGTATTAGGAGAATCAATGGACTACCAGTGTTCCAACATGCATAATTTCTTGGGGGTATAGGGGCTCCGATATTTTCTCTTGGTATTGGTATAAACTGGTTGACTCTTCTTCTTGGACTAGTTACCAAAGGTGGCAAAAGAATACTTGGATTTATAGCAGATTGTGATTTGGTTATTGGTCCATAGCTGACTCCTCGTAGCTCTCTAGTTCATATGATCTTGAAATAAACTTCAAGATTGGTCCCACTGGGTGTGCCAAAAACTGTTGATGTTTAAAATTATGCTTTTTCTAACACCAACAATGGGGAGTTTCAACATGTGGGACTTGCGACTTAAAACAACCTCCAAATTTTTAAGAAGCTGGTCTCTTTTTTATATCAAGTGTATACTAGGAAAAGGGATAGGAATTTTAATAGAAACACAAATGCAAGAAATAAAATCTAACTATGGCGATGCACCTCAATGTAATTCGACCTTAATCCTGAGCACAGTGAGACTATATGTAAGATTCATTTACATTTAAGAGCAAACAAGTGCATGATCAATGTAAAAGATGGAAACAATAGAAATAGAGGCTCACAACATAGACTGCTTGTGCAGTGATACAGAAAATGTCAACAAAGGCACAGGGTTCAATCTTCTTATTTGAATTTTCTAGTCACATAAGAGGCACAAAAACATGCATAGTTATATAAACTTTTCAACTTAAGAAAATGGAACAAAGGAAAATGACATTCCTAATCATAGCTCTAGAAAGTCTAAACTCTTGACAATATAGCTTAGACTAATTTTGCAATGACACAAAAAGTATCAACAAAGGCACGAGATTCAATCTTCTCATTAATTCTCCAGTCACATAAGAGGCATAGAAACATGCACAGTTACATAAACCTTCCAACTTAAGAAGATATAACAAAGGAAAATGATATTCCTCATCACAGCTCTAGAAAGTCTAAACTCTTAACAATAATTCTCTCATAAAATTCTCTCTGGTATCTCCTCTGGCACTTGGTGATCTCTGTACCCTTATTTATAGCCTTGGATTCACTTCGGATTGTTTGCTTGTTCCCAATCTAACGGTCCAACTAAAATCTAACCGAACTAGAAGTGTCTAACAAAAGATATTTCATAGATTTTGAAACACTTTGTCTTCTAGCAATTCATTAGCTGAAATAGATCACATGACACTCCCTTCTCTTAAACAAAAGATAAAACTTAGCCAATTCCTTGAAAACCTTCTTATTACTTTAGGAGACACTGAAAGATGACACTTGGTGGGTTTCGCAAACTTACTGAAGACACGCGGCACTTTTCATTTAATTTATACTCCTTTTGTGTCTTTGCTCAAGAATGTTCTACCTTTGACACCTGTCACAATCCGCTTCTTCAAACTTTAACAGCTTAAAAATAAAATAAGACCCACAACCTTTCTTTCTCGAACAACTTGAAAAGGAGCACAGGAATAGGTGGTAATCTCTATTGCTTCATCAAAGGACACATGGCACTTTTTGATTTACTTATCTGAGGTTACATGGTGGTCTCTACTTCTTTTAGCTACCTTTTTAGAAACTTGTGAAAGGTGACACATGGTAGTCTCTACTTTACTATGTTTATATCATAGAAACAACTGGGTCTCATTTCATATTTACATGGACAGCGACACCTGGCAGCTTCCTCTTGCTTTAGAGACAAAACTTGAGACCCACCATAGTCTTTGCTATATCAATGAAGCAAAATGAAGATAATTCAAATCTTGACATGTGGTGGCTTCCACTCTCTTCTACTAGGATACGTGGCATCTTCTGTCACTTTTAGAAAAGCAAAATTGAGACCTTTCACGATTGCCACTTGGTGCTTTCTGCCTGATCTCGATACTTAGCTTGTTGAAACCTTTCACTAAAAAGAGATGAAATGTGGGTGCTGAGATGAAATGTGGATGTTGACACTTGTCATGCTCTGCTGAGTTGCTATGAAGTACGTGGCAATCTCTGCAGCTTTACTAAAATTATGAAAAGTGCCTCAGAAAATGACACTTGGTAGCTTTCACTTGACTTCAACACTTAGAGAAAATGATGCAAAAGGAAAGTAAATCCCATGATTTGTTTCAAAAATTCACCATCTTAGACTAAAGTATGTGGGGACAGCGATCTAGATCATGTGCTGCTAAAAATCAAAATGAAATGTAGAGTAATTTTTACTCTACAGTGATTACCATGCATGGATCAAGAAATGTAGATAGTGTGCCATGTTTGTTGGAAAAGTGAGAGCTATATCCTTAAATCTCCAACCAATTTTAGTTAAATTAACCTTTTTTCCAATGGGTATTGGACTTTATTGGTGTTATCAACCCTCCATCAAGCTTAGGACACAAATGGATCCTGACTGCCATAGATTATTTTACCAAATGGATAGAGGTAGTAGCATTAAAAGAAGCTAATGAAATCAGTGTTTTAGACTTATATAAAGGTTTAATTACTAGATTTGGGTTCCCTTCAAATATAAGTTATGATAATGCTATAGCTTTTGTAAGATATAAGATCAACCAGTGGGTAGTTCAACATAGTATTTTTATCAGTACCTCATCAAACTATTATCCACAAGGTAATGACCTTACTAAGTCTACCAACAAGAATTTGTTGAAGATCATTAGGAGGATTGTAGAAGATAATCAAATATCATGGCATCTCAAATTGAATTCATCTCTATGGATTGATAGGATCACTTATAAAATATCAATTACCAATTCTCCATACAAACTAGTATATGATAAGGAAGTAAGAATGCCTATTTCTCTTGAATTCTCTACTTTGGAATTAATGCATCAAATTGATCTTTTGGATACTAATCTAATGTAAATAAGATATGCTAATCTCATGGAGCTAGAGGAGACAAGGCATTAGACCATGTTAGCTATGGAGTCCCATCAAGTAATGACAAATAGATCTTTTGAAAAAGTAACTTCTTCAAAAAGTTTCCAAAAAGGAGATTTGGTCCTCAAGTGGGATGAGGATAGATCCAAGTCAATAAACCACACAAAATTTGATTCTCTATAGATTGGACCATAAAAAAAATTATTTACAAATCCCACAATGATTTTCAACTCACAAATATGAATGGTGAAGAACTTCCTATCCCAATCAATGGGATACATATCAAACATTGCTATTAAAGAAAGCTAAGTCCTCTATATATAGTTAGTTTTTTATTTTTTTCTCCAAGTTTTTTCTAACACATTAGTTAGTTTCCTTTTTTTTTTTTCTAAATAAGTGCTTCTTTTTTTCACAATCCTTCATTAGTTTAGTTTCCTTTGTTTTTAGGTTAGTTTCACTTTCAATTTATTTTCTTTCCATGTTGTTGGAATTTTTTCTATCTTTTCAAAGCAAAAGGATGTCTTAAAATCATATAATGGTCCATGTATTATCTATTATGAGTCCAATATATATGTATATGGTCTTAATTCTCAAGCATAGTAGGCATGCTACCCAGTAAAGTTGTCAAAGATGTTGGCCATTTTTAGCCTACATACAAAGCTTTCATGAACTGAGTAATGTTACTGATTAAGAGAAGGATCCAATGGTAAATTTAGGATCCAAATAAATATACATAGGTAATCTTGTAGTTTATGTCATGTCCAAGTTTTTTTATGCTTAAAAATTTCATTCTAGCTTCCAAAGATCAAGCAAAAGCTCAAAAGAACAACTCTAGGATCTAAACCGTCATCAAGATGTTACTCAAAAATAGATTGGTCAGTTTGTTTATGCATTTGATATGTATGCTCATAAATATTTGTAAGCCCTTAGGTCACATTTACATGTTTCTCTTAGTACTTAGATCATCCCCTACAAGTTTTGTGCCTCCATGATTCCTATGATTTAAGATATAAATTGTCAAAGTTGATCAAATGATGAATTACATTCATGTGAAAGCTAATTTTGATCAAGGCAAGTAACCATTTAGGTTTTAAAAGGTCCTTAAAGGTTTTGAAGTTGTTCGAGATCTAATGGTCTACTTGAATACTTATATTGAATCATTAGATCTAATGATTCATATTGAGTCAACTAAGTCAAAAGGTCCCTAGGTTAAAGCTTTTAAAGATAAATAAGTTGGACATAATCCAATAGTGTTAAATAATCAAGCCAAGATCCAATGAAGCAAAATTATTGACAAAAAGATGGGTCCTAGGCAAATCAAGGGCTCATGCTCAATCATACTAATGATCCAATAGAGTGAAATAAATGATAGGAAAGTGGGACTAGGGAGATCTATGGTGCACATGAACTCATACATCTTGATTGTATGGCACATGTGAATCAAAGAGTTCAGTGAATATAAAGAGCTAATGAGTCAAGGACAAGTGGCACAAGTGGTAGAAGTGCATTCAATTGGTAGAAAATAAATGGCTTGTAAGCATCCATGCACATACAGATCAATGAAGTGAGATAAGTCAAAATGGGTCAGAGGATATTGATAATGAATACAAAGAGGACAAGTGTCCAAAGTTAGTGGGTCTTGGTAGAATATTGAAGACTCATGTGCATTTTTACATCCATATCTAATGGGGTAAGGTAGAGTCAATAAGTTAGCATATCTGTGGAGCTAATAAACATAAAGATAACTGAGCATGATGTAGATAGTTTGAGTTTATAATTGACAACCAATAATCAAAGGCAAGCTCAAGACATTTTTGATGAAAGTCAAAAAGGTTATTTGGGACCTAGACAAAGAAAATTTCAAAGAGTCAAACTCAAAATTGAACTAGAGTTGAACCAGGGCCATAGTTTAGAAACCAAACATCATTAGTAAAGATCCATATAGGTGAAATAGATCCTTTGGGTCTAATATAGAAGTTGAGGATATACTAGTGACTGTGAAAACCAATGGTGTATGATTGGTTTTGCATATAGTGGACCTATGTCTCACCTCATCATGGTTCACATTTTTTAGTTCTAAATGACACCTAATATAGATGTGGCACATTTCAACCAGTTCCAAAACATGGTCATCATCAATAGATCAAGTAAATAATGGCAGTATTCTAAGAAAAGATCTGGTAGTTGGATAAAGGCAATGGACATTTAATTATTTTATAGAATTGTGCCTTCTTGATAAGATCTTGACTCAGTCACATCCTTGAATTAATGCCAATCCATCCAAAGTGGTTTGTATTTTTATATTACAGAGTTCTCTCTCTGTCTTTTCTATAAATGTAGGCTTTTAAGCCTTGAAATAGATCCCTCTATCCTTCTTTTGGTATGACCAAACTCTACCAAAATTTGTACTATGATGCCTTTTGATGCAATAAAGACTGAATTCCATCCTTTTCTAAGCCATATTAAAGTGTGTTCTATGAATTCATGCACTATTTCTAAGTGAATGTATATTATTTTCTTATTTCTAAGTTTTTATGGCCTTCAAAAAGTTTTTAATAGTCTCATAGGTCATTATAATCATAATCTACAGTTTACTATCCAAGTTTGAAAGTGGATATTTTCCCTCTCTTATTAATTTGGTAACTGATTAAGGCCTTGTTCTAAAATATTTATGTGAGATTGATTCTATTTGGTCTAAAAAGTGTCTCATAGTGTCTTTTTCTAATTTGGAGTGATCAAATAGTTGGTACATCACTACTTTTTTACATGCTTTTATAATTTTTATCAATTATCTCTCCCTTTTCCAAGTAGATGCTAATTTAGATTTAGTGTAGGTGATATATCCATAAGGAAGCCAACCTTCTCTAGAGGTTTGATCCAATTTTAGGATACCCATAGCGTAGGATTAGTCCCATGTTGGTCTAGACTTGAGCAGAGGGCTTGAAAAATCTCCTTACTTGGCTAGGGTGAAATCTAATAACCTAATAGTTACCTCATCTATTTCCTAATTACCAAGTTATAAGGTCAGGGGAGGTAATTCCTTGGTAGAAAGTGTAGGCAAAGTGGTTTCTTCCTTGGGAGTGATTTTTAAAGAAAGAGTGGATTGTTTTATGATTGATAAAAAAGGTAGAATGGTAATGGATGCCTCTTCTAATGTGCATATCAAAGGAGAGGTCGGTGGCTTCACTACCTAGATAAGTGGAGTAGGAGAAGAGATTATTTGGTCAATGATTTCATCAATAATGAATTCACCAAGAACCATATTGACCTGAAATCAATTTAGGACATAATTTAACCATCTATAGTCATCCTTTGAAGCATACTAGGTTTTAGGGGAAACACTTCCTCCAATGCTCAGGGTAACCCAACCTTCGACCCATAATCTATTTTTATTTTGTAGCTTACTAATACAACCTGCATAATAAAAAGGGGTAAAATATAGATACTATAAAATCACACACAATGGTTCTAGATGTCTAACTAACCCCTAAACCACCTTAAGACCCCCTAGGGACTCTTCCATAACCTTTCAACTGCAAACCTTGATTCAATTTAGCTAACTATCTAAACTAACTGGCTAGCTCACCTTGACCAAACTTAACCTTACCCTCAACCATTGACAATCACCTTAACCACTGATGGTAACCCCAAACACCAATAGCCACTAAGTGGTAAATAAATAAAAAGTTATTTTCACACACCAGACCTTAACCAAATCTAACTTTCTATCTCTCTACCTGATCACAAAACCTCACCCTATTTTCTAGACCACACATAGTTTATTTGGCATTAATATCAATCTGCTTATTGCTATAATTAGTCAAATTCACCTATTTATTTATCAATCACTTCTTGTATTTCATTTTAGTACCTTATGTTATTTATGCAAGTAATTTATCTTTCATTTTTAAAACATAATTTTTTAAAATTATGGATTGATAGTCTCCAAGGAAGCTCTCACTTCTTGGATCTAGATTAGTAGGAAATCCACCCTACTATCTAGCTAATCAATCATTTCTTTAGTACTTTCTTATCTACATGTCATTCCTCCAAATCCAAAGAGGAGTATCTAAAACCATATAGATCAATGCACATACAACATATCAGGTTTTTCAACCATACCCTTCTCAAGTTTCTTTTCTCTTTCTTCCAAAAAATATAAGTAAAATTTATCTGAAATATTAAGACATGCCTGGTGGGACCCTTGAGTCTTTTCTTAGGTTCATAGTTGCATCTAGATGATTCTTCTTCTTGTCTTTTTTCCAAAATCAAAAATTCATTTTGGGCTTAAAATTGACTACATCCATTATTTGCTTACTTATTTTAGCTCACATTGCTTGATTAATCAATTAAATTAATCATAGATTCACTCTTATCATACACACAAGACTAAACCACTTACACCTAATCAAGCATACAAATGTTAACATTATTCTTGACTAAGATTTCATCACCTAGCAGTCAACTTTCTCAACCATCATCCTTAGATTTCATTGCCAAAGGGGAACCAGCTCAACTCTCTAGTTGAGAATAATCTTTGATAATCAGTATATCTTGGCTAAGCATCTGACAACCTTATCTCTATGGTGTGTGAAGTGAGGGGGTATACCCCAATATCAATCCATGTACTAATTCCAACACAGATCCCTTTGAGATCTTAAACATAACATGAAACCAACTATAGACTTCTTTTCTAATACCTGCTCTACAAGCCAATTAGAGTCACATAATTCTTAAAACTTAAGGCATAATCCAAAAGAGAGACTAGAAATAACCCTGGAATTTAATGTGATTTAGTATGTGTTTTATTTCCTTGAATTTTTCTTATCTTCTCTTTGTTTGAGTTATGAAATTTCTTGTATCTTCCTCCTTTCCTTATCTACATGGTTTTAACTAGGCAACAACTAAGAAACCAAGAAAATCATGACCCACCTCCTAATCATCCATCATCCTCTTCTCTCTCATACATGGAGTACATCTCAGATGCATAGAGTTCTCACCATCTTTCTGAAAGTCCTAACATCCCTTGAATGGTTTCCCAAGGTGATGTTGATTTTGACACTTTTCTAGATAACAACCCCATATCCCTCTAGTATTACCTTAACACCATATCCCATCATACCCCTAATTTGGTTCCACCTATTGAATCACCCTATGGCATGCCATCCCACTTTATGGGTAACACTTTTATAGCCACCATTTCCACCCAACCTTTAGTCACCCAGGAATCATCCTCTACCAATAACCCTACCAGTACCACCATCCAAAACTAATCCACTCAACCAAGAAATTCCCAAACAACTCTTTCCCCAACTAACAACCCTCCTAATATAGGAGTGACATAAACTTTGGGCACTGATACTCCCATTACCATAGGATTATCCTCTACTATTGTCACCACCATTACTCTTCCTTCCAACCTACCTACCTCCACTATATTCTAGAGCTTGGTGTTTCCCATACCTTCTACCTTTCCACCCATTAGTGCCAAAGTTTCCACATACCCTCTATCTACTAATCCAACCATATCTCCTACCCAATTTGCATTAATCTCTCAATAGGTACCCATTGCACCAAAACCAAGATATGTCCCTAACCCACATGGGTATGTACCTCTTCCTTCTACCCAACCACCTATCTCCACATATTTGTGTGTGATATCATCCCAACCACCCATGTCCACATACCAATATGTGGCAACTTCTCAAACCCTCACTAGCTATCCATATGTTACACCTACCCAAACCCAACATAACCTACCCTATAACCATAGGGGTGCACAACCACAAGCCAACCTTGTCAAAATGTTAATAGATAAAATGACTAATTTGGAGACATCTATCTCTAGTTCTCATAACCTTCTATCTTATGACCAAAATATAATGAACCAATTCACTCATCCATCCCCATTCAACTATATCCTCCTCAATGGTAACTTCTAAAGTTTTCAAAGTTTTAGAATAAGGAAGACCCTCAAAAACATCTAAGATCATTTAGGCATTTATGCTATATTATTTCCTATGATGATATTCTTCTTATTCTTGCCTTCCCCATGTCTCTATAAGATTTGACACTAAATTGGTACAATGTTATTACAAAGCACTCCCTCTTTTATTTTACCTAACTAGCTCAAATTTACTTAGATCACTTTTCCATAAACATCTCTAAGAAAGTCTCCATCACTGATCTCTACTCCATTCAAAAATTTGATGGCAAATCCATTACTAACTTTGTAGCCCATTGGAGAATCTTGATAAACCAACTCTCCTTCTTTCTACCCTAAACCAAGATGATTGAACTCTTTGCCTAGGCTTGCACCAAACACATCTCCTCTACTTTATGCATTCAAATCTTCAAGGCCTTTGATGAGACTTTTACCATAACACAAAAACTAGAAAATAGATCCATCAATGAGGGGAAGTTGAAATTGAGAAACAAGAATTCCACATTTAAATAAAATGAGACCCCTTCCTCCAAACTAAATAATAAAACCAACACTAACTCCAAAAATAAGGGAATTGTGAATGTTTTTGTCCTTAAGACTACCCTTCTATCCATTGTAAACTAATCTAACTCTTCCAATTCCTCTAATCAAAACACCAAGAACCCAAACTGCAACACCTAGGAGTAATTTACTCCACTTAAGGAGTCATATGCTTCGGTCTTAAAGAAATTGTTAAAATCCAATGTCATATAACTCCCTCTGATCAAACCTCAATAATAATTTTATTCCTCTTATCCTATACTTGGTTGGTACAGGATAATTAATTGTGTGCCTTTCACGGAAGCATTGGACATGATGTTAGTAGGTGTAATACCTTCAAGAATGTTGTCCAAACTTTCATTGATAAGGGGGAGCTTGTGTTGGATAACCCCAATGCACCCTTGAACCAATCACTTGACATCTTTAGATAACCATTTCCCAACCATGTTCCTTCTACCAATAATGAAAACAAAGCAAAATCCTCTCATATCAATGAGGCCCATATTTTTGATATGGTTTTTGGTGAACTCATTGCTAAGGAAACCATTGACCAAATCACCTCTTCTCTTAATCCACTTATTGAGGTAGTGGAGTCACTAACCTATCCTTTGATATGCACATCAGAGGAGGCATCCATTACCATTATACCTTTTTTCTCAATCATACAACAATCCACTCTTCCTTTATAAATCACTCCTAAGGAAAAAACCACTTTGCCTACACCTTCCATCAAGGAATTACCTTCCCACACCTTAAAACCTGGTAATCAGGAAATGGATGAGGTATTTGTTCCTCTCTCAACCCTTGGGCCTATCCTTTGAATCCACTATTGGAGGGCTTATACCTTTTTATAAACCTTTCTCTAGATTGGTTAAAAACTTAGAATTTATATCCGATCCTAACCTAGATTTGGCCACCTTTTGGCAATGGTTTGGGATCCCTTATAGAACCAAGAAGGAGCCTTCTTTATCAGAACAACTTACCCTTTCTACTATAAAATTCACTATCACTATAACCTAAACATTTCACACCTTTACCCATCAAACTATAGCAACACCATCATAACTAAACTCACCCAAATCAACCAAATCATCTTCTACCATTCTAACCAAACCCACCAAAAACCTTGGCATATTTACTACTCATAACATTACTCACCCATCGATAAAGTTTTATTTAAGCCCAATAACCCTATCAAACAAACCCCAAGCTAAGACAATAAAGAAGGTAAAACCATCTAAAAGCCTAAAAACCAAAACTTTGCCTCCCCTCTCCACTTTGCCTTATATTTTAGGATCTCATCCCTCTAACTTAATTGGGAAACCAACCATCACAATCAAAACCCAACCATCACTTTTGGTTACACTATCACTCCTACTTTCATCCACACCTATTTTCACTAAACCACCCATGAACATACCTCCTATCTCCCAATCATGTATAAACAAACCACTTATCTCCCAAACATCTACCCCAAAACCTTTTAACCTCAAACTATCAACCTCTCTACCAAAATCATAATTATCTACCAAGAATGCTCATTTACCCAAAACCTCTACCATTAATCCCACTCTTAAAATGGCTTCCGCCTCAACTACCAAACCTAAGACCTCCATGACTTTGCCACCATTACCTAAATCTTACTCAACCATCTTACAAAGGCTATTGCAAGCATCTTGCTTTACCTTGTCACCTATCAGACCATTTGACCCACATGGTGTTAAACCCTCTTAGTATAATGAAAAATTGGTATGTTTATACCATAGAACACCTGGGCATGAAATAGATAACTATTAGGCCCTCTAAGTGATATCCCATCAATTGTATCATGAGGATGAATTATTATTAGATGAGCCCCCTATGAGATTGACACTGATCTAAAAACCAAGAGCCATCAACCATCATCTACCTACTCCTCCACTATCACCTCAGAGTGAAGAGGAATCAAAGTATCCCTCTAGACCAAATCTTCCCCCAATCAATATCATTCATATGGACACATGATAACATGATCAACCAAAGGATAAGGGAAAGGAAAAAGTGTCAATTTCATGGACATATTCCTCTTCTACCACTTAATTAACCAGTCAACACCAAGCACCTAAACCTTCAACCAAGCCCAAGGTGTCCATCTTGGGTCCCTCTCAATCCAACCCTTTTAAATCAATCCAATGAGTAGTTTTGAAACACCTTCACCAAATGCCAATGAAGATGAGTTTTTACAATCTAATAAATACCTCACCCCATCACTACCAAGCAAGGATAGAGGCTTTACAATCCATAGAGGTCTAAATAGAAGACCCATAACCTATATCAGCCTTTGTTATAACTCTTCAAATTTCTAACCTTGTTACCTTTAAGGATTTAGATATACCTTCCATCTATCTAGATGAACTAGATCTTCCCCTCTTCATTACCGCATACATCAACCAAACCTACATCAAGTGGGTTATGATTGATGGGGGAGATAATATCAAAATTATCTCATCCCATGCATATAACCAACTCAAATTAACTGAGAACATTATGTTATAAACCTATGTAGTGCTTTGATCATTCAATAATACCATGACCATGACTCCAAGAATTATTGTCCTTCACATTTTCCTAGGACCTTGCACAATTCCTAAGCTCTTCTTTGTAGTATAAGGTGAGTTATATAAAAAAATTTGATAGGATACCTTTGGATCCATTTTATGGGTTGTGTTCCATCTACCTATCACTGTTGCATTAAATTTTAACATGAAGGTAAAGTTATTACCATACAAGCTAACTCTAGTCCCTTTACATCATGTAATATGATGTATTGACCTAACGATGTTCTCCTTCCCCCATCCAAAAAAACCTCATTGGTAAAAGATGAAGTTATATCTTCCTCTTCCATTGAAGCCTCTACCAATTCATCCATTCCTTTTACCCAAATCCACACAATGGACCCTTTAGAATCAACCTTCCAATGTCTTTCATTAGGGGAGTATCGCCTTCTGACCCTTGAGACATTTTGACCATTGAGACTTTTCATACTCCTAAAGAGTACGGGAATCTTGACCAAAAACCTAGATATGACCCCAATATTATAACTATTATTACTTTTAGACCCTTAACTATTCAAATTAATTTCATCTATGGGGGACTTGATAAACCCCTTGACACTTCTGCCACATCTTTTTCACCTTTCCCATTCACCTCTAGTTTCTCCTACCTAGATAAATGAGAATTTTCCAAAACATACCTTTATAGGTGTGATTGGAAGGGATTTGATCTAGGTTGGTATTAACACAAGCCACATGATTTTCTTCCAATCAAAACCTAAAAACTTCATGAAAAACATGGCCTCAGTTTCATGCCACCTAAACAACAAACCAACCCACCTCCCATTACCATCATTGAAGAGGAAATCACATCCTCACCATCCACTCCACTATTGATAGTTGAGGGTTATAAAATCATCCCCCATAACTTTTTTCATCATCATGATCAGCCTCAGATCCCTAACTTATCAAACGGATGGGGTGACTATAACCATTCCTCTAACCCATCTTGAGATGATAGGAGATGACTCTCCTACCATTACTATCATTTAGTGCTAGGATGATGATTCCATTCTATCCAAAAATAACTTCATATTAAGACTTAGACTATTTTAAATGAATCCACCATGGATAACAACTTGGGCACTCTAGATAACCCATGCATTATCAAAATTGGCTAATTGCTGAATTCTGAGGAACTTTATGACTTCCCCTCCTTTCTGCAAGACCACAACATAGAATTTTTTTGGTGTTAAAATGACATGCTAAACCATAACATAGTCACCAACCATGATACTAAGCCCATTATAAAAAAACATCAATGAATGCACCCTCTTATAGCCCTTCTCATCAAAGAAGAGCTTCAACATCTCCTATCTGTCAATTTCATCCAACCCATTGACTATCCCTAATGGGTTTCTAATGTCGTACCTATAACCAAATCCATAAGGGGACTACACATTTGCATATACTTTCATGACTTTAACCTTACTTTCTTAAAGGATGACTTTCCTTTTCCAATCATTAACCAGCTTGTTGATCTTATAGTCAGCCATGAGATATTATCTCTTATGCATGGATTCTTGAGTTACAATCAGATCCTAATTTTCCCCTAAATATCAACACAAAACTACCTTCATCACCCCATATGGGACTTTATACTATAGGTTCATGCCTTTTATAATGAATAATTTTGGTGTAATCTACCAACATGCCATGACCTACATGTTTCATGACCTTATTCACAAAATCATTGGAGACTATGTTGATGATCATCTTGGGAAATCTAAATGTTGTAAATAATATTTGGCCATTCTTAAGATTATCTTTTAGTGACTCATCCATTACCATATCTAACTTAACCCCAAGAAGTGTATCTTTAGGGTCTTTTCAGGGAAGCTTCTTGGATTTATCATCTCCCTTCATAGAATTAAAGTTGATACTACCAAAATTGAAGCAATCCTAAACATGCCTCCTCCTACCCACATCAAGAAACTCCATAGCTTATGGGGGAAGCTATAATCCATTTGTCACTTTATCTCTTAGATCTTAGATTGATGCTAACCCTTTCATCACCTTTTGAATAAGGTTGCATCTTTTAAGTGGAATAAAGACTACCAAAAGGCCTTTGATTCACTTAAAGAGTACCTTTTATCTCCACTTGTCCTCATTATTCCAAAGTAAGATCAACCTTTTTAACTTTATATCTCCACTATTGAACACTCCTTAGGGGTAATGCTTTCTTATTAGGATTAAAAACATAAAGATCAAGCCATCTACTACATTATTCATACACTTTTAAATTACAAAACTTGGTACAACCATACTGAGAAACTTTACCTCACCTTGATTTGTATGTCCACCAAGCTTCTCCACAACCTTCTAAACCATAAAACCTATGTTATAGCCAATATCAACCCACTTAAATACTTACACTCTAAGCCACATCAAAACTAGTGTATGTTAAGTGGCTCATGATTTTGGCTGAGTTTGACCTTGATTTCCTTTAGCATAAGTTAATTAAAGAGTAGATCAATGCTGACTAATTGGATGATGCACCATTAGTAGACAACCAACCTCTTCCTCTTGAGTTTCTATATGAGTCCATCACAACCCTCTCTCAGGCACACTTCACCTATCAAGTGACCATGTTCTTTGATGGATCAAAGTGTTAATGTGGTGGGGGAGCCAAAATTATCCTTATCCCCCTTTGTGGTGATTCTCTTATTTTATCCTTCAAGTTAGATTTTGAATGTACCAATAATATGGCCGAGTATAAAGCCCTAGTGATAGGCCTCCAAACTATGTTAGCCTTGGGATTCAAAATGATCAACATCTTTGATGAATCCCAACTTATGGTCAAATAAATCAATGGATCTTATCAATGCATAAATGATTCTTTACAATAGTAAAAATAATTAGCTAGCGTACTCTTAGAATCATTTGAACACTACTATATCCAAACCACTCCATGAAATATGAACACGTTTGTTAATATGATGGCTTCCCTTGATTCTCAGATCCCATTTCCACCCTCTGACTCTAAGATATCTACTATTATATATCAACTTACATATCCCTCTTATGCAAAATGATATTCTCCCACCATCTTCAATGTGGAGGAGACCCAACCTGACCTTTGGTATCAATAGACCTTTAACTACCTCAACCTTGCCATCATTCCTTTTAGTATTTCTAGGAATGCTCAAAGAGCATTCATTCATAGTACCTCACATTATACCATACTAAGGGTAATTATTTATAAATTTAGATTTGATGGTCTCCTCTTCCATTGCATATATAGTCATGAAGCTTCTCATGCTATCAGGGAAACACATGATGGGATCTATGGGGGACACTTTAGTGGCCTAGCCATCACTTAATTCATCCTTCACCTTGGCTATTACTGGCCTACCCTTAACCAAGATAGTTATGATTAAGTGAAAAATTGTGTCAAATGTGAATAACATGCCAATTTACATCACATACCTAGCCATTGTCTTTGTGTATCCACATATGTCTATCCCTTCTCACAATAGGGTCTAGATATCATTGGAGAAATTAACCCCCATTCTTCATAGTGACATAATTCTATTATCACTACAACTGAATATTTTACCAAATGGTTTGAGGTTATTCCTCTTGTCTTAACCAAAGCCAAAAAGATTATCAACTTTATCAGCCATCACATCATCTATTATTTTGGTGTCCCTCATAGAATTATCATCGATAATGGAAAATCTTTTAAAAATAAACAAGTCCAAGGTCTTTGTGATGTGTTTGATATCCATTTAAGTTTCTCTTTAGCTAATGGATAGGTGGAAGCCTCTAACAAAACTTTCAATAACATGCTAACTTAAATGGTTAATGCATTTGGTCAAGATTGGCATTTACACATCCCCTTCATCTTATGGGCATATCATACTAGAATTTGAACCCCTATGGGTGCTACCCCTTTCTCTCTAGTTTTAAGAGCAGAGGTTTTCTTACCTCTCAAAGTCTAAATTCCCTATCTTCACATATCCCTATGAAATCTCATCTCTAAGAATGATTATCATTGAGAACATTTAGCCCAACTTGAGCTACTTGATGAATGTCATTTATCATCACTCATTGATCTTCATTTCTATCAAGAATACATCAAGTGTTCTTATATAAAACACCTTAAAGTGTAAAAATTCAATATCAGAGACCTCATCTTAAAGGAAAATCAACATGTCACCAATATGGAGAAAACCAAGCAAGACAATTTTTCTTTAAATTAACTTAGACCTTATATCATAATACAAAAATATGGATCAAGATCTTACCAGTTATCCTCTGTTGAAGGGAATTCAGAACTTGAGCCCCTTAATGCTTTACATCTATGTCCTTTATTTTGTTAAAATAGGATCAAACTCACCGATTGTCCAACTTAAGCTCATCCCTTGTTTTCAAACCACATTCATCTCCTTATTTTAGGAACAAATGATTAAAACTAAATCATGTGATTATCCATCACAACCATAACCTAATATTGAATAATGGGTACCATGCCTCTACCCATGGCATGATTCTCATGGTACTTTTACCCCTTTCATAAGACAAATTACCATGGTCTTTGTCACCTAAACCTCTTTTACACCTAATCAACCTTCTTGTGATTTTTATTTTTCCTTCATATAAGGTAACCCTTTAAGCCTATATAAGTAATTCCATGACATCAAAAGTAAACATCACAATAAAAATCAAAAGAACCCATATGGGTCACTCTCTAGCATTCACAAACTGCTCCATCAAAGGATAGCTACACAAACATATCAAAATTGCTCAATATATGGTAGACTGCTCCCTTAAAGGATAACTATCAAAAGCCTTAAACAAAACACATAAAAATTAGACCACTCTCTTAAATTACGACTAAGTAAATAATTTGTCATTACATAGCAATTTTTTTTGGAAGATTCCCTCACCGATCAACTTCCCCCAATCCTCCCAGGTAATAAAAAAATAGTAAAAGACCCATTATCAGATATCAAAAATAAAAAAGTAATTTTGAACATTGTAATTGGATCTTATAAGTAGACTTCTCACATTGATCAGTCTACACCTTATATGACATGGACTTATTTATATTGACTCTTTGGTAACCTCCAAAAGAGGTAAGATAGTCTCATAAGACGGTTCCACCTTCATCCATCTCCCCTTTATACACTATAAGCAAGGTATTTTGATCTTACTTGACATTATGTGATCAAGACACCTTTTTTTAACCAACTCAAAAACACTAATGTGAAGCATTCGAAGGGCTTATGTTCCTTAAGCTAGTCCAACTTCATTTTATTTTCATCTTTGCCAAAGAAGAAGCATTGTTCCTCCTTATTCTCTCACACTAGTTGATACATTCACTTATTTTATCTTCTCCTTATCACATATGGTTTTGTTATTTAACTTACTTTATGTGCTTCACCCTAATCTAAAAAAATGACCATAATCATAACCAAATCACATAATATCATCACCACATCATAAATAAAATAAAACATCATCAGCATAATCACCACCTCCATAAATAAATCAACTATTAACCATCACATCCTCATAATCACATATACCATGTCCACCACATGTCTAAATCTAAATGAAGAATCATGTACTCATTAGACTTCCACATGAACACCATAATCATAAACATCATCATAACATCATCAACATCCTACCATTTATCACATCCATATAACTATGATCCATAATTCATAACCATAACAATAATCACATCATAACCTTGTCCACCTAAGCCTAACTAGTAGCCATAACCATAATCATATCAATATAATAAACATGATCATCTAAAACATGACATTAAATGATAATATCCATAAAATAACATCATCATAACATCATAACCATCATCCTAATCATCAACAACATCACATAATCACATCAATATCATCATAGTCATCCATAACCATCACATCAATAACATCAATATATCAAACATCATTATGAACATAAATTAAAGAGACATATCATCACATGCCTAGCTAGGTGATTCAACATCAACATCATCATGTGCATAACCATAATCAATATGACATCATAAATAATCAACATGAACATCACAACCAAGAACCACAAACCATAAACAAAAGATCACATCTATATCTCATAAATAATCATCAAAGTGTCTATAAAAACATCCATATCTCTAAACAATATACATCTCACTACATAAGCTCATAGGCTGGTATCAAAATTATAATACATCAAAATATAATGTCTCATAACAGACCTTTGAGCCAGGGACACTACTACCTCTTGGAGCCTACCCTCCTACACCTTGCTATGCACCTATAGATGTAGCCCACTGACCTAGTATCATCGTGATAGCACATCAAACAATAATAGCCTTATACTCACCCCATCAAGGATCATCTATCAAACACCTGAGGACCAAGGCCTCATAGTATCATAACTCCTCCATAGTTATTACATATCTCTATATCGAGATAGTCTATGCTAGTCCTATAGCTACTGTACTCCACCTCCTACTTTCTAGAGATAATCTATCTCCTGCATCACCAAGGCTATCTAATACCTATCCTAATCTCTCTCCCCTATCAGAGTAGCCACTTGACCCTATGCTAATGCCAAGGATGCTTTTACTACTACTAGAGATGCCTGATCTATGGCTAGTGTCACTTATGCTTGGTCCCTCTCCATAGTCACTACCTATACATATGGGGTAACTCTCAAAATCTAAACCTACTGATCGACTCCTTCTGCATCAACATCCATATCCTATTGACCCCCATCCTCAGGTCCAATATTGGCTATGGCATAGTGTGCTTGGTACCATGTAAGATATCCATTTGTAAAATCTACATCATCTATATCTACCATTGTAGGCAAATACTTTTGTTTTTCTCAGGGGCACTTCCTACCTTAGATACCTGACACACATAGACAATTGGAGCTACAACTTTGATTATTTTAACCTTATCACCTATCATTTACAAGTTGTGATTTGGTTATTTCTATTTGAATCCTCATCCACCTTACCTATTCTTGATTTTTTCAACTATAGCTCGTAGTAGTATATGTGCAAGCAATGATACCACATTCTCATCCACTCACCCAATTCTCTTCTTATCAAACTGGTACCTGATTCTAGTTTCTCCTCCATCAGTTCCTATTTTGAGGGGGGATACCTCATCCAATACCTAGAACATCTAACTCCTATTTTTGTCTTACAACTTGTTAGTGCAAATTACAAGATAAAAAGAGGCAAGTGTAGACACCAAAATTACATCAAACACGTGAATAACTCCCTGTGTCAAAACCCCCCTTGAGCCCCTTTTCAATAATAATAATTAGCCTTCCTAACACAGACTTTTACCCCTCACACATTTAATTAATTTAAAATATTTAATTAAGTTACTTAAAAATTACTTATACCACCTTACTAGCCACCTCATCCTAAGACTAATTCTTACCCTCTGAGTCACCTCAAGACTTAGTCCCCTTATCCTAACCATCGATGGCTTGTTCTTACCCCAAAAATAAATTCTTAACCAGCTACCTCCTTCTTAACCTCCCATTTCTACCATTTCCTAATGGATACCACACTTGGCATGAGAAAAAATATAAAACAAGCTAAAAATAACCATTTTACCTATTTTCATGCCATTGACATCAGTCAACCCATGGATGACATCCATAGGATCACTGACATCAGTTACTTAATACAAAATCCAAATTAATGTTTAGGTTAGCAGAAATCAAGAAAACTCATTTTATTTGCATACAGGCTTTTGGCATCCAACTTTCCACATCTTGGCTTACTGTTACCTTGCAGAAGTCAATCTAGACTAGGAACTAAGCTCTTGAGAACTAGAATCACATGCTTATTTTCTCTATTCAAGGAATTAGTTTGGCAAGCCTTATAGGAGCCATACATTTGGCACTTATCATTCAATCACCTCTTCAACTAGGTACATCACTTATTCTGTAAGTCTTTAAGTATTTACTTTATATCTACTATTTATTATTTTATGCATTCCTAATCGAAATCCCCATGAAGGAGTTATAAAGCTTCCCTACTTATTTTCCCTTGTTCCAACACACCAAACCTCTAACCAAACCCATCCAAATAGTACTCTCTATCTCTCTCGCAACTCTCCCCAACCTTCTGGACCTGACCAAAACCATTTTTTAGACTTAGAAAAGCCTTTTGTAAGTTCCTAGGAAATTATTTCCCCTAATGGAATCGATCACCCAACTGATATCGATCACACTTGTTCACTGACCTCAATAGCCTAATTGACATTTCAATAACCTCTCTAAAACTTGCCCATATAACTTCCAAAATACAAACTGAATATACTACCTAGACTATGTTACTCTCTACTGCACTCAGGTTGTAAACAATGGTAACATATCTCTCTTTTACTCTCTCTTTTCCTCTCTCTTTGATATTTATTACTCTTTTTTCTCAAAATTTGACTATCATTCCTAAGGAAGTTTGACACTTCTTGGAACAAGTGCATAGCTTGGTAGCCCACTGATATATCTACTAATAGATATTTTTGTGGTAGTGTTTTCTTACCTACAGGTAGTCCTCCCCAACCAAAGAGAAGTGCTCACAATGTCTGGATATGGCACACAAACCAATCTAGGTTCATTCTAATCACTTATCCCTATCCTTCTTTGTTTTTCTTTAGACTTGAAATAGACACAATTTTAATGAAACATTTCTAGCATGCTCAGTGGGACTCTGGATTTCTCCTTGGGTTCATTGCTTGTTTTAAGTATTCAAATAGGTGCATTATAGTGAAATTTTCATTTATTGCACTTTCTCCTTCTTTTCTCCCTCAAAGAAAAATATTATTTTCTATTTAAGGGCAATAAATTGAAATTTCTTCTTCCTTGCCACTCTTCTTTTCTCTTTGCCTCTAAAAGCGATTGATCATTTTTCTTACAAGTTAAAAGAATCTCTTCTTTATTTTTTTCTTGCATGTACATTAGGATAGTTAAATTTATTCTATACTCCTATTTCATCATTGTTTTCAGTCAAATTTAAACATTTCAAATTTGGGTTTAAAACTTATTGCACTTCATTATTTGCTTACCACATATTAGCTCACCTAATTAATTACAAGCATTATGAATGAATTTTAGTGCACCTATGATACAAAACTAGATCACACTCATAAAAAACAAAAATCTAAACTTACTTGAGACAAGGCCCATCAGGATTTCATCATCTGGTGGATCACCTTACCCTACCTAGCTATCCTACTTGGATTTCACCACCAATGGGAGAACCCACTCCATTCTCTAGTGGAGTATAAACTCTAGGTAGAAGGTATACTTTGGCTAAGCATCCTAGCTTGGATTTAGGTTTGTGAAGTGTGGGGAATAAGCTCTTATAACAAGCCACATACCTGGTCTAACATAGATTTCCTCTTGAGCACTGAAACTAACTAGAAACTAGCTCTAGATTGCTTTCTATTACCTTTGTTAACCAAATTATCTTTTCACTATCTAATTAAGGCATAAGCCAACACGAGACTAAAATTAATCTCTAATAGTTAATAATTAGTGGTTTTATGTTCTTTTTTTGCTTTTTTATTACCTTCTATATTTTGAAGTTGGTAAGGACATTTTTCCATTGATTCATAAAATCAACACTGTTTATAATACTCAGGTTTTTTGAGTTTTCTTTCTTCTTACATAGACCACTTGCATCCTCTATTTTACCTAGATTATACCTCTAGGTTTCTAAAACATTAGATTTTCCATCTCCCATGATATCATAGTGATTGACATCAGTTAATTCCACCAACGTTGATAGACTTTAGCCTACCAACATTAGTTAATTCCATTGATGTCGATAGACTTTGACTACTGACATCAGTTAAGTGACTAACATCAATGACTGTGTAATTTTATTTTGCTCAAATCAAAAAGCTAAAATAACCTAATTACCTGCATTTAAACCTATTTTTTCATTATTTTTTCACTAATACAGAGTATTAAGACTATTTATACTTATTTCATAGTATTGATATGAGCCCAAGCCAAAATTCTTACCGATTACACAAGCCAACAACCACTTCCACCTTCCCCTCTTATTATTGATTCTATCATGGAGCATACTTTAGATACATAGCATACTCCTAACCCCAACCAAATACCCATTATACCTGAAGGAGATCAATATTTTTCTAAATTTCTTGATCACAATGTGGTATCGCTTTAGCATTACTTTACCATGAGCCAAACCCACAATTCTTCAAGTGACTCACTATATGGTATGCCAACATCTCTAATGGAGACAACTTTAGTTTTAGCTATCTCCACTATTTTCCCCATGGTTACTCAAACCATTCCTTTGACAAGTAACCCAACCATAAATAATGTCCAAAGTTTAGCATCATCAACTACCTAATCCCACCTAAACCCTAGCATGACTTCCCTACTTTCACAACCACAAGTAGTTCAGTCAAGTCTCACCCCATTTTAGAATTTGGTGGTACCAATTCCATCTACTCTCATACCTATAATTACCTAAGTTATGACTCATCATTCACCTAGTATAAACATGCCAATAACCCAACCTATAATAACAATATCCAACCAAAGCATACTCTCTAACCAAACATGACAAGCCCCTTTTATTTCCACCCCCTAGCCTATGACTCATTATCCTTATGTTGTGCCGACATAACCTTAGCAAGCTATGTCATACACTCCTTCTACTTCCTATCAGGTTCCCTATAACTTAGGGCATATCTCCCAAACCAATCCCCCCTCAAACCTCATTAAGATGTTGATGGAAAATATGTCTAATCAAGAGACATCCATTTTGAGTTCAAAGAATGTGTTATCTTATAATAAGATATGCAATGAACCTATCCATCCTTCTGTGCCTATTCACCCTTATCCAATCTAATGGGAACTCCCCAAATTTACTCATTTCTAGAGTAAAGAGGACACACAATAGCATTTATGAGCATTTGCACATGCTTGTTATTTAATAGGGCATGTGGATGCGTTATTACTTTTCATTTTCCCTATGTTTCTTTCAAGTGCTACACTGGATTGGTATTGATCCATAACTTAGCACTCCCTTTTCTCATTTACCCAACTCACATAAATATTCCTAGACCATTTCTCTATTAACATTTCTAAAAAGGTTTTTATTACAGAACTTTATTCTATTAGACAATTTGATGACGAGTCTATCATAGATTTTATCGCTTATTGGAGAGGCTTGATTAATCAACTCTCTTTCTCCTTACCCTAACCTGAGCTTATTTATATCTTCTCGAGGGCATGTGCTAAGCACATTTCATCCACACTTTGATTACAAAATTTTGCACATTTGATAAGGCTTTTACAATGGCATCGAAACTCAAGATTTAGGCTATAGATGAAGGCAGAGTCAAGTTGTGCAGTAAGAATGCTAATTCAAAATCGAATGACTCTTCTTCTTCTAAAAATTCTCTTTCTAAGCAAAAATATAAAGGCTCCACCAATGTGGTGGTCATTAAATCAACTTCTTCCATAACCACAAACTGACCTAATTCCTCGACTTCCAAAAATTTGACCAAGCAATTTTAATAATGGTATGAACAAAGACAATACACTCCCATTAGGGAGTCATATACTTTCATTTTGGAAAAACTATTACAACAAGCTGTCATAACCCTTCCTCAAATAAAACCTCCTATATAGTTTTATCCCTCCCATATTATTCCAACTTGGTATAAGGAGGATGAGTTTAATGGCTACCATCGAGTTAAAGGCCATAATTCTAATAATTGTAAAACATTCAAGAAAATTATTCAAGACATGATTGATAAGGGTGATCTCATCTTGGATAATCTTAATGCATCCACAAATAAAAATACGGATGTGTTCAAACATCCTTTTCCTAACCATTCACCTAATCAAAATTCTATTTAGACCATGACAAACTCATGTGATCATAATATCCATATGGTTAATATGGTCTTTCCTTTACCTCTATTTCAACCTCTCCCACAACAAGATGCACCCATTTTATCAACTCCTCCCCCACATTCAGTGGAATTTTTTTTCCCATTTTTCCTCCTCAAGTAGAAGAGCTTATTTCACCTGTTCCACTCCCACATGAGGAAGAGCCTCCTTTACCACTCATTTTGCCATCAGAGGAACCTATATTGCTAGTTCCTTTTGCACCAATGTTACCTATCCTATTACCACTTGAATACCAAGATTTACCCATTCTGCAACCACATGTTAAGGGGAACATCACTCCTATGTTCTACCCTCTTGAGGAACCCTCTTCACTTACATCTCCTCCATTGATAGAGAGTAATACCCCATCCACTCCACCTTTGCACCTGGAAGAGTCAGTGTTATCTACTCCTACATTAGATGAGAGACCTATTGTGCCTACTCCAATTCTACCACTTTTACCACTTATTTTACCTATGGAGGGTCATACTTTACCTATTCCTCACCCACATGTTGAGGGAGCAATTATACCTATGCTTTACCCCCTCAAGGAACCCTCTTTTCCTACCTCTCTTCCACCCATGAAAGACCATGCCTCTTCTCCTATCTCTATCGAAGAAGACCCTATTATATCTCTTTCTCATCTTTGGGCTGAGGTAATAAAGACCAAAAATTCCCCTCTTTCTCAATCACCTCAACCTTCTAAAGAAGCAATCATAATGCCTATGTCAACTTCATCTAAACCCTTCTTGCGATTGGTAAAAAGTCTAGAATTTCTCAACTTCACGAAGCTAGATCAATTGGTATTTTGGGACTGACTTAAAACTCTTTATCCTACATAATGAGTGTCAACCTTTACCACAAACCTTCTCACTACCCTTTACCCTAAGGTCTTTGAAAAAGCTAGAGATTCTTCACCAAAATCACCAGAAGCTCATCCATCTATGTCAAAACCCTCACCCTCATAGGCATCTGCCACATTAAAGTAGATCATGTCTTTAGTCATACATCTTGTCTCTAATCTAATTCATCCATAGGTAAAATTAGATCTAAGTCTCTAACCATAAGTTGTAGTTTTCTGGCCTAAACTATAGAAAAATGTTAAGCTTCCTAGATCTTGTCGATCCTTCCCTCTTCAACCCTTAACTTTACCAGTAATTTTGGGATTGCACCCCTCTACTTTAGTTGGAGTATCACTGATCCAAACAAAAAAAGGCTAAGTTACCTCCACTACTTCCTCTACCACCTGGTAGGCATTTCACATTTGACACCATGATACCTAACACCAATAAAGAATCAACAAAACATGTAACTCCACTACCACCAAACAAGGCACCATGAAAAATTAGCACAATAAGTGCTATCCCACTCACAAGCTCTCAGAGCTTTTTCCTACATTAGTTGTTCAAATATTCTATAATAACTATTCCTCTCATTAAGCCTTATATCCCTCTTGGATTGAAGCCATCTTGGTTTAATGATACACAAGTGTGTCTATATCATCATTCACCTGGACATGATACTGAGAGTTATAAAGCTCTCACAATAGTCATTCAGCAAAACTTTGATATTAACACTCTCTTTGTTGATACTCTCATTAGCCTTCCTATTATTCCACCTCTAGAATTCAAAATGCCTCATACTATTCCACCTAAATTCAAACCCAAAGATGTTATCATACCCCCTTTGCCACCTCTTTCACCTATGTTTCAGATTAACACAGTTTATGTGGCCATGCCATCACAAAATCAAAAGGATAAAAGTCAAGAAAAGGTCACTACTCCTTGGGCTCATCCCTTTTCCAAAGACACTCCTCTAAATCCCAAGATTTTTATCTTGGGTGTACCAAAACCAACATCTTCAGATGTTATTCAAAGCTCAATGCTAAAATAGCTTCACTAAACTCTTATGAAAATGTCCTTGTATGAGTTAATGCAAAACTCACCCCAACACCATCAAGCTTTGATTAGTGCCTTGTAAGTAGTTGAGGTATAACCTAATGATCCCCAACCTCTTGTAGCTTTAGTCAACTCTCTTAATTCCATCTCCTTGATTTCCTTTAGTAATTCAGAAATTCCACTTCAACACCATAAATATTAGGTTCTACCCTTTTTATTACCACATATATTAATCAAACTTATGTCAAAAGATTCATGATCGATGGGGGAACTAGTATTAATATTATTTTAACCCATGCCTACAAACAACTAGATCTTCCTGACAATAGTATTTCTCAAATTGACATGGTTCTCCACTCCTTTAATGATACCACATCTACTATAATGGGCACTATTGTCTTACATATCTATTTAGGTCCTTACATAATTCCTAAACTCTTTTATGTTGTATAAGGAGATTTATAATATAACATACTGCTTAGATGACCTTGGATATGTGCTATGGTATGTGTACACTCAACTTTGCACCATTGTGTCAAGTTTGAGCACAATGGGCAAGTGCATGTTATACCCACCGACCCACCTCCATTTAAAACATGCAACATGACTTATAGTCCCAATGATGTTCTAATTCTATTAAGACATCATCTTCTTCAAATGATACTTTTGAAGCTTCCATAAGCTCCACTACCCTAGTTATAAAAATACCAAAAACATAAATTCTTGACAAAGATCCCATGGAGGAAACTTTTAAATGTTTGTCACTCAGAGAATATCATTTGTCTACGCTCAATATGTTCCATAATCCACAAGAGTATGGAAAATTTCATATGCACCCAAATTATGATCCCCATATTGGGATGGTCATCCCTTATAGGCCTCCTAACCTTTTAACTCATTTCACATATGGGGGAATTGATCAGGCTCCCACTATTGATAATCTATCCTCTTCACCACAACTATTTATTTGTGACTTCTCTTTCCTGAGCAAACCTAGTTTCACTCACACCTATCTTTATTGGTGTGCCTAGAAATGATTTGGTTTGGGTTGTTATGAGCAGGGTGTTCATACACCCATTGAATATCCCACTAGAAAAACCATTGAAAATGCCAAAAAGAGGCATGGAGTGGGTTATGAAAAACCAACTAAACTCACCAAAACTTCCCATGTACCAATTATTGAAGAGCCAGTCTCTCTTTTTCCACCTTAATCTCCTCCATCACCTGTCAAACTGGAGGTATTTATACCTCCTAATTTTAATATGTTTCAATAAATGCCATCCATTTGGGGCCTCTCACGTATCACTAGGGTAAGGAAAGAAAGTCTTTTCCTCTCATTCATCCTAAAATGATTGATGCAGACTCTCCCACTATTAACACTATCCAATGTCATTATGAGGACACTATTCTCACATACATGGGTGCAGATGATTCCTATATCCAATGATTTCTCCCATATAAAACATAATCTATGTTAAATGAATCAACCATTGACATCAATTTTCCCTCTCATGATAACCCTCACATCCTCAAGATTGGCCAATCTTTGGATTCCTCTAAGCAAGATAATTATGCCACATTTTTTAATAACCATAGCAAAGCCTTTGTTTGGTCTTATAATGACATGCCTAGTATTGAACTCTCTATCATCACCCATAACATTTTCACCAATTGAGATGCTAAATATGTTAAGCAGAAGCTTCACAAAATGCATCCTTATATTTCTCTCCTTGTCAAAGAAGAGCTCTAACACCTTTATGTTAACTTTATCCAACTAATCAACTACCTACAATGGGTTTCCAATATTGTTCCTATCATAAAAGTGACTTGAGGAATCCACATTTGCACTGACTACTGCGACCTAAACCTCACTTGTCCAAAAGATGACTTCTCATTGCTAATTATCAACCAACTTGTTGATCTAAAATTTAGCCATGAGCTATCACTTATGGATGGGTTCTTAGCATATAATCAAATCTTGGTTGCTCTTGAGGATCAACACAAGACAAATTTCATTACCCCATGGGGGACTTTTTATTATTAGGTCATGACTTTTGGTCTAAAGAATTTTGGTGCCACCTACCAACATGCTATGACTTACATCTTCTTTAATCTCCTACATAAAATTATGGAAGACTACATGGATGAATTACTTAGAAAGTCTAAACTTCACTAAGTTCAATTGACGATTCTCAAAATCATATTTATTCATCTCCTCCAATATAACTATTTCTATGCAATTTCGCTTTCACATTCAAAGAGAGAAAATGAAGAAACCTAAAGAAATGGTCTAAGGCTTGTATGCACCTGGATGTTGTGCGCACCGTTATCCAGACATCATGAGAACTCCTCTTTGGTTGTGGAGGATGACACCTGCAAGAGAAAGAGACTAAGACAAAGAAGGCGTTAGATAAGGAGATGGTGGGTTGCCAAGCCAAAGCTTGATCCCAGAAGTATGAAGACTTCCTTAAGGGATGTCAACCCACTGATTGATAAAAAAGATGTCTGATAAATAGCAGAATGTCAAAATACTGAAATGATAAAAGACTAAAAAGGAAAATGGAAGCAAAAGCTTACCTAAATGTTGTTGTCTGCCTGGTCACAGTCACCGACATCGGTTCTCCTACTGGCATCGGTTGTCAAGGTCTGTCGACGTCGGTTACTCTGCCGTCGTCGGTTGGGGAAATGGTCTCTCCAACTAGCATCGGTCGGGGTAGTAGTCTTTGGATGAGGTTTGATCGGGTCTATGGCTTGTGGACAGGGTCTAGACAGGTCTATGGATGTGCAGAATGGTCAGGAGAATGGTCTGGGTCTGTCTAAGGGTCTGAGAGTCTGGTCTGAGGTAGTCGGAGGGTCTGTGCAAAGATAAGATAGAAGGGTAGAGGAGGACAATAGGGAGTTAGGGAAATAAGGATTCGGGTCTGGCCTAGTTGACAGTTTGGTCTGGGGGGTTGATATTACTAGAAAGCAATAACTGAAAACATAATGAAAACATAGACAATATACATACATGTGGCCTAAAGAAGGAGTGCTGCTGATACCTGTTCCTGTTGTTGATGTACCCTGTGTGGAGGACCTGTTGCTGTTGTAGAAGCCTACTATGTGAGAAAGGGTGAGAGGTCTGGTTTGAAGATTGGTAGATTGATTGGCAAAGTGATGGATGGTCAAAAATTGAAGATTCAAGGATACCAGAGTCGAATCAAGAGCAGTGGCCCAGAATTTATGATTAGATTCGTCAAAAGGTTAGAAATTTGGTTTAAGTAAAAATGACGTCGGTGATCCCGCTGGCATCGGCTGACATTTGACCGATGTCGGTGGGTGTAGAATGAGTAAAAGAGCCACCAAGCCCATTTTCCATCCGCCAAGTGCACGATCCGTTGGAGAATTGTCGAAGGTTGGGCTAAATACGCACAAGAGTTGGTTAGGCGGTTAGAAAAAAGTAAGAATAGGTCTTGGGTGAGTCATAGGGTGGGAAATAGTCCAAGGTGAGGTGCCAGACGAGGTATTATAGGTGATGTGTCAAAGGGGAGGATATTAATAATAAATTATTATTTTTAAATTAGTAAGTGCATGGTTTAGGAATGGGTTAGGAATGGACCAAGAGGGAGGATGACCAAGGGTTAGACACGATTTCGGTGTCTACATTTGCCCTTTTTTGTCTTATTGGTTGCTTTAGATGAACTGCAAGACAAAAATAGGAGTTGGTTTCCCCTTTGGACTTGGGATAAGGTTGATTTCATCTTGTTTGTTGTTCAAGTGAACTGTAAGACAAAAATAGGAGGGTTGGTTGCCCTGATTATGGATGAGGTATTCCCCCTCAAAGCAGGAGTTGAGGGAAAGGAACTTGAAATCGGGTGCTGATTTGACAAAGAGTGGATGAAGATGGTGAAGATAGAGTGAGAACGCTGCAAAATTTGTGATTGCGCGTACACCACTTCACGAGATGGTCAGGTCAAATTGTCGCAAGTTGAGGGTCGAGGAGTGCCAAAATTGAAATAACTAAGCCCTAGCATGTAGTCGTCTACTGATTGGGTTATTCAATCTAAGCTGAAGCTCCAATGGTCATCATGTTCTAGGTATCTCAGGCTCAGGAAGTGCTCCCAAAAACATGAAAATGTCACAAGTAGTGGGGATCAACCAGCTTGCGATCCTATACTTGTGAAGGTCAAAAATATGTGCACAATTTTTCTAACCAATCATGAGATAGCATACATGCAAAAACAACCAAGGCAAAATCACTTTGGAAGTGGTCACGGTCAGAGGAGATGGTCAAGATCTCCAAGGTCTGGTGGTCGATGCAAGCAGAGGCAAAAGTGATCTCAAGTGTGCCCCAGGGGGCCAAGATGACTTGTACTGGAGAGCTGACTAATTAGGGGCATGATTTTAGGCAATGATGAGGTGTGAATGATGCTGACATCGGTGACATAACTGATGTTGGTACAATAAAAGAACTGATGTCGATAGAAATTGGCCGACGTCAGTGGACCAGGGCACGAATATGCCGACGTCGGCGACCTACCAAATCTGACAAAACCAGATTGGTGGCCCACAAAAAGTCATTTACTACTTGTTGACTAAGAGAAAAAAGAGCTCTGGGGTTGATTGAGTGAAAGTGACCTAGAGTTGACCAAGTGAGCATGCTGAGGTGGTAGATAAGCATTGGTGGAAAGAGGGAGCGAGTTGGAGAGTGATTGGACGTTGTAGAGGCATTTGTGAGCCAGGAAAAGCTTGGAGAGATTGAGACGTAGAAGCCATGGTAGAGGGGAGTAGAGGACCCGCAGGAGGTCCACCACCAGTGGCACCCATTGTGCCACCATGCCGGTGACACCGGGATGAGGTAGGAGGGCCCTGAACCCTATTTGGGTGAGTTTTTATTTTAATTTAGTTTTTGAATTTGTAGTTGTTTTAAGTAGAAATCGAGGGGGGAGGGTAGCTAGGAGGGTGGGGAATAGGTCTAGGAGAGGTTAAGAGCAATTTAGGAGGGTTTTGGGGGGTTGGGGAGGCCATAATGGGGAAGCCCTAATTTTAGGGCTCACCCCGTTTGACCCTAGGGCCGAACCAGTTGCCGACATTAGTAGAATCGCCGATGTCAGCCGACTTTAGACCGGCATCGGTCACTTTCCTGCTGGCATCAGTCACTATGTGACCGATGTCGGTTATATTAGTGCCATCGTCGGCATTAAAACCGATGTCGATGGCTACCTAGTCAGAAGGATGGTTAGAAAATTGCCAAGTCAAGGGATCAGAGCTATGCCAAGGGCTTCGTAAGTGTCAAGATAGACATAGACAGTCTGGTAGATGGTCAAGTAGATAGACGAAAGGGCAAATGGTTAGGCTGTGAAGAAGAGTTGAGAGTTGCATTGACATGGGTTTTATTTTGGTTGGATGCAGGCGAGGCAGACACTGATGCTATGGGATCGATTGCCGACATTGCTGATGTGGATGCATCAGGACATTACCAGGGAGGAGTGGGCATAGATGAGCGCAGTGGGACTAGGTAGGCTGCGATGCTTCTGCAGAGTGGTGCGAGATGTGAGCTTGATGGTGGTGCTGATCGAGCAGTGGGATCATTCCACCAACACTTTCCACCTACCCACTGGAGAGATGACGGTCACAGTGGAGGATGTATACCAAATTTTGTGGCTGCCAGTACATGGAGTAGACCTATATGCATGCTCAAGAGAGGTGCATGATATTCATATGGTTACGCTGTTTGGTGAGCATGCAGCTGAGGTGAGTTATCACTCAGCTAGTTTTGCCTATGAGCCTCTGTACGTGGCAGATGAGGACGTACATTGGCTATCCATCCTGATGATGATAGGCATCACGGTTTATGTACTACTAGATGCAGAGGGAGGTAGGTTTCTGGTTGCCATGACTAGAGTGCTAATGGACATGATTGAATGACAGACAGTGTTCACCTGGGCACTAGTCTTTTTGGCCCAGGTATACAGAGAGTTATGGGGCATTAGCCGGTGGTGGTGGTACAGCTTATGCATGGGCCACCTGCTACACTATTGGGTGTATGAGCATATCTTGGTCACATGACCTCTCGGCATCCCAGTGGTGATTCAGGCCGGCTTCAGGGTCAGATTCAGGTGGTGGCATGAGGTGATGGCACAGACACAGGTGGATGGAGTGGTCAGAGATATTGACCATTACAGAGGGGTGCTAGAGGCCTTGATCTCGGTAGACATTATCTAGAGACCATACCTAGTGTATCTAGTTTTTAGAGATCAGATAGAGCAGTTGATTAGAGTGTAGAGCATTAGGTGGCTCAGGGGCAGATGAGCCAGCAAGCTTGAGAGGGTGCCAGTGGAGAGGGTGTGGCACTAGTATGGGCTACTTCAGGATGTGCCACCCACCTTTCCACTATATAAATGGGATGACATTGAGGCATCGCTCCCATTGCTAGAGGAGACAGAGGGCCTTGATTTTGAGGAGTTACCATCAGGCCTCAAGATAGCAAACCCAGGATGTATAGAGGCCTACTCGACATGGTGGGTAAGTCAGTATACAGGGATACAGGTAGGACCACAGTTGGATCTACAGACAGTGATTAGAGAGCGGGATGTGGCCTGATAGGAGAGAGATGCTACCATCTAGGAGAGGGATGTAGCACGAGGATAGGTTACCATTTTGCAGGGCAGTTGGTCGTAGCCCAGGCATAGGCATTGGTAGGATAGGGTTTGAGAGGATAGGGCTCGATGTAGCATCCACCTCAGTAGCTAGTTCGGTAGCCTATGCAGTCAGCGTTAGTGTAGCTAGGGTTTTCATAGCTGCAGGGTTCAGTGTAGGGCATGACAGCAGGTCTGATGGGTCCACCGCAGACTGTATTTATAGTTAGATACAATGATGCACTGGACGAGATCACTTATTACGAGAGGGACATTAGGGGGTTCCCTCAGATACAGTGATACTCTGAGATGAGGGCAGAGCTGAGTCGACAAAGGTCTATGTCATGAGCGACAGCTTTTGAGTCTCGCAGATGATGTAGATCAGAGGGGGGAGAGGATACAACATCTTCCTAGCCACCGCCACCACCACCACAGCCACAGCCTTGAGGGAAGATTTTGATATTATGTATATACCATCCTGCGAGCCGATGATGTGAGATGTATTTGATTTTTTTGAGAGAGAGACAGAGGCACAAATTATGCCATTGTAAAACATTGATATATATATATGATGTGATTTTGATCATTGATGTGTTATGAAAATGTTATGGATGTGTTTGTATGTTATTTTGATTTGATACATGTTTTGATATGATATTTAGGATTATGATGTTGATATTGTTGTGTTGATATGATGATGAATGTATGATTAGGATTAATGATTAATGATATGGATGAAAATGATTAATGTTAATGATTATGAAAATATGTGATTGTTTGAGATGTGATTGGCAGGTGACGAAAGAATGTGATGGAAGAAATGCGATGAAGGAATGGCTGAGCTAACCTCAGAAGACCCCATGTCAACTGAGTGCTGCCTACATAGCCCCTGTTGTTAAGGCCTCAGGCCAATGTAGTTCTCCCAAGAGGGAGGAAAAAGATCGAAGTGGTTGATTTTGGTCATGATAATGATATAGCACTTCCCACTTGTCTGAGGGTACATGCTTTGAAATGATGAGGAGAAGATGATGCTACAGCCTTTTCCAAATGGTGTATTCTATAACATTGGTCAGGGTTCTCCATCCCTAGCAACTATCCATATTCGTGATGGATGTATGCTAAAAATGAATTGCAGGTCGATTTGTGCATCAGCAAGTAATGGTTTATGCTTGACATAAATTGTGTGGTTGATAGTTTCCATGTGTATTGGTGTCTATGGAAACTATATGAAAAGGACTAGGATGATGTCATGATGTATGATGTTGTGTTGTTGGTCTGAAAATGTTTGGGTTGGTCTGGTTGGGTAGAAAAGGGTGTGGTTGAATGTGACCAAAGTGTAGGCAGAAAGTAAAAGGCATAAGCGCCCTTTTATTGACAAAGACTAAAATGACAGCATAAATAGGGGTTGTTAGAACCAAGAGCCCCATTAATGTGTTGCATCATTGACCATGAGTTGTGTTAGAGCGGTAATCAAATCACTTCGACATTAAAGTGAGCTCAAAGTCCCTTGAGTAGGTGATGTGATAGGAGGAGAGGGTAACCTGTTTTAGAGTAGGGATAACTTTGCCCCTTTTTATAGGAGGCCCTGAGACAACTACAAGTCAAGTCCATAACCCTTTTTTTTTTTTTAGAGCGGACTGATCAATGCGGGAAGCCCACATAGAGATGTCACTTTGCTTGGTGGTCATTTATGAAGCTGATCAATGCGAGAAGCTTCTAAAAAAGGTGTTGTTTGTAGCAAGATTTAATCATAGCCATCCTTCGAGGGAGTGGTATATATTTTGCTTTATAAATTTAAGGGCTTTTGAATAGCTGTCCTTCGAGGGAGCAGTCTATTAGCTACAGCAATGATAATACAGCTGTCCTTCGAGGGAGCAGTCTGCTTTTTGATTTGTTTTTGTGACCATGGATATTTTGACATCTTGATTTAGTTTTGACAAAATGTTGAGTCATGGACAAGACTTATAGAAGGTCAATGGCTCCCTTTTATTAGGACAAAGCATCCATACTTTATAAAAGGGTGATAGAGGATTTGTTAAGGGAAAAAGGGTGGAAAGGATTGAGGATTAAAAGGACAGGGATTGCTCAAGGGATGAGCTCAAGTTAAATGTCAAGTGGATGAGTACTTGACTAACAGTAGAATGGTCGTAGATGCAAAGCATTAAGGGGCTCAGGTTCTGGCCAGCCTTCAAGAGAAGACAGACGATAAGTCCCTGATCCATACTTGTGCGTGATGATATAAGGTTTGAGCCAATTTGGAGCAAATTTGCCTCGTTTACTCCGTTCCATATTGGTCACATGTTGGTGTTGGATGTGAAGCCAGTTGATATGGTCGCTGATTGGTCGAGACTGGTTGAATGTTTTGATAAAAATATTGGTTAAATGTTTGGGTTGAATGTTTGGTCAAATATTGATCGAGGTTATGATTGATGATTGGTTAGTGTCTAGTCGATGGTCTAGTCGATGGTCTGGTCAATGTCTTGGTCAAGATTTGGTTGAGGTCTTGGATGGATGATTTGGTTGAGGTCTAGTTTAAGGTCTGGATTGATGATTGGTCGATGTCTAGTTGATATTTGTTGATATTTGGTTGATGGTTGGGTTGAAATTGGTATTAGGTCAATGATTGGTTGAATTTGGTCGAGACTGGTTGAAGCTTGGTTGATTGATTGGGTGAAAATGTTGGTCGAGGCTTAGATGAAAGTTGAATTCCCCCAATGGGTAGGGAGAATGTTTGATAGATTAGTCGAGGTTGATTGAGGCTTGGTGGTCAGATTGACTATGTTGATGTCGAATAAGGGGGTCAAAGGCGGCAAAGGGACCATAGTCTGGCATGGAGATCCCGATTTAGGTGATGAGGTTTGAGAAGGGGTTGATGTTGATGATTTGTCGAAGGGGTGGTCAAGAGGATCCTTGATGAGACGGGTATCCTTTTTTTGATGTTGATGAGTGACAGCTTTAAGAGTGCAACAACGCTCAGTGTCATGTCTTGGAGTGTGATGATAGTGATAGAATTTAGAGTTGTCAAACCAAGATGGTCTTGATTTGAGGGTTGATGAGTGGGGTGGTGTTGAAGATTTGTTGCTAACATGGTCAAGAAAAAAAGTGTCATTCCCCAGACATTGGCAAATGGCAACCTTGAGGGCACAACAATGCTCGATGTCATGCCCAAGCGTGTGATGATATACACAAATCTGAGTGTCATCGAACCAGGGTGGTTTTGGTTTGAGAGATTGATATAGTTTAAGAGGCGGGAGATTAATGCAAGAAGACTGCAACAATTGTTATAAGAGCAAGGCATAAGAACCTGCTAACGGGTCTAGATGTTTTGTTGTAGTGGGGGTTGATGACTTTGGTTTAGGAGGCGTTGGTCGATGGATTGGAGGAGATATATGTCTGATGGGTGGAGAGAGTAATGGAGGTGGCTTGTCTCTATGAATTATGGGAGTAGGAAGTACTCCTATTAAAGTGGACGGATGTGGGCCCAAGATTGAAGGTAATGACAAAGGTGGGGGAGGAGTCCTCCGGTGTGGTTTAGTGGCCTTCTTGGGTTTGGGTTGAGGACCACCATTGTGTGAGGTGAGGTTAGATGCCGGTTTGGGTTCAGATGTGGATGGAGGTGAGTGAGATATAGCAATCTCAGGCAAAAGGAAAGAGGAAATCGTGACTGGGTCTTTCTTGGTTGAAATGGGCAAAGAGACTGGGTCTTCTCTTGGTGGAGAAGAAATAGGAGAGTGTGACTCCTCAGGAGGTCAGAGGGCATGGATGATTGTTCCCTCTGTTTGTGTTTGAGGAGTAGGCAAGGTAGGGTCCTCCATTAGTAGGAGGAAAGACGAAGGTGGGGTTAAAGGTGTTGGTATGGTCAAGGTGTCCTCTAGTATAAGAGAGGTCGATGGAGGACTAACAGGGGAAGAGGGTTTTTCTACCTGTGAAGGATGAATAGGAGAAGAAGACTCTTCCTCCTGTGAAGGAGGTTGGTCGGAGACAAGAGGTGAGACCGTGTTGACCGTGTGTATGTCATGCTCGTGGGAGCTATCGTCCATGGTCTGGACGTTGTTTTGAGGAGGAGGATGGTTTAGGAATGGTTATTTGAAGATGTCAATGTGTTGGTTGGGTGGGGCATTCGAGTTATCCAAAACAAGATCCCCCTTGTCGATCATGTCTTGGACTATATTTTTGAAGGTTTGGCAATTGTCGATGTCATGGCTGTGGACGTGATGAAAGTGACAGAAGTTAGCCTCCCTATACCATGAAGGGAGGGCTTTTGAAGGGTCAAATTGAGGTGGTCAGATTGGAGGGAGATTGAGGACCCCCTATTTGACAAGTTTTTTCTAAAATGGAAGCGTATGATTCTCCAAGTGGAGTATATGAACGCTGAATATACCATTGTTGGAATTGTTTGGTGATGATTGAAGATGTAGAAGGTTGAGAGTGATTAGTTGTTGTCGAGGATGGTGATTTAATGACCACAGTGTTGGCCACCCCTTTAGACTTGGAGTTGGAAAAATAAGAAGGTATGGAAGAAGAAAGGTCATTGGTTCTTGCATTAGTATTACGCAATTTGACCTTATCCTCTTCAATGGCACGGAGTTCAAGCTTTCGGGCCATGGTGAAAGCTTCATCGAAAGTGCAGAATGTTTGAATCTGCAAGGTAGAAGAGATGTGCCTGGCACATGCTCGAGAAAAGAGCTCGATGAGCTCAGGTTAAGGCAAGGAGAAGGAGAGCTGGTTAATCAAACCCCTCTAACGGGCAACAAAATCGACTATTGATTCGTCATCAAATTTCCTGATGGAGTAGAGGTTTGTGATTGAGACTTGTTTGGTGATGTTGATAGAAAAATGGTTGAGAAATAATTGGGCAAGTTGAATGAATGAAAAGATAGAATGTCTGGTAAGAGAGCTATACCAGTCAAGGGTGGAGCTAGAAAGGGACATAGGAAACGTGCGTAAAAGTAACGCATCATCATGGGCAATGAGGTAACAGGCATGTCTGAATGCCTGTAGATGTTGTTGCAGGTCTTCCTTACTCTAGAAGTGAGTAAATTTAGGAAGCTCCCAATGGTTTGGGTATGGTCGAATAGGGACAGAAGGATGGATAGGCTCGTTGCAAATTTGCTCATACGAGAGAGCATTGCGTGAACCAAAAATAGAGGTCTCGAGACTAGACATTTTATCCATCAGCATTTTGATGAGATCTGCTGATGGATTGGTGGATGGGGCACCTCCTAGGTTGTAGGGTGCTTGAAAGAGGCTAGAGGAGGTATACGACGTAGTTGGTTGCGCTTGTAGGGGCGCAACATATGTGTAACTAGTCGCAGGGATAGAAGTGGAGGCCAAAGGTGGTTGAGTCATGGAAGTAGAAGGTATAAGTTGACTGGATACCGCTAAAGGTGGTTGCGTGGTGGCATTGGCAAAAGGGGAGGTAGACACTCCTGCATTTATGGGTGCAAGAGTGTGCGGGGTCGAGACAATCAAGTTTTGGTATGATGTAGAACTTAGTTGAATTACGTGTGGTTGAGGGGGTAATGAAACCTCAATGGAGGTTGGTCTAAAAATAGATAGAGAGGCCAAACTTTGCATATTGGCCATGGTTGGGTTAATGGTTGAGGCAAAAGGCTGGGTAGTGGGTGGTGTTAGTGTCATCGCCGCTTCACCCAGGAGGTCTCACATTGGGTTTCTTGTGAGATAGTTTTGGAGGGCTGTGACATTGAGGTCCAAGAATCTTTCAAAATCTTGGTCCCCTTCAGGGACGATGGGGGTCTGAGGTGGGGTTGGGCAAGTAGTTCTTTTAGTCTTCGAGTGGAACTCCATTATAGGACTAATTATGGATGGGGAAGGCGGAAGCGGTTGATGGCTAGCATGGTCAAGAAGGGCCTTGGTTTGACTACATGTCAAAACCATTCAAGGCAAGAAGGGTCAGGTTCCAGAAACTGTGTTTTTTCAGTTTTAGAAACTCAGAATGGGGGTTTTTGGCAAGAAAAGGGTTGGGTTTTATGCTGCTATTTTGAGAAAAAAGGACTGTGATAGTGACCTACATCGGTTGAAAAACTGATGTCAATGAGAAAGATTGCCGACGTCGGTCAGATAACCGATGCCAGTGGAGGAAGGTTGCTGACGTCGATGGTAAAGCTGATGCCGGTGACTGTGGTTTCCAAAAACTCAGAAAACTTGAAGATTTCTTGGAAAAAAGGAAAAAGAGCATCCTCACTAGCTCAAACAAGCAGATGGGAACAGAAAAAATAGAGAACACAAGTAGGTCCTAAGCGCTAAATCCTAAGAATCAACTTTTTAGAATCCTGTTGGCTTATGCCTTAAAGTGATGTTTGGGGAGGTTGGCTGTTAGAGGGATCCTAAAAGAGGTAGTCTATGGATGGTTTCAGGTTTGTTTAGGTGCTCAAGAAGTTTGGGTTAGGTTCTGTACATGGCCTGGTGCTAAGGAGCAAGCTCCCCTCACTTCACGATCCCAGTGGTAAGCTGGTCTCGCTTAGCCAAAATATACTTTCCCTAGAGATTAGACTCTACCAAAGAACAGAGTGGGCTTTCCCCTTGGTGATGAAATCCAAGTAGGATTGCCAGGATGGGTAAGGTATCTGCTGGGGGATGAAATCCCAGTCGGGCCTTGTCTCAGGTAAGTTTGATGTTTGATTTAGTGCACGTGGTTTGGTTGTGTAACATCAAGTGGACTACGATTAATTCAATATGTGGTTATTAATTACTAAGTGTGGACTAAGAAATGCAAGCAAGCAGAAATGGAATGCAATGTATTTTAAGCCCCAAGTCGAAATGTTAAGTTGGAATAAAAACAAGTTGAGAAAGGGTTGAAGAATATGATTTTTGACTAGTCTAGAAATACAAGAAAAGAAAGAAAAGTTCTTTTTATTCCTGCTTATGATGTTGTTTAGAAGAGAAGAAAGAGGTGAAAAAGGGAGAAACCTAATGCACCTAAATGAAAAAAGAAGGAAAGAAGAACCCAAGGAAGGCCCTAAGGGTCCCACCGGGCGTGCCAGAATGTTTTTATGCAATTTCGCTTTCACATTCAAAGAGAGAAAATGAAGAAACTTAAAGAAATGGTCTAAGGCTTGTATGTACCTAGATGTCATGCACACCATTATCCAGACATCGTGAGAACTCCTCTTTGGTTGTGGAGGATGACACTTGCAAGAGAAAGAGACTAAGACAAAGAAGGCGTTAGATAAGGAGATGGTGGGTTGCCAAGCGAAAGCTTGATCCTAGAAGTATGAAGACTTCCTTAAGGGATGTCAACCACTGATTGATAAAAAAAATGTCTGATAAATAGCAGAATATCAAAATACTAAAATGATAAAAGACTGAAAAGGAAAATGGAAGAAAAAGCTTACCTGAATGTTGTTGTCAGCCTGGTCACAGTCGTCGGCATCGATTCTCCTATCGGCGTCAGTTGTCAAGGTCTGTCGACGTCAGTTACTCTACCATCATCGGTTGGGGAAATGGTCTCTGCAGCCGGCATTGGTCGGGGTAGTAGTCTTTGGACAAGTTCCGGTCAGGTCTGTGGCCTGTGGACAGGGTCTAGACAGGTTTATGGATGTGCAGAATGGTCAGGAGAATGGTCTGGGTCTGTCTAAGGGTCTAAGAGTCTGGTCTGAGGTAGTCGAAGGGTCTGTGCAAAGATACGGGGGAGTCAAATGGATAGAATGTCAGATAGATAGAAGGGTAGAGGAGGACAATAGGGAGACAGGGAAATAAGGATTCAGGTCTAGCCTGGTTGACAGTTTGGTCTGGGGGGTTGATACTACTGGAAAGCAATAACTGAAAACATAATGAAAACACAGACAATATACATACCTATGGCCTATAGAAGGAGTGCTGCTGATACCTGTTCTTGCTGTTGATGTACCCTATGTGGAGGACTTGTTGTTGTTGTAGAAGCCTGCTGTGTGAGAAAGGGTGAGAGGTCTAGTTTGAAGATTGGTAGATTGATTGGCAGAGTGATGGATGGTCGAAAACTGAAGATTCAAGGATACCAGAGTTGGATCAAGAGCAGGGGCCCAGAATTTTTGATTAGATTCATCAAAAGGTTAGAAATTTGGTTTAAGTAAAACTGATGTTGGTGATCCCGTCGGCATCGGCCGACATTTGACCGATGTCGGTGGGTACAGAACGAGTAAAAGAGCCACCAAGCCCATTTTCCATCCGCCAAGTGCACGATCCATTGGAGAATTGTTGAAGGTTGGGCTAAATACGCATGAGGGTGAGTCATAGGGTGGGAAATAGTCTAAGGTGAGGTGTCAGATGAGGTATTATAGGTGATGTGTCAAAGGGGAGGATATTAATAATAAATTATTATTTTTAAATTAGTAAGTGCATGGTTTAGGAATGGGTTAGGAATGGACCAAGAGGGAGGATGACCAAGGGTTAGACATGATTTCGGTGTCTACAATAACATTTGACTAAACCCAAAGAAATATATCTTTGGTGTCCTTTTTGATAAGCTCTTAGGCTTTATTATTTCTCTCTAAGGTTCTAGCAATACTATATATGCCTCCACCTACTAATATCAAACAACTCTGTAACCTACAAGGCAAACTTTAGTCAATCCACTGCTTCATATCACATTTTTTGGATTGTTGACAACCCTTTCACCATCCCCTCAAAAAATATGTATCCTTCCATTGGAATACAGATTTCCAGGAAGATTTTGATGTACTCAAATAGTATCTCCTTTCCCCACTGGTTCTTATTCCACCAAAGAAAAATCAGCCTTTCTATCTTTACATCTCTGCAACAGACCATTCTTTGTGTACTATGATTACACATCGATATGATCACCATTGAGAATAGGTGGTTTAATACATAATCCACACACTTATTGATTATGAGACTTGATATAACCATACCAAAAAACTTTACCTCGCATTGGTCTTTTCAGTCTCCAAGCTCTACCATCACCTCTTAAATCACAAAACCTACATGGTCACCCATACTGATCCCCTCAAATATATGTACTCCAAGCCATATCATAACCAACATGTAGCTTAGTGGCTCATGATCCTTGTTAAATTTAACTTAGAGTTTATTCAAAAAAAGTCTATCAAGGGGCAAAAGATCATTGACCAGTTAGCTGCCACCCCTTTACCTGACAACCAACCATCAAACCTCAAATTCCTTAATGAATCCATCATAACTCTCTCCATTGATGACATATCCTATCAAATTATGATGTTCTTTGATGGGTCTAAATGTCAATACAGTGGGGTTATGATGGCCATTCTTATTCCTCTATATGGTGAGCCTATTCCTTTGTCAATTAAACTAGATTTTGAATGTACTAACCATGTGTATGAATATGAGGCTTTGATCTTAGGGTTTTAAATAGCTATCTTCTTAGGTATCAAATCAATAACCATTTTTGGTGATTTTTAGCTAGTGTTTAATCAGGTTAATGGTTCCTACCTATGAAAAAACAAAAATTTATAGTGGTATAAACATCGTGTAGATATGCTATTGAGATCATTTAAATCCTATCTCTTACAAACTATTCCTTGATTTACAAATAGGTTTTCTGACACAATGGCTTCACTTGCTTCACACATACCCTCTTCCTCAAAAATTTATGTCACCATGCATCACTTAACATTACCCTTCTATGTATCAACTAACATCCTTTTTATTAGAAATGTAACATACAACCCACACAACTTATGATACAAGCAACTCATGGACTATCTTTCCTTTTCTATTACCCCTTTTGATCTCTCCAATAATGGGAGATGTGCCTTCATAAAACATGTCACTCATAACACTATACTAGGGGGACTTCTCTACAGGAGAGGTTTTGATGGTCTCCTCCTTAGATGCCTCACTAGTACTGAGACTCCCTTCACTATTAAGGAAGTCCATGATAAGATTTGTGGTGGACATTTCAATGGTCACATAGTTGTCAATCATATCTTTTGACTCAACTATTATTGGCCAACGCTCCATTAAAATTATGGTGATTATGTTTGGCATTACGTCAAATTTCAATATGTTAATATCCTTCACATTCTAAGTCTTGAATTAAAATTTACCAAAGGCTTATGGCCCTTCTCCCAATGGGGCTTGGATCTAATTGGTGAGATTAACCCTCATTCATCCCTCTATCACCATTATATCATTATTGCCACTGAATACTTCACCAAGTGGGTCAAGGCCATTCCTCTCATCTCTACTAAGGCTGATAAAATTGTTGACTTTATCAACCATCACATCATCTATAATTTTAGTGTCCCACATAAGATAATAGCAAATCTTTCAAAAACAAGACTATCCAAAAGTCTTTGTGATACCTTTGAAATCAAATTAAGCTTCTCATCACTGTACTATCCACAAGAAAATGGATAGGTAGAAGCTTCTAACAAAACATTAACCAAAATTCTCATGAAGGTAGTCCATGATATGGGCAAAGATTGGCACACACACATTCCCTTTGCTTTATGGGCTTACCACACTAGTATTCAAACCCCTAAAGGTACTACACCTTTTTCCTTGGTCTATGGGATAGAGGCTATTTTGCCTCTTGAGGTTCAAATTCCTTCTCTTTGCATTTCACTAAAAGACATACTTACTAATGATAAATTTCACCAAGAACATTTGGCTCAACTCGAGTTGCTTGATGACTGCCATCTCATATCCCTCAACCACCTCCACATCTATCAAGATCGTATCAAATGCACTTACAATAAAAACCTCAAGGAGTGAGATTTCAATATTGGAGATCTCATCTTAAAAGAAAATCAGCATGGGACAAACATGGAGAAGAGAAAATGAGATAAGTTTTCTCCTAATTGGCTTGGACTCTACATCATAACTCACAAGTATGGCTCAAAAACTTATTACTTATTTTCTCTCGAAGGAAAACTAGAACTCAATCCTTTAAATGCATTACACCTATGACCATTCTTTTGTTAATCAAGTGATGCTTCACCTCATGTTTAACTTGAGCTTGTCCCTTGAACACCCCTATTACATTCGTCTCCCTTCCTCTTAACCCTTAATCCTACACACTTAGTTAAATTACAAAGTGCTATGGTTTTTCCCTCAAAGTGGAAAACCCCTAAGCCTCTATAGTCTTGTCCATGAATTAAAGTAAAAACAAAAGGGATATGTAGACAAGTTATAATCTATCATGTCATGATTCTCAATGTATACTACTCCCTTAAAGGACAACTATGTACCTTCTCTTTGATACTATAAATAGACTTCTCCCTTGAAGGACAACTATTTAAAATCAAAAATAAATGCTTAGACCACTCCCTTGAAGGATGGCTAGGCCAAGCTTTGTTATCAAGGGAAAAAAATCTTCTATATTGATTATATTCATATGGCCTCAATACGAACAAAATCCCATTGTAGGCTTCCTAAATTGATCAACTTACATAAAAAAAATATTTACGTCATGAACTTGCCTATACTAGCTCTCGAGTCACCCACAATAGGGGCATATCATCCCCTCTTTGAAGGTTACGCTACCCAAACACTTTCACTCATTTTACCCTTTTCCCCTCATACTCTTTCAAGGGACTTTGAACTCACTTAACACAAGGTGAACACAACACTTCTCTAACAAACAAAATGGTCAAATAATGTAAAGTATGAAAGAGGCTTATATTCTTGAGCCTATTTATGTTATGGTTATTTATGTTATGATTATGGTCTTTTCTAGTACACGATCATTCTACCTCTTTATTTCCCATCCCAATCACATGTCGATCGCTCTATTGAGATGAAAAATTCATACAAACAATAACATAAACAACCTATCCATTTTAAGCATACACCATCACAAATATGGAAAAATGCTAAGATGAAGCTAAAAAATCAAGTATGCATATACCATAACACATATGATAAATGCTAGTCTAACTCAACTAACATGCTCAACATTAACATAAAATTAGCATTATATATCCATCCACATCAACATCATCATCACTATCATAATAAATGTATCTCAAAATCATAATAACACATCTTTATATATATATATATATATATATATATATATATATATATATATATATATATATATATATATATATATATATATATATATATATATATATATATATGCTTAACATGAATGTACATCAATAGATCATAACAATATAATCTCTCCCTCAAAATATACATCTCTCATATTTGGCTCATAAGCCAGTGTGTATACAACATATATAATTATAACACAATCTGGTGCTAAGAATCTTTGAGGCTATATGTATGGTCATGAAGAAGTAGTGTCATCACCACTCTCTACCTATCTGCATCTGTATGAGATAGAAGTCATGGCATGTGTCACTAATCTCTCCTACTCTCTAAACTTAGAATACCTCTAAATCTCTAGGAAATCCCTAATGGCCCTCTCATAATAATCAATATCATCAAGGGTGGTGTTATTCCTCACTAGAGATATAGTTTATGACAGTCCCATCATACCTAATCAAGGCCCCTATATTGGTTCTTGTGGTGGAGGAGGAGTAGCCTAACACACTACTCTCAAACTATCCCTCTCTATTGGTAGTGAAGTAACCTAACCCTGTAATACCCTAACCTGGCCCTATAATGTCATCACCTATCCTTGTAAAACCAATACCTATGCCTGAGCTACATCTTGAGCCTACACTACTACATCTTAGGCATGTACTATTGCATCATATACCTATATCATTACATCATGGGCTTGTATGGTTGCATCTCTCTCTCTCTCTCTCACACACACACACACATCACTCCCTATAAATCTGGTGGTGGCCTCCTGACCTAAACTATGGGATGAAAATCTATCTACCATGTAAGATATGTCACTGTGCATCCAAGATCTACTACACTCATCCCTATTGGTATCTCCTCAGAATTTGGCCCATATATCTCCTGGGTTAAGGTTATGGGTGCATCTATATCATCCCTCCTATATCGAGGGAAGATAGGAGGTACATCCTATAGCAAGCTAAACTATCCCCTAACTCGTGCCATGGGTATCATCTCTATCTCATCGACTCATCTCCTTGTGAACCATAATTTACTTTGTAAACCAACAAGTTGATCTACCTATCCTTTGAATATAGGGTATGTCAAGTAGGGTCTCCACACAATACCTATAGGGATAAATCCCTATAGCATGCACCTATAATGATCAATTTCTTTCACTATGCCACCTACTTATGTTTGGGCCATACCATCTCTCCACTATCTAAAACCAACCCTAAAACTAGCTACAATTGTGGTAGGTAACCCCAATGGTTGTGTAACCATGATATGATCATATGCCCAATAATGGAGTAAATTCCTAACACACAAACTATATCATCATTGCAGTCTCAACCCACATAGCTCTCTGTATAACTATGACTGAAAAACTAGTCCCCATGTAAATATGGTCTGTTGCTCAAACATCTATGCTAGAACACCTATCAACACAATAGGAAATCTCCCACCATCTATGTTTGGTAGTGCATACACTATAAAAATTATCATCATCAAGATGCTCAATCAATGATGGTCCTCATCAGTAGTGTACAATAGCTCACAGGAAAAGCTCATTAAGTGATAGGTCACCTTGATAACATGCTCTCTAAGTAATGTCACCATGTGAATATCATGCTCCTCTCTCAAACATGATAAGATCTCCTCACCTTAGTGTGGTAACCATAAAATATAGTACATATCCTCTTGTGTCACTGTCACCTCTCTGATTGGAAAATGGAAGGTGTTGGTGGTGTGATCCCACCTCTAAATCAATGTTATCATCAAACTCACATCTCATGAAACTCTGTAATGTCATCACTCTCCCCCTAAACCTATGGCTACCATGTGCTCCCATGCATCTAGGGTGACATTCCTCCTCATACACGTCAAAAGTGTAGGTAGGTGATCTTGTAGCATTAACTCCTGCTTATCCTGCATCCATACACACACACCTCACTACTTTTTTCCCTTCTCTCTAGGAGAACTACATTGGCCTAAGGCCCCCAATTGGGCTATGTAGGCATCACTTAGTCAACATGGGGTCTTCTAAGGTTATCTCAACCATATACCAACCTAACTATCTAACTTTCTCTCCCATCTCTACCTTAGGCCTCGCTGCCTCTCTCTCTCTTCACCCTAGGCCCAACTGCCTATCACAACTCTAGGCCTCATAGCTTATGTCCCAAAAATTTGACCCTATGACCTATCTTTTAAGCCTTAGGTACCCTAACCTATTTCAACATATCCTTTCTTAACCATTTCCCTTAACACACTTTTAAACATACCTTATATTTTTTTCCCTATGTACTAGGAGAACTACATTAGCTTGAGGTCCTCAACCAGGCTATATAGGTAGCACTCAGTCAACACGATGTATTCTGAGGCTAGCTCAGCCATTAGGTTCATTGAATACTTCAATTAGGGATCCAAAATTGACCTTTTCTCCTATTTTAAGTTCTTCAAGGTCACTAATATTAGTTTTGTATGCTAATACTAGCACTTTGTATCAGTCGATGTCGATAGACCCCGTCAACATTGACACCATGTTCGCTAACATCGATGGACCTCATTGATATCAATGATTGGTTTGAACCTAGGGCCAATAACCCATCTCCCAACTTTAAATTTTAACCTAAAAACTACCCTCAAACCCCTCCCAAATTCATCTAAACCTACCTTCACCTCATTTCCTACCCCTCTAATAGCATTCTTTCCCTCCAAACTTCAAATTTAGCCTACAATAGTAATTTAACAAACTTAAATTCAAAATCAAATTGAAGGGGATCTTACCTCATCTCTCTATCTCTTCTATGCTAGAATAGCTGGCACTTATGGTGGTGTACCTCTAGCTGGGTCCCCTCCTAGCTTTGTCATCTCACCAACACTCAGAGCTCTTTTTCTCTCCAATCAAATGTTGCAAATGACTTTTGGTGGGGGTTTAGACCAAACCCCTTTTTATAGGGTTTGGTCTCCCATCAACATCGACATCCTTGACCTAAGACACTAATGTCAACACTATTTCCTACTAACATTGATGACATAACCGACATCCATACCCTTGAATTAGAGTTTTCACCAACAACCACAACCCTTTATACTCTACCCCTAATTTGGGACAACTTGGAGATCACGTATATCTCCTTGACCATGGCAACCAACCTAGAGATCACATATATCTCCCCAAACATGACAACCACCCTTAGAGATCACTTAAATCTCCACCCATGATGAATTTGGTTGGAGATCATGAATATATCCTTGATCATTGACCCTTTTAAACCAACATTGAATTACTTGTCTAGACCACTTATGTTATCTCAATATAGTTGGATATTTTACACATGCATGTATATTAGGTGTTTTGGATGGCGACCAAACTAGTCCTATCACCTGAAAACTTTTGTGTTTCTCAGGGGCACTTCCTACCTTGGATACTTGACAAACAGACAATTGGAACTACAAATTTTATTATTTTAACCTTATCACCTATCATTTACAAGTTGTGATTTGGTTATTTCTATCTGAATCCTCATCCACCTTCCTTGTTCTTTATTTTTTCAACTATAGCTCATAGGAGTATATGTGCAAGCAATGATACCACATTCTCATCCACTCACCCTATTCTCTTCTTATGAAACTGTTACCTGATTCTAGTTTTTCCTCCATTGATAACTATTTTGAGGGGGGAATACCTCATCTAATACTTGGAACATATAAATCCTATTTTTGTGTTACAACTTGTTACTACAATTACAAGATAAAAAGAGGCAAATGTAGACTCCAAAATTACATCACACATGTGCATAACTCCCTGTGTCAAAACCCCCCTTGAGCCCCTTTTCAATAATAATAATTAACCTTCCTAACCCATGCTTTTACCCCTCACACATTTAATTAATTTAAAATATTTAATTAAGTTAATTAAAAACTACTTATGCCACCTTACCTATCCACCTCATCCTAAGACCAATTCTTACCTTTTGAGTCACTTCAAGACTTAGTCCACTTATCCTAACTACCCATGACTTGTTCTTACCCCAAAAATAAATTACTAACCAACTACATCCTTCTTAACCTCCCATTTCTACCATTTCCCAATGGATACCACAATTGACATGAAAAATAATAGAAAATAGGCTAAAAATAGCCCTTTTACCTATTCTCATGCCACCAACATTAGTCAATCCATGACTGATGTCAATGGGATTGCTGACATCGATTACTTAAGCCAAACTCCAAACTAATTTTTAGGTTAGTAAAAATCAAGAAAACTCATTTTATTTACATATTGGCTTTTGGCATCCAACTTTCCACATCTTGGCTTATTGTTACCTTGCAGAAGTCAATCTAGACCAAAAACCAAGCTCTTGAGAACTAGTAACACACACTTGTTTTCTCTATTCAAGGCATTGGTTCGGTAAGCCTTATAGGAGCCATCCATTCAACACTTATCATTTAATCACCTCTTCAACTAAGTACATCACTTATTATGTAAATCTTTAAGTAGTTACTTTATAATCACTTTATATCTACTATTTATTATTTTACACATTCCTAACTGAACCCCCGTGAAGGAGTTATAAAACTTCCCTACTTATTTCCCCTTCTTATAACAAACCAAACCTCTAACCAGACCCATCCAAATAGTACTCTCTCTCTCTCTCTCTCTCTCTCTCTCTCTCTCTCTCTTGCAACTCTCCCCAACCTTCCATACCTGACTAAAACCATTTCCTAGACTCATAAAATTCTTCTACAAGTTCCTAGGAAATTATTACCCCTGCTGACATTGATCACCCAACCGATATCGATCACACTTGCTCTTCGACCTCAGTAGCCTAACCGACATCAATAACTATGGATTTTTAGTAACCTCTCTAAAACCTACCCACATAAATTCAAAAATACAAACTAAATATATGACCTACACTATGTTACTCTCTACTGCACTTAGGTTGTGAACAATGGTAACATATCTCTCTTTTACTCTCTTTTCCTCTCTTTTCTATTTATTACTCTCTTTTTTTAATCCAAAATGGACTCTCATCCCTAAGGAAGTTTTACACTTCCTGGAATAATTGTGTAGCTTGGAATCCCACTCATATATCTACTAATATATATTTTTGTGGTAGTTATTTCTTACTTATAAGTAGTCCTCCCCAACCAAAGAGGAGTGCTCACAATGTCTAGATACGATGCACAAACCAATATGAGTTCATTCTAATCACCTATCCTTATCATTCTTCTCTATTTTTCTTTAAACTTAAAATAGACACAATTTTAATGAAACACCAACCCTATAATCCATCTACACAAAACCCTCCCATGGTAGCTCCATAGGTCTCATTACCTTTATGTTCTCATAAGCCCAACAATGAAGAATAACCCTGACATGATCCCATATCTCCTATGGGCTTATAATCCCCACAACTCTTAATAAATCTAAATAATTAGCATAAGTGCCCACAAAAACACTATGTGACCCAACCACATCTCTATGAGTACCCCCAACAACAAGTAAAGGAACCTCCCACTACTATAATATGGTAATGCATAACACATAACCACTATCATCATCATAAAAATCCTCCTTATATCCCTATCTCTCTGGTATAGTGGCATGTAGTGTAATCCCCTTGAGTGCCACCTCGTAAAATTGAGGTCATCTCCATAAAAGAGCTCCATCTACCCATCAAGTTCATTACTCTTAATGTGGTAAATCAGCTCACCCTATATGGGTAGATACACTATCCTATGGATGTCCTCAAGCAAGATAGTTTGCTCACCTATAGGAAGAAAGAAGGTGTTAGTGGTAGGATCCCATCTCTCAATGAGTGCCACTAATATTACAGTATCTTAAGGTATGTGTTGATAATACCTCATACCTTTGAGGACCACATCCTCCATATTCTCCCAATCATCATTAATCATCTCACACCAAATATAATCTAGTATCTAGGGAACTTTTTCCCTCGTCTGTATCTACTCCTATGCATGTAAGGTTTGATAACAAAAAAATTAGTTCACTAGCATATTATGCCTACAAATTATATCACTTGTACCTATCCCCTATTCCAATATATAACTCATAACATTTATCTAATACAAACTATAACTATTACTTTACCACATCATTTGACCTTCTTAATACATACACATTACCTTCACCTAACCCCTTGACCTCTCCCTAACCCCCTAACTCTAACTATTACCCATTAAAAATTATCATTTATTTTATTCTATTTAGTCAATATTTAGCTATTGTTTTTTACCTATGTATGAGTTGTTCTTTTCTCCCATTTTTTCATGATCCTTCTTCAGACATTCATGTCTTCTAGGTTTTAGACCTTACCTATCTTACTTTTATATGGGTAGGACCCCTTCAAAACCCACTCTTAAATTTTTAAAATGAACTATTGCCTATTAAATAATCAGTCTTAAAAAAATCTCAACTCATCCTTTGACCATCAATGGTCGACTATTCCTATAGCTGACCATTGACAATTAGGTAATCAACTATTGATGGTCACCACAATGTGGCTTATCAATGATTGAGTATCAACCATCGATGGTCAATAATTGATTGTTGAAAATCAATAGTGACTAATAGTAGCCAAAAATCATTGTTGATGGTCACTATCAAGTGACTATCGATGATTAAACCTAAACCCCTACCCTTTAAAGATACCTACCTAACCTCATAACCTCTAAAACAAACCTGCCTACAACTACCTCCACCCTCCCTTATCTGCCCTACCCATACAGATTTACATCTAGCCTACCATTTTGAATATAAACATAAAAACTACTCAAGCCCTAGCCCTAGTTCAAACCCATCCACACAAATAGTAAACACATAACCAAATCAATAGTAAACCATTCAAACTAACATTCAATTGCATGAATTGAACCATCCTATCAATTCAAAATAGTACCTACCTCATTCCTCAACAACCATCGAGGAGTAACCTTGGTTATCACCACCTAACCTCCACTCTCCTTCATCTCCTCTACATCCTCAGTCAACCTCAAATCTTACACATTCAATCACTCACCCTCAACTATCATTATTTACATCAACATTACCAATAATCCAATTGTTGAGGGTCAATATTTTCAAATAAGAAAATAGAAACCCTAGTGGTATTTTTGTCTTAACCCTTTTAGGGTTGACATATGACCATTGATGATTAGGGTGACCACCATTGATCAACCCCAAGTGTCAAATATGACCGTTGATAGTTATCTTTTTAAGGAATTTGTCCTTCCTAACCACAAATTTTTAGCACATTTTCTTACCCACACCTAATCCAACTACCATTTAATGGAGATTCCATTCTCTACCACCCTTAACCATTAATGATTTTAAGCTCACCACTTCACCATTTTGGCCTGACTATCACATGTTTTATGATGACTTTGCCATGGTTATTTTGACCGTACGAGCTAAAATACCAAGTTAAATATTTTGAACTTACGCTACCTCATGCAAACCTAACTATCTTTTTTATTCATTTGATAACTTCCTACCTTAAATACCCATAAAAACACTGACCTTATCTAGGAGACTTGAGTTTACAAGTATAAACCATCTATCACATACAGTCACGTGTTCCACTTGTCACTTGCCCTACTAGTGTTCACCTTTATTTTAATAACCATGATAACCTAGTCATTACATGATCTTATCTATCACACTTAGTGCATGTATTTGTACTTTAATTCCAAACCTAACACCAACTTCATCACCATGCTTACCCACTCATCAAACCTACACCTAATTCTATTTCACCTCATCGATTCTCAATTTGAGGGGGGGCACCTCCTCCCATGCTCAGGGCAACCTAACCTTCAACTTGCAATCCATTTTTAATTTTTAGCTTGCTGATATAACCTGCATAATAAAAAGGGGAAAAATATAATCACTAGAAAATTGTACATAATAGTTCTAGATGTCAAACTAACCCCTAAACCACTTCAAGACCCCCCTATGGACTCTTTTGTAACCTTTAGATTAAAAACCTTGAAAAAACCTTGAATCAAGTTAGCTGACTATCTAAACTTACTGGCTAACCCACCTTGACCAAACTTAACCTTACCTTTGATCACTAATGGTCACCCTAACCATCGATGGTTAGGCCTAAACATCAATGGTCATCCTTTAATGACCTAAATAGTCAACTCCAATCAACTTTAGCTTGATTTTTTATATTTATCTTTTCTATTTTATGTGTGATCCAATGCATGCAAAAGCTAAATTTAAAATCCTCATTGAACCTCTTGTTAACTTATTATTTCACCTCTCCTTCCTTCCAATAAAAATAGAGGAGGAGGAGGTGAAAAGGGATCGATCAATCAATCAATCAATCTAGGATCATCCACATCTAGAATCAAAGAATCTTACATCAATACTTCCTTTTTTAGGTCTTCTTCCATCAAACTAATGAACCAACACGTATGATATAGATCCAAAGTTATATCATCCATCAACCAATATCCAAGTATCGTTACTCTACCAAAATTATCCCAAGTTCCACCATAAAGTTCTTAGCCACCCTAACATCCTTCAGATCAAAAACCCATGAGCTAAGTATCTATTTTCACTAATTAGTTACTTTGTTTCTAATTCAAAAGCAACCCATCCCAGACTAACTTTCCAAAATTCCATTTTACAACCTCATCAAACCAATTTATTGAACTAGACTAAAATCATAGTAATAACTGATAGTCACCCTAACCATCGATGGTCTATTCATAAACATTGATGGTTACCCAACCATTGATATTCACCCTAACCACTGATAGTCACTATGTGACAAATAAATAACAATTTATTTTCACCTATCAGACCTCAACCAAATCTAAATTTCTTCCTCTCTACCTAATCACATAACCTCACCTTATTTTTTAGACCAGACCTGATTCATTTAGCATTAATATCAATCTACTTATTTTTATAATTAGCCAAATTCACTTATTCATTTATCAAGAATTTATTGTATTTGATTTTAGTACCTTATGTTATTTGTACAAGTAATTTATCTTTCATTTTTTTAACTTGATTGTTTAAAAGTGTGGATTGATAGAATTCAAGGAAGCTCGTGCTTCTTAAATCTAGCTTGCTAGGCAATCCACCCTACTATCTAACTAATCAACCATTTATTTAGTGTTTTCTTATCTACAGATCATTCTTCCCAAGCCAAAGAGGAGTATCTATAACTATCTGGATCAATGCACACATAACATATCAAGTTTTTCAACCATACCCTTCTCAATTTTCTTTTCTCTTTCTTCTAAAGAATATAAGCAAAATTTATTTGAAACAATATAACAAATAAAGGAGTTCTCTTTAGGAGGAATCAAGAGGGCATCTATCTTAGAATCTTATTAGAAGATGAGGCCAAAGAACTAATGACCAATTTTCATGAAAAATTATGTGTTGGCCATTTGATAGCAAATGAAACGACACATAAGATACTTCAAGTAGGCTACTACAATCCTAATTTATTCAAGTATATCCATGTTCATATTAGGGTATGCCATCAGTGTCAAACCTTCATCAAAATAAAAACCCATGTTGTAATGACCTTATAACTAGTTACATAAGTAATGCTATTCCCCCAATGGGGATTGGACTTTTTTTGGGGTTATAAACCCCAACTCTTTATTAAGACATAAGTTTGTTCTCATGGCAAAAAATTACTACATAATATGGATTGAGGTAGTGGTAGTAAATAAATTAACCACCATTAAAGTCATCAAATTTATGGAGAATAATATGACCACTCAGTTTAAAACCCTAGTTTCATTAGTGTGTGATAATGGTCCCACTTTCCAATCTATGAATTTCATTAAATGGGTTTAAAATGAAGGGATCACTTTGAAATTCTCATATAATCACTATTTACAATGGAATGAATTGGTATAATTGACTAACAAAAACCTAATTTATGCCATAAATAAATATACAGAAAAGAAACCCTAGGAATGGCATTCATTATTATAATTTTCTTTGTGGGATGACTACACAAGGTATAAACAAAAGCTTAAAATCTCACCATTTCTACTAGTTTATGGATTGGATCCTATTATCCTATTTATACTTAGGCTACCTACATACAAGTTCATGTAGTAGTATATAGAGCATGAGGACAAATTAAAATATAGGATCTTAGACATTGTCCTATTAGAAGTATAGGATGAAGCCTTACTCAACTTCAACAAACATTAAGGCAATGTCAAGTGATGGTTTAAAAAAAGGGCCAAGGTTAAATACCTCAAGTTTAGCAAACATTAAGGCACTTTCAAGTTATGGTTTAATAAAAGGGCCAAGGTTAAATCCTTTAGGATTTATGATATTGTGTTGTTGTGGGATAAAGCTCATGAAAAAATGGCTTGCATGCCAAGTTCGATCCTCTCTAGATTGGGCCCTACTAGATAGATGAGTTACTTGGACAGAATGCTTTTCACCTTAAATACCTCAAAGGTAATGACATCCCACTATTGGTGAATGTAAAATTCATGAAACATGACTTATTGACTGCCCCTTATAATGTGATTTCAAAGTAATATCAACAAGGGTGGTATTGTATATATTTGACTAGTTTTATTTAGTCATGTATTTGTTTCTGTTATGTGTTTGATTTCATTGTGTTTTTATTACTCTTGGTTTTGTTTTTTTCCTGTGTTGTTTACCTCTCATAAATGATACCTTAGATTTGGCATTCAATTAAGATTAATATGGTAGGAAAAGCTAAAAATTCCTTCAAATAAATCTTAGTAACCACTCTAAGGGTGAAAAAAGTCTGGAAGGTACAATTAAGTTTTGGATTACCCAAAGGTGAGCTTTCATTTTTAGGAAAATCAAATGTTGTAAGAAAGTATTTTACATTTCAAATATTGGAGGCTGATGATTATTAATGATATAAGTTAGTTTTAGAATAGCCCTATTTCTTAATCGAAGCCATCAAACTACACCTAATAAGATCATTTTGATAAAAAGTGAGATCATTAGTTAATAATAAGATCATCGACTGGGTATTTAGAGATCATAAGTTGATAATAAAATGCCATCAAACCTCTAAAGTTAATGTAGTTGAGTCCTGGTCATATCCTAAAATGAACCAAGCACTTTATTACTTAGAATATTTAATGAACTAAATTATTCATAGTTTTGATTTCATAGTAAGATTCCCATATTTTTAGTCTTTTAGAGTGTCAAGTTCTTAGAATCTTATGTGGCACTTAGTTGGGCTTAACTAGCAACCATGTGAACATTTATATCCATCATGATTTTTTCATTTTATGTGGATTTATATAGGAGTGGTTAAATGGGAGAGAATCATGTGAATTTTTAATAGAGGTGTCATAACTTGTCAAAACCCAACCAATCAAGGTACCCCAATATCAGAATGATTAGTCTCTTGGATATGTTAGGAATGTCAGAGCTTAAGAGGGCCTGACCAATGGGATCACCCTAATGAAAAACATGTTAGTCTCCTAGATTTGACAAATATGTTATATCCTAGGAGATCTCTATTGAATGAAAAATCACCATGTGGTCCATTTTCAAGATTGTCAGTCTCCTAGATCTGATAGAGACGTCTGAGTCTAGGGGAGCCCAATTCATCACATCATACCACATGGAATTTTCATGTAGATTAGTAAGAAGAGCCCAAGAGACCCAAGTGGTTAGAATAAGGTAAAATAAAATTTAAAAGTATAATCAAAGGATGCCATATAACCTTTATTTGGCATTTTATTCTCCCAAGTGTATAAATATGAAGCACAAGGTCACACCTAAGTGGTGGTCATTGAAACATGAACCAATTATCAAGGGACACGTGGCATGAAATATGAATTTCTATGAAAGTATTAAATATGATTTGACCATGTGCCTACCACACTTAGGATATTAATTAGATGGGAATTTGGGCCCTAATTAGAAATTTTAAAGCATTACATCATGACCATTAAATCTAGTAGGCAACGTATGATCATGATCTCTAAGTGTAAATCTAGATTAGGAAATAAATGTGATAATCAAGCCATCAAATAAAATTTAAATTCATTCCAAGTGAGCCATTAAATACCATCAATGTAAGAGATATATGCAAACCTATATAAATGCCTCAAGGTAAATTCATTAGTTGTTATTGTTCCCAATTTCCTAGAATATACTCCTCGATTTATAATCATACCAATTCCCTCCACATTTCCTCTTTGATAAAGGATTGATATTGTAGAATTCCATCCAAGATATAATGTCCACCTCATCTTTTAACCTTAAAACTAAGCCAGAGTAGAAGGACACAACTTTCTTAGATGGCTTGACACATTTCAAGCACTATAATGAGGTGTTCAAGGCCATTAACATGGTGCTCAAATCCTATGGAAGTGAAAAGGAATACAAGGTTGAGTTTTAAGATACCCTAATGGAATATGAGAAGTACGGGTTGCATCGAGCCACAACTAAGTCAAAGGTCTTCCCTTGTGTTGACTTGTTTGGTAAATTGATGTTTATAGCTAAGTGTATCATGGTGTCCATGACATGGTGTATTCTAAGAGTTCTTGACATTAGATCATAAACATTTTTGGGAGGTGCCTTGAAATCCTAATAAAATCTCCTAGAGTACACCATCGCCTATGATTAAAATATGGTGATAACCTAGACCGGCTCTCACTAGATTTATTATGTGTTGAAGGATTGGGTAGAGAACCCTAATGAAAAATGGGTCAATGAGATAGATGCAAATGCATACACTATTCATACCTTCAAGGAGGGAATCCATGTTGAGATGATACTAATAGATTGATTGTTTAGGGAAAATAACTACCTAAACATCAACCTTCTATGGATCCCCTTACTTCACATAATCCTCCAAGGTGTACAAGTCCTTTACCTTGAAGGGGTGATAAATTTAAATATGATCAAGGTAATGGGAGATGCTCAGGGATGAGGTTAATTCTACATGATGAGTTACTTTGTAGACACAGTCTATGCAATTCTCACATTTAAACCTTTTACCTTTCTAAAATGGGTTCCTAAAGCTATTTTAGTCTACATAGTTTTCTAAAACCTATATGACCACTATTATTGGAAGCACATTAGAAAGATATGCAATTATTTCTACCTAGTGGTTTACATGACCACCAACAAAGAACCTATGTCTTAGATATCAAAAGATATTAGAGACTCTCTTTCTTTCATTAGTATTATTGGTACTATAGGGAGTATATAATCATTTAGGTGCTAGGAACTCTCAAGGATCACTTCCACCTTCCCTATTAATCCCCAGACCACTTTGCCAAACAAAAAATCACATATCAAATAATGGAGGGCATCTTTGGACATTACATTAGCCACCAATATAAGGCCTACACACCCAACCCAATCACCATTAGGAGCCATGTATACAAAGCCTTATCCCCTCTGCATAAAATGGTATAGGAAGAAACTCATTTACCCTAGGTAGGGCCAAAAATTAGGACTAAGATATGTATGACATCATTTAGACTTGTATAGTAAGGTATCAAGCATGACTAGACATTAACTATGGCCACTAATCCCATGAGGAGGATGAGCTCTATCTTAACTCAGTTAATGATTAAGAGGTGTTTTCTTGAGTTGGAAGAAAGTAAAATAGGCTCAACCTGGGACATCCACCTAAGATAACCTTGCCTATTCCATAATGGCCCAGCCTAGTAAGGATGTTCAAGTGACTCCCCCTATATTTTGAGGAGAATTATATAAGGAGTCATAATAGTTTTCCATCCCTAAGATTCTCCTCCTCAAACTCCTATCCCTTGGTCCTTAGCTCATTCTCCACCACCTTTTATGGTTCAAGTAGCTCATCTATAATTAGGTCAAACATAGGCAACCCAAACTCAAGTAGATCAACTCCAAGTGGATTAACCTTAGGCTATATAATAATTCATGTTTTATATCAATAACAACCCATAAATAAGCTCAAAGAGGGACCAAAAACTAGCTCTTATGTCAACCCATTTCCCTACCTCATCCACTCTCCAATAGCCTCTTGTGGCACCACCTAGTTTCCTAACTCCCTAGCAGTCCACTCAAGTACTACCTCCCCTTTTTCCTATTTCAACCCCTCCATAATTCACCCAAGTTACCTTGGCTTTGGCCATGCACAACATCCTCACCTCTTCATTTCCATCTGCATCATCCATCCCATAAGTAGTTATTTCTAACATGCCCCTACTAATCATTTTCTAGGTAAAGATACATGTAGGTGCCCCATCCTAAACAAGTACAATGACAACTCCCATAATAAGTGTAAAATTATGTATAATTTAGGTGGCCTAGGACATTTTAATAGCACCTTCAGCTACCTAGTAGGTTCTTTAGTTGGTCCTTATGGCTTCTTCCACCCCTTCTCTCTTCATTATACAGCTAAAGTCAATATAAACATGAGGCCATGGAATAATTAGATGTAAATTCATTCTTGGCCTTCTATTTAGGCTTTAATTTCTCCCACTACTCCTCTTCCAAACACCTAGGGATTTGGCTTTAACAAGCCAATTTCTTCTTTTCAGTTGATTTCCCCTTTCCCTAGAGTCATTGATCCATAGGTAAATTTGATCCAAAGCCAGTGGTAAAAATAGATGTTCCCTTCGGATTCCCTACTCATATTACCTCCTTTCACCCCCATGCCTCCTCCTCCTCTATTGATTTCCTATTTCATCTCTCCCACTTCATCCATTCCCCCTCCACCTTAGCCTCCACCTATCATAACCATCTCCTTCACCCCACCAATACCTCCTTCCACCTTGGGAATAGTTATGATGTCATAGGCACCTAAGATGAATCTATAGGGTGACCTTGATGTATAGTGAGACTTCAACCACACTATAAGGAACATGAGGATAATCCTCACCTAGAGATTCATCTAAGAGGAGAACCCAGTGGTATGGAAAACTTAGTAAGACCTATTCTCCCTAACTAAAGTGAGGACATCTATGAGATAAAATAAAGTGGGTAAGGACCCAATATCTATGCTCTAAGCTACACGTGATATTTTAGAGAAGTTAATGAAGGATATGTAGGAGTATGTCTTAACCTTGGAAGCACAAGTAAAGAGTTCCTTCCCTATGGAGATGATTAGACAAGTCAAGGATTCCTTCCTACAACTTTTATTAGCTTTAGAAGAGGTAGTCAAGACTATAGCTAACAAGAAGGTGCATCTCAAAAGGGCCCAATCATATCTAGAGAGGATCACTCTAGTGGAAATCAAGTGTAGGGCTAGTGGTGATCCTAAATAAGGGCATGTTCCTAGAATTGAATCTCATGACTATTTTAGACTTGAGCCTCTATACGATGTATGTCAGGATCATGAAGGATGCTATTGAAGAATGGCTAAACATGGCATAGATGATGGTGGATCCTCTAGAATAAGGTAGAAAAAAGATATCAGCATACTTCAAAGAGGTCAATATCATTTTATTATTCTGATCTAATGGTACTCTATTAGACATGGGCAAATTTAGAGTTCACCTAAGTCACTTTGGCCAAGTCATGAGAAATAAATTGGAAAAGTCCAATAAGGTTGGAGCCTAGGTGGTGCTCAAACTCTCTACCCAATCCACTACGAGCATTATTTGGGTTTTATAGGTCAAAGTGTCTATGAGGGATCTATTGCAAGTTTATAAAAGACTAATGGCCAAATTAGAGGTGATATTTTGATATCCACCAATGAATTTATCCATGTTGGATCAATAGTTTTTGTAGACACTCCTTTTTAGCCACATTCATTTTGAAGAAAATTTTATACTAAATTTTACCAAACTATGCATATTAAGCCTAAAAATCACTAAACATCCCAAATTCATTTGTACATTGGCTATAAATTCTTGTAATTATGTCAAGATTACCCTATTTAGGTTATTATCCTGTACACATGGATATCTCATAAATTCATCCCTAGTCAATTTGTGACCAAACAAACTAACATTTTAAACCAATTAAGTGGGGTATTTAACCTAGTTCTTTAAATGACCAAAATCCTAAGCAAAATTAATTAACCAAGTAAATCAAATTAAATACTTAGTTAAATAATACATGTTAAATTAGATTTATAATTTTCAAAAATCAAAATTCAACAAATATCAAGGGAAATGAGGTCATGATGATGTTATCATCCTCAAAGTCAAGAATTATAAAATATCAACATAAATGCCATAAAATTAAAACATGTTGAGCCATGCCTTCATAAATGCATAATTAAAGATATCATTTATTTGATTTGGACTCCCAAGCCTAACCAAAGGTTAGCCTAAACCTAATCATACCTAGGTTGGAGTTAGTTTGAAAACTATAAATATGAGGTTTCACATTCACTTACAACAAACTCATTTAAGCCAAAATTATAATGTCAAATTGTTGAAGAGAGAGCTTCATTTACAATACATGTAAAATCCAAAACCAAAGTGAATAAAAGGAAGGTTCTTCCCAAAAATCAATGGCATCTAAGAAGATTACATTAGACACAAGCTAAGCACAAGCCAACTTTCATGCCAACAAGCATTCTAGATTATCAAGGAAGGTGAAATCATCATTTTATCTTCTTGTTGAATTTTTATCTTGTTTGTTATATTGATCCCCAAAGTATATAGGCTTGATAATGTTTTTTTATTAAGATTTTTTTATGTTTATTCTACTAAAAAGTGGTTATTGCATTTTTACCTTGGATTCCTATTGCATACATAATGTTATACTCAGTAGGATATACACACACATCATACCTCATAAGAGGCAATAAAAACTCATTTTAGAACTTATTTTTATCAATTTTCATCCACACTACCATGTTTTTATTGACTGTTAATCGATGACTTTGACTCAAGAAATTGGTGACTTCACCAGTTTTTTACATTCTGTAGTTTTTTGGATTTTTCAAGAAATTGGTGACTTCACTACTATGTATTAGTGAATTTGAAAAAAATTAATGAATTCACCTAAATTTATTGACTTTGACCTAAAACTTTATTCTGTAAAGAAATCAATGACTTTGACAAAGTAAATGGATGACTTCGACATGAGAAATCAATGACTTTACTAGGTAACAATCTATCATGTATTTGGAAACTTCACCACTTTTTTAGGGAAAATAATGAATTTGATAATTAGAATATGTGAATTCACTAATGCATATCAATTAATTTGATTGAATGTAATGAATTCACCTAAAATTGATGACTTTGACCTGAAACTTTATTTTGCAAAGAAATCAATGACTTCGATAGAAGAAATTGGTTACTTCGACCCAAGAAATCAATAATTTTACCAGGGAATAGTCTGTTATGTTTTTGATGACTTCTCCAAATTTTTAAGTAAAATTATGATTTTGATAATTATAATTGGAAACTTTACACTTGCTAATCATAGACTTTGCCAAGTTTTCTTTGTTTTCAATTTTCAAGGAAAAAGATTATTTCACCCTGTCTAGTAAATTATGACTTTACCATGAGACCAAAACCCAATACCTTAAAAGTTTTAAATTTTATTTTTTGAGGAAATATAAAAAATCACAAATCAATCCTCTAACATTTTGTGCTAGGAATTAAATAATGAGAAGAGGTTTTAAATGCTAACAAAGTTATTTCACTTGTCTTTTGGTGTTTAAAAAACTTTTACAAACAACTTTTTGTCATTTCAAATTTTTTAACAAAGGCCAAAATTTAATCACACTTAAAATAGGTTATTAAAAATAACAATCACATTTAGACTTAAAGCTATTAAGAGCACTTTTCTTTTTGTTATTCTTTTCTAAATCACTCAGTTTCATTTCTTAAAATAGTCCTATTTTAGTAAATATTTGCGTGTATGTTTTCCCCTTATCCCCTTTAGGGAACTTGGGTGACCAAAAATTCATTGATTTACTTGTTTAATTGAGTCAAACCCAAATAAATTCCGTGTATTCTCTCCCATTGTTCTTATGGAATGGGATTTCATCACCAACCTAGATCTTCCTTTATTTTTCTTTTTTTAGTTTGTGAATGGGAGTTCATCACCTTATCATGGGTTATTTAGGTGGAATTTGACCTGGAGTTTCATCTCCTAAAATTTTTATAATCCCACTTATCCATTGGGGTATATAAATTAATCATGATAAATGGATGGGATAGTGGTTGAGAGTTTAACCTAACCATATGGAAGAGGACTCGGGTCAAATGACAGTCTAGACATTGGACTTCACTAAGCAATACATGACTAAAGTCATTATCCAAGGGATAAGACCCTTTCATAACAAGATAAGTAGTTTAAATCTATTAAAAAATATTTATTATGCCCAAGTGTTTTTAGGGACTTATGAACCATATAGATAATCTAATTAAAAAATTTAGATTAATTGACCCCACTTGCTGTGGATTATCCTACAAAATGTTGAGTTTTTTTGACACTCTAAGTTCCTTGTGATGTATCAATTCTTGAGAGACATAGGAGGCTTAAAAAAATCTACCTGCATGCACTATTTATTTTTGGTTTAAACAATTAGTTCCTTTCAAGATTGATACATTGGTGGAAGTTTTGGTAGATATTATGTACACCTCATATCAATTTTAGCATAAGAGCATGCACTTAGGTGACACTTCTTATTTTACTTGTATTTTTTGAGTATAAAATCACTTTACCAAATCAAAATCAATAATAACTTCAAACAAACACATGTTACACACACCACTTTGCACAGACACATATTTTTCTACCAAAATTATTCTAAATGATTTGCCTTAATCAAAATGAGATCAAAACTATTTATGCCCTTGTTTATAAGTAGCATTGTTATGTTGGACTTTTTACCTAGATAAGTTGGATTTATTCTCAACCAAGTTTCAAATTCCCTAAAAGTGTGGAGATGAATTCAAATTTAGCATGGTTATGTTATCCACATAGACTTACAACCCTTTTTCTAAGAGTTAAGTTACCTTCTCAAACCAAGTCTAAAACCCACTTCCAAGTATAAATATAATCATAACTACTTTATATTTGAGTCTTGCTTACAACTTGGGCTTGAATGTTTTATTTTTTACACTTAGTTTATGATACTTGATTTGGATTTCCAATTAGTTTAAGATATTTGTGTAGAAAAAATTCAAACCTTCATTATTAGATTACAAGTTCCTTTTAAACCAAGTTCACTTTTGACCTAGTTTCCAAGTTTACCTTAACCAAATACACCTTTTTTTCAAACCATTTGCCTTAGATTTAAGTTCATTTTAATTTTCGTGCCTAGATTAAGTTCATTTCCAAAAATAGTTTTATGACTTTTGCTAAAGACCTAACACAATTTCATTCTTAGACATAGACAAATTTTGTTTTACCTTTAGATAGTTCAAGACCTTTGTCAAAGATCAGTTTCACATTTTCATTCCAAATTTAACTTACACTTAGTATAGACCTTTCCTAAGACCATGTTCACATTTCACTTTTAGACCTCTTTCTAAGAGATAAGTGTGTTTTTCATGATATAATTAATACATGACCAAGTTTTTCAAGTTTCCCTTTTAGGCCAATTTTCAAACAATTGTAACAATATACCAATATTTTTTGTGAGACATTTACCATTAATTCAAGCATGCATCATTATTCATGTAGTGAAATCATGTATAATTTGGAGTATGAAAACATTGTCATAAGTGACCCTTTTATTTAGGAGCCTTATGGAGATGACATAACATATTAGACAAATTCCTATCCCACATATGATACCCACTGTATAGATTAGGACCAAAACCCATTAACAAATTATCTTGTAAACACACCTTATCCAAGGTAAGACCAAGGCAAAAATAACAAAGATATTTCTATCATAAGATATAACATGAAATAGGTCCAACAACAATAAAATTAATATGTGACCATACCAACTCATACCAATTATGATCCTTGTTTGATCTCCATCTATTGGAGAATAAAGACAAAATCCTTTTTAGAGTGGTAGAGGTAGGTGCTAAATTCCTAAGAAAATTTACACATTAAAGTTTACCTAGCTTGGTTAGAGTTCTTAGTAGTGTGCTTCTCATTAGATCATTCGAATAAGCATAATCTAACCATAACCAGGCCCTTGTATCAATGCATAACCAAAAGCTTGTTGCACTTAGAAAATTAAAGGGTAAAATTACTAACCAAATAACACAAATGTAACACATGTACAAAAAATACCTTAACTTGGAAAATAATCTAAATGCCATGACTATTTATAATACGTCACTCATAGACTTAACTCCATCAAATGGGGTACAAACTGATGCATTGGGCTATACCAATATGAACACATACACATTCATGCAAAATACCCAACTTGGGGACACATTTAATGCCCTGATCATTGAGGAATACACTTTGGATCCTACATAAGACCCTTTATAAATGTGGTGGACAACATGTAAGTGTACCCTAATCCACACCAAGTTGGGTTGCATGTACATCATATAAACTCATAACAAGTTCCTTATACAAAAACCTTAAGTGGTTCATAATAGTAGGGGGCAAGAACATCTAGTTTAGAAGCATAACAAATGACTACTCTCCCATAACTAACTACTTCCTCAACTACACTATAGGTAGTAAGTAACCAAATGCAAGCCAACATTCCACTCTGATAGGGGATGAACAATCCTCCATGTCAACATGTGGTAAACATTATTCCACCCCAGTAAGTGGAAACCAACATTCCATGAAAATATATACATACTAATGTGTCACCACAACAAGTGGTAAATCCATTACAAACATTTTATAATCAATAATGTATCTTTATTAGTCAACAACAACTGGTGGATAGTTAATAACAAGTGTCAACCATTCAATAAGTACCAAATAGGCAACAAGTGTTAACCCAATAATAATAGCTTAACCTTGATAAGAAATCATTACCTCTTTCCCAATAAATACCTCACATTCAACAAGGGCCTAATACACAACACCTTTAATAACATATATTTAACCAATAATGAATAATTTTTATACAACAGGGTTTGACTAGTCAAAACCATGTTCCTATTCAAACCTAGCACACACACTACATTCTACCAATCCAAATACCTCCATCCCAGTCATAGTTCCCTCCAAACTAGAGTCATATTGTTAATTCTAGCTAGAATATATACCAATAGTGTATCCCATATCAACAATAAAATCCTAACTAATGCATATATATTATTGGTTAGTTGACCCAATAAGCTAATATTTTACAATACCATGTTCCTACATTGTACCTAGGTAAAGGCAATATACCTTTGATTATCCAACCATAATTGCAACAAAATATACCATTTAGCTCTCTAACCCAAGAATTATAACAAATGAAGGATACAATTACAACTATTTAGATTGAGAAGTAGACAAAAAAAATTAAACTAGATGAGGTATGTTCATATCTATTCAAAATGGAGTACCTTCAAATACCATTTGTTGGTGTGAAAAGGGTTCTCACCCAAACTAGTTTTACCTTTGGGTGAGTTATACACTTATTCACTTTAATCTTACTAGGAGTTAATAATGTGCAGATATAGTTAGCACATAATTGATGGATAATTATGCACACATGTGTTTTTGCATAATCTAATCACTCCACATGTGTGGATTACATCCCACTATGGGTTGTCCACCACCTTGTCCCCCACTTTGTTTTGTGCACATGGTGGTGACATACCCCACTTTGGTGTGTGCACATGGTGATGACATGCCCACTATATTTTGTCTACCCCTCTCTCTTTCATATATATTGAGCACTATAGTAATACATTTGTAATAAGGAAATGAAAATCAATGAATGAAAAAATTCATGTATTCGCTTTGCACATGAATTTTGCATTCTAATAAGAATACAATATATTCTTCTTATTCTTATTCTCTAAAATAAGTGTTTCCTATAGGACTGTTAGATCTAGCCTAATCTCACATGGTACCAGAGCTAGAAAAGTACCTAGGATAGCCTTGTAGGGTCTAAATCTATTAATTTCTTTTACTACTAAGTATGCTCTTTTCTTACATCCATAAGATGGTTTTGAGAATTAGAATAGTGTAAAAGGAAGAACCAAATTCTTGGGGGGCTCCTATTAAGTGTTTAATGTAGGTTCTTCTTGAAGCTTGTTGGAGCACAATAGAGCTCACTGTCACATTCAAATCATCTAAAGAAGCAAGAAACGCTCCTAGTTTTGTTCTAGTTGAATATTAGAGGTTCTATCAATAGGTAGTTTTTTGTAGTAGTTCTACATGCATCTAGAAAAGCTAGGAAAAATTGAAGGTATTTTCACAAAAATACATTTTTTCTTTAAAATTAAAGTTTTTTTTCCAATTCCTCCTCTAGATCTAGCTTTTGAAAAATCTAGGCTTTCTGATCTCCTTGTAATTTTTTTATTTTTCATTTTTTTTTGTAAAAAATTTAAAAAACAAATCTATAAAAAATCATAAATACAAAAAAAATTCATATATATATATATATATATATATATATATAATCAATATAAAAAAACTCAAAAAAATCACATTAAAAAAGGCAAGTTTATATATATATTGAATATAAAAAAACTTGCCTTTTTTAATGTGATTTTTTTGAGTTTTTTATATTGATTATATATAAATTATATATATATATATATATATATATATATATATAAACAAGTTTTTTTTGGAAAATAATAAGAATCAAAAAATAAAATTTGTTGTAAGTTGTATGACCTATGTAGGACCAGTAGTAGGCAAAAGGATTGGATGTAGGCTATTGGCCTACTACCCAAGGCCATGACCCTTTGGGGAGGGGATACTCCCCAACACCAAGGTTTCAAGTCCTTTGGGTGGGGCTTTACTCCAACCCCCAAGCGATAGGCTTGAGATGAGAGGCTTGGCCTCCACCCAGGCCATTTTTACTTTAAAAAATAATTATTTTTGAAAAAAAATGTTTTTTTAACCAAAAAAGCATTTTTTTAATGTATTTTTTTAAAAAAAAGTGAACAACCCAAAAATATCCCATTTTTACAAAATCTAGGATTCTTCAATGATCCACAGGAATTTTTTAGTTCCCGATATCTCCCAAAACTAATACAAAATTGAAGATCATTCTAAGATCTTTACAATGCCTATTGGAACATGTAAAATGGACATCATATACTCCAATTATCATTGGTCAAAGTTTTATCAACAGATAGTCAAAGCTTATCAAACTTGAAAAATTGATGGTCTTGGAATATTTCAGAACTAGTTTCATGTCATAGAAATCATTGCAAGCCTTCTGATTCATTTTGAATGGACCAATTCTGAGTCTATATGCGAAAGTTATGGCTAGTCAAAGTTATGGTAAAAACTAGAAAAATAGTGATGTGGATGGTTGACAAGTGATAAATCAATGTGTGACACATGGCAGTAAAAAAATGAATGGTAAATATGGTGTTTTATTTTCACCATTTGTGTTTTTTATATGATACATAATTTTGATATTTTAAATATCAAACTAATCCCATATATTTTCCAAGTCATACTTGTGTATAACAACTCACTGCCCCAACTCAAACATAGTTCCAAAAAACCCACACCAACCTTGGATAAATTTATTCAATATCCATTTGTCAACTGAGCAAACAAAATGGTTTGAATTTGTGACTGAAGCCACATCAACAACACCAATGACAACCTCTTTTAAGGCTTAAGCAAAGTTTTAAAATAATGCATGTGGGATATTTATGGGTAATGCCACGATTATGTGGTTGGAACAAACCAACCAACCATGGGATTTTAACCATGATCCATGGAAAAATAGTTAAGCATCTAACTAACACCCCACACCCTTGTAAAAGCTATAAAAGCCATGAAATTTTATATGTACAGGGCATTGGAAATGACTATGTAAAATATATAAGGGGTTTATATAAATTGGCATTTTTGACCAATCTAGAGGCAATTTAAGATCTCAGATTAAACTATAAAGTTGTTCATAATTATTATATGATCATTTTGGTATATTGGTGCTCCTGATTTGGTTCCCTTTTAATGTATTTTTATGTATTTAAAGTGATGATTTGATAGAGAACATTGGGAAGAGATTCTGCAAGTGTTTTGGGAAGGTGGAGGATGACTGTTGAGTATTGTCAGAGTTTTTCGAAGGTCTGATGACATGATTTTTTAGGTTTTGATATTCCATTATGGTCTTGTGAGTTGTATTATTACTTTCAATTAGATTATTTTAATGGATCATATTACTATTTAGTAATCTCAGAGACGTAGCCCATTTGTGTGAACTCCATAAACAATCCCAGTGTCTTTATATTATGTTTTGCATTCAATTTCCCATAGATTTTAATCACTTATTAAATATTTGGATGCAATTTAATTAAAATATAACACTTATGGAAAATCATATAAATTTCTTTTTGATCATTTTGAATGTGGAGATGGTATGAATGAGTTAATGAAAACACTCATCTTTCAGTTTTGAATCCATTTTAATCACATTATAACAAGTTTGATTAGATTTATTATAAACACTATTTTTAGTATCTGTATGTAAACTAACTTAATATTAGGGGGTCTACTATAGTTTAAAAATCATTCAAAAATAAGCAAAACCAAATTTTTTGTAAGACTAATCTAGTCAAAATGCAGCAGCTATGATTTTTTAATTCTAGTTTTTTTTTCCACATGGAAAATGCATTTTGAAAATATGGGTAAAAATGGTAGCTCACCCAAATTGGTCAAAATTTATCTAAACTTGGTGGTAGTTTTGATAAATTTGATAGACTACTAAATTTGGTGGCAGTTCCTTGAACTTTGGTGAATTTGAGGATAACCTCTCTCCAATGCACATGGTGATTTGGTAGTTCTACTTCATCAATGAATATCTTGGGCTCTAAACCTCCAAATGACAAGCATTTTTTTTTTAGCTATTTTATGCACTCTTAATGGTATTTTAGATAGATTTTATATTTTATCAATGGTTTTTCTAAAATTTATACTTTATCACAAGATTTACAATCATATCATCCATTTTGGACCTTTTAAGAATCCGTTTAGGCTCATTCAGAACCTTTTTTTAATGTAATTTTTTTTAAAGTACATAAGTTTTCATGTATTTCACAATGGTGCTATAAAATTGTAACTTACACACCATCACCTTCTTTTGGCCATTGTAACAAATTGTAATCAATACCACTTAGCTATTGTTACAAGTGGAATTTGTATCTGCACTACTTATAAAGTGCTAAAATTATTTTTATTTGGGGGGTGAGTTCTTCATTTAGTGGATTCTAGTGGCGGTTGTGTTGTGTACTTATCCTCACATTTTGTGTTCTTGCATTTCTTTTACTATGGGTAATCCAAAATTTCCTTTATTAACTCCATATAACTACAACACGTGGAAATCACATGTGTGGAGTGCACTAATGGGGAAAAGATACACCCACTATATAAAGGGGACATTTCCCAAACCCACCAATCCAAAGGAAAAGAATACTTGGTTGATTGAACACACAAATACACTTGGGTACTTGTGCATATTCATTTCAATTGATATTCTATTTCATATTGATCAATGCAAAACCCTTAAGTAGGCATGAGACATCCTTAAGAAATTGTATGGTCAAATTAATGAAATTAGGGGGTATAAAATTGATATTGAATTTTTTAATCTCGATCCATCTTACTTTGACGAGATTCAAAACAATGCCACTAAGTTGAATTAACTATGTGCACTATTCAAAGAATGTGGACTTGATAAAAAGGATGTTCAATTAATTTTCAATGTGCTTGACAAACTTATTGATGAATATGTTGCATTTGTATCTAAATTTCATATTTATCAGTTGACAATAGGCCAGGACTATGTTATGCCCACATTTGACTCCTTTACTAAAATGCTAATGCTTGAGCAAACCAAGTTGATCACTATGGGTCTTCTCTAGCCATCTAAGTCACAAGCATTAATGATGGGACCTCCTAAACATTCAAGAGGTTCTAAGAAACAAAAAAAAACTAACCAAGACAAGTAAGGTACCTTCATAATCTTCACATCCTACACTAGCAACATCAAAATCCTACAAGAAGCAAAATGATTTTTAGAAGAAAGGGAAACCACCTTTCTCATACTGCAAGAAAATTGGTTATGATGAGCATCAGTGTCATGCCAAGAAATTTGATTAAATGAAACATTTTCTCAAGAATAAAAACATCAATTTACCATCATCTTGTCTAAAGGAGTCCTCTCCTTCTAATTCTTCACAATCAAATAAAGGGAAAGATCAAGCACTTGTTGTAGCTAGAAAGTCTTCTCAATAATGGATACTTGATTCTAGAGCCACACATCATATGGGTTCTTATTTAGAATAGTTTTCTTCATTAGAACCTTTTTAATTACCTCACATTCTCACAAGAGATGATATGCTGGTGGAAGTTACTAGAAATGGATCAATTTCAATGTAATAAGGCACTTTTTTGGTTGTAATCTATGTTACATATTTATGTTCCAACCTTTTCTTAGTCTGCTAGATCACATATCTTGGGAATGGAAAGAAATTTGAGTTTTTTCCTAATTTATTAGAAATTCAAGATCTCAAGGATGATTCTTTAGTTGAAATGGGAAAATCTAATCATGAGTTTTAGATAATGCATTCTCCAATTTTGTGCCTCATTCCCCTTCTACTACTTTGGTCATTCATAAATGTTTGGTGAGTAAACTATGGCATGAGCAATTTGACAATCTCAACTACTGTTACCTTCAGAAGCTCAATTCAAAGGATATGGTACAAGGACTCCCTTACATCTAGTTTTATAATGGCATATGCTTAGGATATACAATCAACAAGCATCTAGAGGATAAATTTGATAAAGGGTCATCTTAGAGGGCTTCACAAGTCCTTGAATTGGTTTACAATGATCTTATGGGTCCATTCCCCATATTGTCTTTTAGCAAAACCCATTATGTCCTCACTTTCATTGATAAATATTCATGATTTACTTGGGTCTACTTCCTTTATTAGAAGAATGAAGTCTTCAACTAGTTTCAATACTTCAAGGCTCATGCTAATAAATAATCTAAAAAATCTCTCAAAAATTTATGCATAGATAATGGTTGATAATATGTGAATCACTACCTTGAGCTATTATGAACACTTGAAGGCATCCACATTCAATATTATATTGTCTACATACCCCAATATAATGGTGTTTCCAAATGAAATAATTGTACCATGAGGAAATGGTAACTTACATGATCCATAATCATTCTCTGGGTATAGAATTTTAGGTTGAAGCTATTAATTGTTCCATTCATATTTAGAACCACATTCCTCATAAATATGAAAGGAATGACTCATTTTGAAGCTTGGTTTGGTTAGAAACACATTGTATGACATTTTTGAGTCTTTAAATCCCTTACAGTGGCACACATTCCTTTAGATAAATGTAAGGATCTACAACAATAGAGTTGACACTGCCTTTTTTTTGGCTATCTTGATGGTGTTCAGGGATATCAACTCTTGGATCCATAGATGAAAGAGATTTTTCATTACTAAGAGTTTTAAGTTTGAGGAGATAGTTTCTCATTTGGACTATAATCTTCCATCTCATCCATATATAGTGGACTTAAATGATAGTGAATCAGATGATGCTTCTTCACCTCCACAAGGGCCATTTTTAGTAGCTACTACCACCCCATCTTCATCATCACCTCGATGGGTTCAATAGACTCTTCATCTAGCAGACACCTTTGTTAGGGATCTTCAAACACTCATAGGACTCGATCACAACATGGCCATCTTCCACATGTATACATTACACTTGGTTATAATCCATAATATTTTCATGAAACATTTGTTCATGTTGAGTGAGACTCAATAATGGAGGAAGATTATAATTCCTTGATGAAGAACAACACTTGTGATTTAGTCCCCCTTCCAAAGAGAAGGAAAATGGTTTATTATAAGTGGATCTAATGAATCAAATATATAGAGGATGGAATTTTTTATAAGTTTAAACCATGACTTATTGCTAAAGGTTTCTCACAAGTTCTTGGTGTTGACTACATCGAGACATTTACACCTAATACTAAGATGAAACCCATTCTCTTGAATCTTGCTATTACTGTAGCTCATAGTTGAGTTATACATCAGATGAATGTGAAGAGTGCATTTCTTCATGGGGATCTTTAATAATAAATCTACGTAGAGTAGCCACAAGGTTTTGTTAAGGATTCTAGTTTGGTCTGTCACTTTCAAAATTCTCTCTATGGCTTCAAATAGACCCCTTAGGCTTGGTATGCCAAAATAGACTCATTTCTTCTCTTGACCAACTTTTTGTACTATCACTCTGATCCCAATGTCTACATTATAAGATATAATGAATCTCATTTACTACTAGTTCTCTATGTTGATGAATTAAAACATAACGGGAGTTCTTCATCCATCATTGATAGAGTCAAAATAACTTTCCAAGAATGCTTTGATATGATTTACTTTGGATTTTTGTACTACTTTATCAAGATTAAGATCACTCAGTCTTCTTTTAGTTACACTCTTGTTTGACCCAAGTATTCTCTTAATCTTCTATCTCAATTCAACATGGCTAATTGTAAGCCTGCACCAACTTCCTTTCTATCTAGAGTTAATCTTGAGGTGAAGTGTTCCACTCCAATATGTGATGACACTCTATATCATCAACTTGTTAAAAGTATCATATATATGAGACACACTCACCTTGACATTTATTTTTTATTTGGTATTGTCTCTCACTTTATGTAGGAACCACATGAACTTCATTGAAAATCATCCAAATGCATCTTAGATTAAATTCAACACACTCCTGGACATGGGATACACTATGTAGTATGGATGAGTCTAAACTTGGTCAAATATACAAATTTTTATTGGGCTAGTGATTTTAAGGATCATAAATCCACATCTGGTTATAGCTTTCACCTTGGTTTAGGCCCCATTAACTAGCAGAGTAAGAAGAAACATGTTATTTATCTATTTTTGATTAAAGCTAAGTATCAAGGGGCTATTAATGTCACTAATAAGGATATTTGGCTTCATAATATTTTAACTAAGTTTTATAAAACTATTTCATGTCCATTTTTCATCCTTTATGATAATTAGAGTACCATTCAGATCTTGAAGAACTTGGTTCATCATCAAAATACCAAACACATCGAGATCCATATGCACTACATCAGGGAGATGAATCAGGAGTAGGTCAATCATCTACGCTATTTCCCTAAGATAGATAAATTTGTATATATGTTAACCAAACCTTTCACTAAGAATAATTTCCATCATTTGTGAACTCTCTTAGGGGTGTAGGACATTTCTTCATGCGGGGTCACTTGACCTTCCTACATCATCCTCTTATGGGGAGATTTTTTTCCTATGGGTTTTATCCTTATATTATGTTTTGATGGGATTTTTTTTACACGGGTACCTCATCATGCCTTTTTTCTAGGACCCATTTGTTTTTTTCATGATTGTTTAACCCCTAAGTTACACTTAAGGGGGGGTGTTGGTGTGAAAAGGGTTCTCATTCAAACTAGTTTTAAATTTGGGTGAGTTTTACACTTATTCACTTTAATATTACTTAGTATTTAATAATGTGAAAATATATTTAACACATAATTATATAGTTATTTATGTGCACAACTATTTGTGCATAATCTAGTCACTCCACATGTGTGGACCACAGCCCATTATGGGTTGTCCACCACCTTGTCCCCCACTTTGGTGTGTGTAAATGGTGGTGACATACCCAGCTTATTGGAAGAAGATACTAAGAGGTAGGGTGAATCATTTTATTTAAAAAATCTATTCAATTCTATACATCATTTCATGAATCATTCATCTATAAATCATATCAAATGCATAAGCAAAAAACTATACAAGCATATCATAAGAGATATGTGGAAAAACCTCTTGGGTAATAAAAACCATTAAACCATGCACATGTAATAAATTCATATAATTTCAATATCCAAAATTTTAGTGAATCACCAACTTCATAAGGAATTCCAACCCCTATCTAGATAAACACTAACTTAACTAGTCTTCTGCAAGCTCTATCTTACAAAGAGGTTCCAAATCCCTAGATAACTTAGCACAAACCAAGTCACTTATGATATTTGATCATCTTATATCACCTATTTCTAATCTTTAACTGATGATGACCTCCTTTGTTTACACTCTTTTCCATTCAATATCACTCAAATAACCTTTTAGGCCTTCTCACTCAAATAACCCTCTCTTAGCAGAAATAGGTCATATGACCTTCCTTAATACCTATATAAACATAGTTATATAATCATGGAATGTTTTAATAATCTTCTTGATGATATTGAATCTCTTAACTTGTTCTTAAAAACACTATATTATTCACTCAATAGCTCAATTCACTAACTAGTCAAAATATGCTTATTAGGCCTTGACTTTATACTTGATTCTTTATTATACCTATCTTGGTCAGATAAGGACCTAACCATACTTATATTATTCTTGAAATATATCACTACACACGTTTCATGAGTGAAAAAAATAATACATAAGTTGGTCATAGTCCATAAAGACCAAATCTTGCATTAGACCTAATGGAGACCTAATGCAATTAGGTCTGTCCTATCCACATGTTACCAATTTGAACCTTATGAATACTTCCTATCGTAACCAATGGATGGAACAATTCATACATGCCTCCAATAAACCCTTGATAAGTTCACATTAGGTCCCAAACTATATTATAAAATTATCTTTTTCGATCATGGGCCTAGTCACATGCTTACCTAGTTATCTTGGTCAATTTTAGGCTTGTTCTAATGGGGTATAGGTCCTGACTAGTCCCATGATACTCAAAATTTATCACTCAACTACACTATCATCAATATGCATAAGGTACTAGCCTTATGTTCTCAACCAAAGCGTAGTGTATGATGGATCAAGGTTTATGTTGGGCTAATGCCATGGTGCAACTCTATTCTTCAGGGTCTTGGGTTAGTGTAATGATGGTTGTGCATTTATGGGTGAAATCCTTGGGTTTCATGGATTTAATGGCATTTAGGTGCTTAAGGGCCAACTAGGTGTTATGTTTAGGGAATTAGGCATAAAATTACACTCAAGCATGGGTATCATTTTAGGGCATAGGGTCTTAACCACACATAACTCATTCCTAACATGGGCACAAGGTTCATTTCTAGCTACTAGTCTGCCATGAATGATTTAAGTTAGAACCTTGTGAGAACTCAACCATGCATTGAAAATAATAAAGCATGTAATCAATAAATATCCTAAGACTTAAACATTTAGTTTAATAACCATTCTTTAAAATCATTCTTCATTAAATACAATAAAAAATAATACAAATAACTTTAATAGTACTGCACATAAACTTAACTTAAGCTTCTATAGGCCTAGAGGCTCACAAATGAGTTTGGGTGTTACAAAGGGGAGCATCAACTAGCATCCTAAACTAATTTATAACACTAATGATATATATCTAGTAGTAATTAGCTAGAGCTTCACTACTCTAATTCATTTTCTCTCTTCATTTAAACTCAACTTCCTTTTATAAGCTTTAGGGCATCCTAGGATCATGGGGAATGGAGCATGTCAATCACTGAGGTGGTGTTGGAGGTACACATTCCATCCTCTCCACTATGACTTATCTTTAATGTGTAGTCTCTATATTATGCACCCATTTCTTGATGTTGATTGATTTAAAAAGGATCCACTTGTCTTTAAATACCAATCATTATCTCATGTATCTACTTCCCAATGCTGATAGATTTAAAATAGAGTTATTAGTTGCTAGCCAACTGTCATCACTAGAAGACAAAATAAAAATCATCCTCCATGATTGCCTCATGCCTAGGTGTTTATCTAAGTTGGCATGGATCCACTACTTTTCATAAAAAGGGGCCCATTATTACCCCACACAAAAATGTTAGTTCACTCTCAAACTATCCTTCCAGTTCCTTAGCTATGCATAATTTAGGCATGCTCTACTATAATTTTGCCTTGAAGTCTTTGAATCCTTGGATTGAAATTTTGATTTATCCAATAGTGTTATTGATCTTCTTAGAGGCAATCTCAAGCATGAGCACATTAGTGTTATCAAGTTATTTATGGAAGGCCTCTAGATTTTACTTAGCTTTTTGGACCCTACCATCTAGGATGGATCCTTGCCCACTTGTTTTTTTCTAGAAAGCATGGAAAATTTCCTCTAGGTCTTTCTCTTAGGTCTTTAGTTGGGTGCTCAAAATGTTAATATATGTCATAATCTACATGTGCTCATCTCTAATGATAGTGAATTCTTACTTCATCAATTCATCATTCTCCCCTTTTGCCTTTTAGAGGTATGCATCAATGATTGACACCTAGGTAGAGAAGTTGTAAAAAATCACATCGACATCATTTGAATACTCTTCTAGCATTGTAAAGAGGACCTCTACCTCATTTATATTTTTGTTGAGATCTTTTTTTATGGATTCACAAGGGTCTTCTTCTTCTTCCAACACTAAATTCATTTGAGAGAGCATTTATCTACCAACATACACACCTTATCAACTTCTAAAAGTTTAGAAGTGTTAATTCCATCCAAAAGGGATGACTTTGATTATTCAGCTCACTCAACCAACTATTAAAGATTCAAATTTATGGCATCAATTTCTTCATATGACTTCAGTGATATATCTTTCCATTTTATGGTACAAACATCATTAACAATGCTCTTGTGCACTACCTCAAAGGTTATTTTAAGGAGGGCATTAAATGACCTTACAAGATTTATATCTTGAGGGTTTACAAGATGGTATTCATTCCCCTCCTCTATTTTTTCAACTCTTTGGATTGATTTAGATGGCACCTCGAAGTGAGGCCCATATGTGTAGCAATCAAGTGCAAAAGATACTTAGTGGTGTGTCAATGTTATTGCATCTCTAGAAGGCATGTACTCCAACATGTAGAAGTCCTCATCTTGGGTATACCCCTTTTACACCTTCTCCCTGTAGCTTGGCTCAAACTCCTCTTTATTGATAACTAATTCATTTTTCTCCTGCTCCTCTTTTTTGGCACTACTCCCTTCCTCAGTGCTTCCTTATTCTTCTCTTTCCTATAGGGGTTCTTCTTCAAAATTTTCCCCTTCATCTACTTCTTCTTCTTGTGGCTCCTTAGAGTGAACCTCCATAGGTTCCTTCTCATTGATAGCCTAGTTTTTCCCTTCCCTCTCTATTTGTTTCTTTAAGGTGCCAACATTGCCTTCTTTGTCTTCAATCACCCCCTCAGTACTAGGGCATGCCTATTTTGTAGCTTCCTCTATTGGTTTGGGTGGGCACTAAGCACCTCTATTACTTTGTATTTTATGGGTTTTGTGCCTATAAAAACCCTCTTCTCTTCTTTCTCTTTCATGGCCTTCTCCTTTTGGGCCTTCTTTATTTCCACCTTTCTTTTCTTCATGATCTTGGTGGTTCTCTCCTATTCAACCTTTATCTCCCCGACCTCAACTTTATCAATTTATACTTGGGTCATGCCCTTGGCCCTCATGGCCTCTCTTTTGTGGTGAAACTCTAATTATACTTCAATATGATACTAATCAAGGCCCATGTTCTTCTATTTACGAATCAACTCCTCTTCATCTTATAGAGGCTGCATTATAGGTTCTTTAGTTGGTGCACTTGATGGTCCTAATTCTCTAAGCATGGTAGCAGTGAAACCTTAAAGAGCCTCATGTATTTTTATCATGCTGGACTCTTCATTTATTTCTTCTTATACCATGAATTTTTCTTTTACCTTGGATTTCTCAATCCCTTCCTTCATCATTTGGGCCTTCTTCATTTCTTCTTTCCTATTTTGTAGCTTCCATGCCTTCTAAATGTCCATGTCACTGAGGCCAAGCTTCCTCCATGCATGTTCCTACCTCACCTCTTCATTTTGGGGTTATAGGGGAGTTTCCTTGCTAGATGAGGAGTCTCATTTGGGCACAATATACACCATCTTCCCTAACTCTACCTTGTTCTCCAAATCTTCTTGCACCTTTATGTGCATTAGGGTGATAGTGGGCATCATATATAGGAACTTTGGCTTCTTTTGCTTCTCCTTTGAGATAGGATAAGTCTTTGTCATGAACTTCATGCACTTGTTTTTTAGGGTTGATAAAGAGGATTCATCACCTAAGGTGATTTTAAACTTTATGTGATCTTTTATCTCCTTAATTATCTCCCCTTTCTTCTTCTTGGGAGACTTCTTCTTTTCAACTGGTGCTGATGTTCCTTCATTTATAATCTTGATGGGAGGGTTGTTAATCTATTGAATGACAGGGCCCTTCTTCTTTTGATTCATCTCATATTATAGCCTATGGATGTGCCTGAGTATGGTTACTTCTTGAAGGGGTGGATGTCAGTGTGATCTGACTCATCTTCTTCATCCCTTATCACTTTTCCATCTAGGTGCATGAACTAGCACCATAACCTATTCATTTTTATGTCTATATCCCTCACTAGAATATCCAATTGTTTCACATTAAGGATCCTTATGAGTGCATCCCTAAAATACTTGTCCAAAAGAACATATGGGATATTTAACTAGCCAAACTTGTTTCCATCAACCAACACTAGGTAGACTATGTAAAAATGTTACAAAATGGTAAAGGTTTTCATCCCATACAAGCTCTTACATATCTCTTGGGGGATGCACCACTCTAGTCTAAATGCCTCTATGTACTTCTTGCATGACCCCATCATGTGAGTTTTATATTTTACATTGAAGGAACTGGGGCAAGTGAAGTCCCTATACTTTTTCACCAAGGAGTCATTATGTTCTAGGAAAATATAGAGATTGTCTTCATCACTATCTGGTATGTTGATTTCCTCCATGACCATCAGAATTAGAATAGACCCCCACCTAAAGGTCACCTTCATCATCTATCACTCTAGTACATTCTTCACAAACTCCTCTATAATAAATTTAGCAATGTTAAACTCCATGCCATATGCCATATAGTAGGTGATGTAGAGGTAAGTTTTTGTTACGTTAGTCCATCAACCACTAGGGAAAAGTTTTGAGATCACAAGGCATGACACCTCCCTCATGTTGAGGTCCTTACAATATTTGATGGAGAATTTAAAGCCCCCCTTTTAATAAATTAGGATCTTCACCACACTCTCTACCTCTTCATCATCACCCATCATCTCATGGATATCTTTATCAACATCTAGGTGCCTAGTTATCCTTCTAATGAGGCATGCTAATATCCTCATGATCCACCCCATAAAGTAAATATGGTCACTGTAGATGCATGATAGAATGAATAGAATGTTTTTTTATAGATTTTTAAAGCATGACAACTTATATAGCTGAGTTGCACTAGAGGCTATCAATCTATCTTAAATGGAAACATCAAATAGTATTGAACCTTAGTTCATATTTTTCCCTATATCAACCATCTAATCCACCACTAGGTATTATGCATGGATATAAGTATGATGGTTGTACTCCTTAATTTTATAGGTATGCATAAAGGAATGCCAATTTCCCCCTACTTGGATTTTTGGGGAAAATTACATCACTTGATAATACATCTTTGTCTGTACCTTAGTGTCAACTTGTATGATGTTGATTCCTATTAGCAGTACTATTGTTCTTTTAGGGTCCACTTCTACCACCACACATGCCCTATTTGGATCTTTTTGCTATGGAATCATTCCCTTCCACTTCTTGCCCATCTTGAACCTGCTAGTATTGAATCACAAAAGGTTAGGTTTGTTAAAGCTTCAAATGGTTCTTGGCACTCATTATCATGAGATTTATGACTGTACCTTCAACTTTGAGATTTATAGACTGTTAATGGAATTCTTGATGGTAACTCACTTTTTGACCAATTAGTTCCTACAAAAATATCTTTCCACACCTTTCTAAACCAATCTCAATGTGAGTGCAATGTTTCCTACTTCACAATCATTCACTTTGTGTGCCTAAGGGTACTCAAATTATTGCTCTAGTAAGGTTTCTATGATTCAACTCTCTGGTTCATTTTTTCTCTTTAGTTTTCTCGACATCTCAAGTTCACATAAATTTTGTAACTAAAACTAGTTTGGCATGTGACATTTTATACCCTACTTTAATCTACCATCTTTAATGCAGGTGTGTTAATGGTGTAGTGTCATCTAGATTTATTGAAATCCACAAAATTCCATGAATACACAACAATCATCTACCACCAACTCATTTAGTGTATATATTTATGCCTTTTTTCTACTATCACATTGTTATTTATATGTTTATCATGCCAAAACTTCTAATGTGCCTTTTTTATCTATTGTCTCTACTTTACTTGGGCATGCATCTCATCTAATCACTTCAAGTCCTCTAGCCTTGCATTTAGTGACTCTTAGTCATCTAACCAACCAATGTGCATGATGCATAATGATGGTACTAATAACTTTATCAATAGGATCACCTCAATACCAAACACTAGTTGAAATGGTGTAGCCTTGTTCAGATGCTTGTAGGTTGTGTAATATGCCCATAGCACTACCAACACTTAATCGTCTCAATCCTTGTAGCTAACATCACATATCTTTTTGAGGCATGTTCCCAATATTTTATTAAATGCCTCATCTGTGCCATTTGTTTGTGGATGATAAGGGGCCATTTTTTGGTGCACCACCATATACTTAGTTAATAGGATGTGCATCATTTCATTGATAAAGTGAATACCCCCATTACTAGTTAGACTAAGTGGGAACCCGTATCAGCTTATTATGTTTTCCCAGATGAAATTCATGGTTTTTGTATCTATGTAAGCTTTTGTCAGTGCAAGCTAAACCCACTTGGTGAAATAATTTGTGGCTACTAAAATATACCTTGCACCTATGTGTCATGCTACAAGAGTTATCAGCCCAACAAAATGAATGGCTCATTTATTAAATGGTACTTAGGCAAGAATGGGTATGAGGGACATCTCATATTAATCGTTAGGATTTCCTATGCATTGGCATATATCATATGCCTTGGCATAGGTATTTTCATCTTGGAATAAGCTTGGCTATCATAAGCCTAACTACAACACTTTTCATGTCGTTACATCTCCAACATAATGTCTTCCTAGTCCTTCATGTGCATATTTCAAGACGTATTATTTTTCATGCTCCAAGACACATTAGTTTAGCACTTCATCTTTACTTAGCTTATACAATTCTCTACTAATTAGCTAAAAGGGGGTCAGTGCAAATTTCTAGTTATTTCTTCTCCTTATTTGTCATAGTATAGGGTCCAACTTTAGATGCTAAAAAAGTGGTGATCTCTACCAAATCTTTGGGGACATGTTGGACTCTAAATTTGAATGCCTAACATGTCATCCTTGATAGGTATCACTGCATTACTCGAACTGATGCAAGATAAATGGTCTGGCCCCAAGTTTTGCTTTCCAAGCTTAACTATAATGGAGAATTGGAACTCCTAGAATAGAACTATCCACCTGCATACATGCCTCTGTAAAATAAGCTTGGTCATGAGGTAATTGAGCCCCTCATGATTAGTGAAAAATATGAATGGGATTTCCAAAAAATATTGTCTAAATTTTTGTAAGGCATAGACCATGGTGAGTGCCTCACGCTCTGTGGTTGTGTAATTCTACTCTACTAAGGTCAAATTTCTATTGGCAAAGGAGATGAGATGATTCATTTTACATTTTCTAGGTTGTGTCAAGATTTTTCCAATTGTAGATCCAAAAGTGTTGACATAGACATGAATAGGTGTTTTCTAGTTGGGGAATTATAAGATAGTGCACTAGCTAATTTGAGATTTAGGGTCTTAAAGGCATCCTCTTGTGCTTTTCCCTAATATAATGGCTCATCCTTGCATAAAATCTCTTCAAATAGAGTCATAATCATTACATAACTCCTTATAAATTCTCTATAATATCTATAGTGTCCAAGAAAGGTATGAACATCTTTCTATGTGAAAGGAGTTTATAGCTAAATGATGATGGCGATGTTCACTAGATTGATAAGAAAACCATCCTTAAATATGATGTGCCTGAGTAGGGTTACAAATAGTGTTGTGAAGATGCACTTTTTTAGGTTTAGGGATATCTAAATCTTCTTGCACTACTCAAACATTAGGTGTAAGTTATCATAATGGTCCTTGATGAGGCCATACACCATCTAATCATCTAGATAGACTTGGAAGAACCTATGGATGAAATTTTTGAACATGGTGATCACCACTATAGAGAACATAGATGGTACATTATTGAGTCCAAAGGGCATCATGTTGTAATAAAAATAGCCCCATTCAATCATAAAGGTTTTTTGGGCTTATCCTCCTCCTCAATCTAGACTTGGTGGTAGATAGAGAACCCATTAGTGAAGGTGTAAATTTCGTAACATATGATGCCTTCTAAGACTTCATCAGTGAATGGATTTAAGAAGGGGTCATTAATGCAAGTGGCATTAAAAAATTTATAATAAAAAAAAATGCAAATGTGCCCATATTTCTTGATGCTTATTACCATTTGACTCACCCACTCAGACTCTTACATAGGGTAAATAACCCCTATGCCCATCATAGTGTTGATCTTAGTTTTGACCTTGGCATGGAAGTTGGGATTCATCTTATAGGGGTGATTTTTAACTTGTCCTATACCATTAATTACCTTTATGCTCATCTTCCCAAGGCATGGGTGGGTTTCCTTCATATCCTAATAAGTCTTGGGAATAAGTCTTAGAACTCTTTCAGGAGGTCTATGATGTGTGCTAGCTCTACATCAAACCAATAAGTACCTAGAGTAGCCATATTTTCTCCCATTATGAATTGATATCCAAATTTTATGGTCTTAAGTGGGGCATACTATGACTCATTCTTCTCCTAGTGTGAGTCCTCAACTTGTTGAGTTCCCTCTGTTGTCTCAATGTGAAGATGAGTGGGGTATTCTTCACCAGTAGCACTATCATCAACTTGGTGCACATGCTTTATTATAGTGATCAGTATTTTCCAATAACACTCCTTCCAAGTTTCATCATCTTCCTCACTCAAGTCATTATTGATAATTTATTCCTTAAAATTGGTCAGGAGTTCTAACCCTTTTTCTCTGAAAATGTCTTTCAAGCACTCTTCGAGGATGGTGGTGTCTTTAAACACTACCTTATAGATTACTTGTAGTGGCTCAACCAACTCCAAGTTATTTGAGGAAAAGGAGAAGGTGTGCACAAAATTTTCCTTAAGGGCTTCCCAATTGGTTATTTCTTAGTACATCTCATTAACCACATACCATGCTCGCACCCATATCTTTAGAGTCTTGTAAAAGGTGTGCACCCATAATTTCTTTGGGGTAGTCATGCCACAATCAATCCACTTTTATTCACATAAGCACACATGTGTCATGGGGTTCTAGTTGCCAAAGTACAACTAGATATCCAAGGTCTCATTAATCCTCCTAAATCTAGTACAAATGGCCTCTTTTACCTCTAGCTAGGTTAGCAAGTTAGACCTTTATGTTTCCCACCAACACATGATAGTGCTTCTTAAGGTATACATTATTGCACCCATTTTGTCTATCTCCTTGGGGATGCATAATTCAAGGTCATTGGCATACCTTTCCACTAGGTTGTTCCCTTTAAATTTTGGGAGTGTTACAAACTTTCCTTTACTCAGGTAGAGTACCCTCTTTCCTTTATTCCCCTAGTGCATGTCCCATCATTTTAGAGTATAATTAATTTAGACCTAGCCAATCCTTATGGGATTTAGCACCTTTGTGTGCAATAAGAAACATCTATGACTAGTGTTCTCATATGCCTCTTCAACCCATCAATTGTACACAACATCAGTGGTGTTCAAAGCTAACTACCCATCATCTCAAGAAAGCACTCCCTCATTTGAAGGATGGAGATTCTTGATGTCTTACACCATGATGTTATAAATATGGTTGATCTCATCCTCCAAATCAATACTCTTCATATAGGGGGTCCTTGGTCACTTTAAAGTGGGTTTACCACCCTTTCCTTTTCATTCTCTAAAGTCATTTATCACTTCTTGAAGCACATATCTGCATTATTGGTGTAGCACCAGGGCCTTCCTAGAAACACTAGGTAGTTATCCTATTTTGAAAACTTGATAACCTCAAAGTTGGTGTGGAATTAGGCACCCATAATATCTAATGTGGTGCCTTGAAACTTTTTGATTGATTGCACTCAGGTCTTATTGGCCATGAAAGTACATGGGGAGGTCTCAAGGCTTGCCTTCCCATCTTCTCCTATGCATTATTGGTCAAGATATTAACCTCTACACCAATGTCAATCAGTACTATTGGGTGAATGTTTTGTCAATCAGCTAATTGATGAGCAAAATAGGTCTCTTCAACCACAACATAGGGAAATTGGTTAGCTAGATGTGTAGGTTTGCTACATCAAAAGGGGACAAATCTCTCCTCTCATCAAGGGGAGGTTCCCTGTAAGTATGAAGGGGCTATATATATATATATATATATATATATATATATATATATATATACATACACACACACACATATGTATATATATATATATGTATATATATGTATATATATATACATATACATATACATACACACACACACACACACACACACACACACACACACACACACACACACACACACACACACACAAGCTGAAAATAACACTTAGGGGTAGGATAACACCATCCATCTCTCTTTTTTCAGAGACGATGTTCAAAAATCAAAGGATAAATCCTGATGAAATGATAGAAAGCACTCTCTTCTTTCAGAAGTGTTGTTTAGTAGACAAAAGGAACCTTTCAGGTGGTGACAAGTAACTGTAACAGGGTGTAGTAACACATTAGGATGAAATGTAGAATAAAGTCTCCACCTCAACTACCAAGGAGTAAAATATGAAGGATAATGAGGGCACAAAGTCATCCCAAGATCCTTTACACAAGAATAGAAAGAAAACACACTAAAGGCAATTGTGAGGGCATAAAGTCTCTCCATAATTGGCTTTAGGACACCTTTATGATTATTTTCACTAATTTTGCTTATTCAATTAAATGGACAAAAAACATATTAAGGAAACAGACATAAGAACAATTTCCCCAATGACCAAACTATTCCAGCATAAAGTCTAAAAAGTCACTTGTTTTCATATTCAAATAATGAAATATGATCAACAATATGAGCTCAAAGTCTTAGTAATGCCTTTTAATTTGGGTAGAGTTTTGTTTCTAATAACAGAGAGAGATATCTAAAACAATAAGAGAGAGTCCAATATATAGTACTTCAAGAAAGACTTGGGTGCTTTGTTTAACAAAAATGTGTTATGATGCATTTAATTCTTTTAATGCATTTTAAATTTTGTCCATGGGCTATGTTAGAACTGAGCATCAGTTTTAATATGGGCTGCCTAATGTGTTTCTTAATGTGCATGTAGCTATTTGCTTTACTTGATGCAAAAAAATAGGCCATGCCATTGAATGTTCATGATCTTCCGATGTCCACCTGGTAGGCACATATCTTATGTGCATATATTTCTGATCTTTCTCCATCGTTCCCCCTTTCCTTGTTTTATTTCATCCTTATATGTGCGATCTGAGCTCTTGGGCTATCTCTTTAATTGGTCACTAAATTTGTTCATAAGATTTATGCCATATTTGAAAATCAATAGATATTTCATTATCTTAAATTTGACATCCACAAAGACATCAATGGTTTAATCACTTCCCTAGTTCAATCACTTTCTTGGTTCAATCACTTTCTTGGTCTTTGATTGAACCATCCCTTTGTCCAGCACTTTCTTTAATCTTTGAACCAATGTTTTCTTCCCTCTGCAAGGGTGCCTATCCTTAGTTCACTGCCCTCCACAAGGGCACTTGTTCTTTCGGCTTTAGGACACTCCTTTGAACCATCCACATTGAACCTTTGAACCTTTGAATCATTGAACCATTTTGGTTCAAGGTTCAATAGTTCAATGGTTAAATCAGTTTATTACTCTTTGTCTGGAGCTTCCTTTGAACCATTGAACCCATGAACCTTTGAACCGTTGAACTAATTTGGTTCAAGGTTTAATTAGTTCATTGGTTCATATTTCAGGCTTTGAGAAAGGTCTATTTTGCTCATCACCTATCCTTCACAAGGGTACTTTGGCCTGTGGGATTTGGGGCACTCCTTTGAACTGACCGATTAAACCTTTGAACCTTCCTTTGAAATCATCTGTCACCACCTCTTTCTTTGCTTGAGGCTGATTTATGCTGATCTCAACAAGTGACACATGGTGCCTTCCACTATGAAACATGTGAGGACATGTGGCAGCATCTATTTAACTTATAGAGACTTTGGGGGCCTTTTGAGAATCCTATAGAAGATGACACGTGGAAGCTTCCATTGAGCTCATAGAAACATTGTAGAAACATTCGAGACTCTTTTAAACTCATGCAAATGATGACACATGGCACGTTCCACTCGAGTTTAGCCACTCACCTGGGACCCACCACAGTCCTTACTCAATAAAAGGAAGAAGCTGTATATGTTGACATGTGGTGACTTCTACTGAGCTTTATAGATGACACATGGCCCATTCTGCTACTTTGAAAGTTACTAGAAACTGTGTCTTGATAGATGACACTTGGTAGCTTTTGTTGCAACTTTATGAGGGACACGTGGCACATTTTATTGCAACTTGAGGTTTGATATTTCCCAGAGGGAACTTTCCCTTTAGGGTCTTCAAAAATGGTCCACTTTCCTTGGCAAGAGCCTCTTGTAAGGGTACCTACCCTGTTGGGAGATAACCCAGAAGCACACAATTTGATTACTAAACCAAGCAACTTAATATGCGGAAATTAACCAGATTCACCAAGTAACTAGAATTCAGAATAACACAAGATATGAGAGACAATACACAACTTGTATTAACACTTTATACAGAAAAGAATACAATAAAGAAGATGCCACTTCTTCTCCACCACCTTACAGAGGTTTCCCACACCTCAAGTGAACAGTAAATCTTCTCCCCAAAGCTCTCCCTCTCAGGTCCCAACACCCAACTCAAATACAAAGTTGGTGTTCACCTCCCGTGCTCCACGCACACCACAAGTACTCAAGGTACTTCAAGTAGATCTCCCATGAATCTGCAACAACCTGCAATTCAATAGACCATACTTATGGAAGGAACTCCCTTGCCTTCCTCTTGCTCTATCCGAGTACACACCTGTACTCCAAGTAGATCCTGCCTGATACTGCTCCCTATTGTGTTGTTGTCTATATGACCTTGCACACCTGCAAATCAAACAACGGTTCTGCTCACCTGTGAACCTCGACCTTGCACACACATACACCTGCAGATCAACGATCTTACTTACCATGTAGATCTCCTATATAGGCCATACAACTGTGACCAAGATCTTACACTCTTGAAGAACCCAGCTGGCTCTCCAATCCAGCACCAACACACCTGGTACTGAGGCACTAGGAGGAAGGCACCATTGCTCTACCTCACACACAGAAGGAGCTTATAATTATGCTCTCTTACTCCCTAGCACACTTTTCCAATACAACCATGAGTCTATTATATAGATCTCATCTAAACAATAATTAGACATCTAATTACAATAATTAGATCCGCAGCTCTCAGTCTATAATTAGCCCTGATCATGCAAACACTTGGTTCGTTAGCTAACTGCCCGTAATAAACGCAGTCCGAACCACACAGGTGACCGACGCTAGTCCCTGTCTGCCTGGGGGTCACCGACGCCGGCCGATCAATGACCGACGTCGGTTGCTTCCTTGTCTAATACTGCCAACGTTGGTTGGCCAAACCAAACACCAGTCTCCATGACACTCAGCAACTCATCCTGCAACCTCCTCCATGTCTACATCAGTGAAGCTTTTAGCTCCACAACCTAACAATCTCCCACTTGGAGATAAATAGCTGCACTGTACCTGTACCTGTACTCTGTCTAATCTGTTTCCTAGTTTGTATCCCTCTTCAAGCTCAACCCTGAAGACAACCCACCACACAACCTGTGATGTACCTCCTGTCATCTGAGTACCCTGCCACATCCGAACCTACAAACACATGTAGTGAAGTCCTGACCCTGCCTAGCATGAATCCCTACTGCCGGTCCCTCTAAAAAAACCTGAGAACCCACTTCCCCGAATTGGCTCCTAACTCTGACAGCTCCCACTGCATGGGAATACTCAGGTCTATACCAGACCTCATGTGATTTTGGACACTGTACCTGTCCAGCCCTTAGTGTGCTCCAGCTCTGCATCCTGAACCTTGCCAACACCTGATTCACATCAGCTCCCACTCGAGACAAAATCAACCAGTGATCTCCATGTCTCCCATGTCAAAGAATTCCACTGCTCCAAACTCCCCCTGACATGCCACTGAACTAATCTTACCCTTAGCTCAGCAAAACCCTGTATGTACACCCCTGCTAGCTAGCATACTATCCACATACAGCAACAGAATGATGTCATGACTCATCATCCACCTGGTAAGACAAAACCACAGTAGTTACCCTGACATTGACTGAAGCCATGCTTCGTCCTCCACCTGTCAAAAAACTATACCACTGTCCTACAGCTCCACAAGACCATATACCTGGTCTTCCGTCTCACGTATCCGTTCTCTCTATTCTTCTACTAAGGTATCCATTCGTCTCTGTGCTTTTATACCTGCTGGCAACTCTACCAAAACACACCTGTCTGGTTCTCCTCCAAGGAATCACATCCTCATCCATGCCAAGCTCACACCTGTTTCCTGGATCCTTCCTGCTCTACAATCAGCAACATGTATAAAGAAGAGGAACAACAAATTTGAGGGCCTAATTACACCTTCAATCCTCCGTATGGGTGTTTTGAGACTCCTTGACAGCTTGCTATCCACCCAAAATCTGTTACAGTGACCGACCTCAGTCACTCCACAGTCTGCATCCGACCGACGTCGGTTCCATGCGTCTGTACCTGACTACCAACCTACCAGCGCTGGTGTCCCTGCTGCCGACATCGATCCTCTAACCGACATCGGTCTTACATACTACCGACATCGGTCTCTTGACCGACGTCGGTCTTACCCTGCCTGACATCGCCGGCTTCGGTCTGCACATGACTGACATCGGCACCTATCTGTTCGACGCCGGTTCCTCCTGACCGACATCGATACCTGTGTTTGCCTGTGAGTGATGACTTTTTACCCACGAGCTTCTTTGAATCAAAACCCATGTCCAAACTGCCCTGCTCAGAAGTATCCAGACACATCCACTGGGTTCTGTCCGCCATCTCCTCCATAAACACCAAGGCTTTCCAGTTCTTAAGCCTGTCAAATATATCTGTCTTCTGCTTAAGAACATGCATCTCCTTCCTGCTCATGTGACCAAGCCTATGAAGCCATGTCTCCGCAACAAAAGAAGAATCAGTAATATAAACAAGTAGATAAAGGATACCTATTTTCTTACCACCAACTAATTCAAGTGCATCCGCTGTGAGAGTTCTTGTGCATCTCTCATCACCCAATCTTTCTGAAGAAATTAGCCATATCTCCAAATCTGGGACCTGCATGACCTTCATCAACACCTGTGTGTTGGCCGCCTGCAATTTCAGCTTCACTTCCCCTTTGCCAATTCTTTGGCAAGGCTTACCAGCTCCTCTACCTAGGGCTGCATGGAAAGAGGCAACCAAATCTTTTATCCAAGATTCAAATTTATCCAAGAAACCTCTAAGAACATCCTATGCAATAACACCTGTAACATCTGCTTCTTCAGTTTCTTCATGCTGATCTGCTACCAACCAATAATAATCTTTTACCTGCTCTTTCTTTCCATAGGACCGTGAGTGACCATCTGTGCTTTTCAACTCCTCCATTCTTAGCTTACTTTGATCTGCTGTTGCTCTACTCCCACTCGATCAGAAACCCTTGAGAGTGCCCTGTAACCAAACACAAAACCTGCTTCCTCCAACCTTAGCTCTGATACCACTTGTTGGGAGATAACCCAGAAGCACACAATTTGATTACTAAACCAAGCAACTTAATATGCGGAAATTAACCAGATTCACCAAGTAACTAGAATTCAGAATAACACAAGATATGAGAGACAATACACAACTTATATTAACACTTTATACAGAAAAGAATACAATAAAGAAGATGCCACTTCTTCTCCACCACCTTACAGAGGTTTCCCACACCTCAAGTGAACAGTAAATCTTCTCCCCAAAGCTCTCCCTCTCAGGTCCCAACACCCAACTCAAATACAGAGTTGGTGTTCACCTCCCGTGCTCCACGCACACCACAAGTGCTCCACGCACTCCACAAGCACTCCACGTGCTCCACAAGTACTCAAGGTACTTCAAGTAGATCTCCCATGAATCTGCAACAACTTGCAATTCAACAGACTATACTTATGGAAGGAACTCCCTTGCCTTCCTCTTGCTCTATCCGAGTACACACCTGTACTCCAAGTAGATCCTGCCTGATACTGCTCCTTGTTGTGTTGCTGTCTATATGACCTTGCACACCTGCAAATCAAATAACAGTTCTGCTCACCTGTGAACCTCAACCTTTCACACACATACACCTACAGATCAATGATCTTACTTACCATGTAGATCTCCTATATAGGCCATACAACTATGACCAAGATCCTACACTCTTGAAGAACCCAGCTGGCTCTCCAATCCAGCACCAACACACCTGGTACTGAGGCACTAGGAGGAACGCACCATTGCTCTACCTCACACACAAAAGGAGCTTATAATTATGCTCTCTTACTCCCTAGCACACTTTTCCAATACAACCATGAGTCTATTATATAGATCTCATCCAAACAATAATTAGACATCTAATTACAATAATTAGATCCGCAGCTCTCAGTCTATAATTAGCCCTGATCATGCAAACACTTGGTTCGTTAGCTAACTGCCCGTAATAAATGCAGTCCGAACCACACAGGCGACCGACACTAGTCCCTGTCTGCCTGGGGGTCACCGACGCTGGCCGATCAATGACCGACGTCGGTTGCTTCCTTGTCTAATACTGCCGACGTCGGTTGGCCAAACCAAACGCCAGTCTCCGTGACACTCAGCAACTCATCCTGCAACCTCCTCCATGTCTACATTAGTGAAGCTTTTAGCTCCACAACCTAACATACCCTTCAAAAAAATTTGGGCAGCCTTCAGGCTTTTATTTCCTTGGTGGGTTTTTCCTTTTTTGGCAGACTTTTCCTTCAGACAAAAAGTCTGAAGGAATTCTTTCAAATAATTTGTCTGAATGAAATCTTCCTTCACTTTGCCTTTGATTTCCATCAGGCTTTCTGTCAGGATTTCTTCCCAGGTGAATTTCTTTGGACAAAAAGTCTGAAGGATTTTTGCCTTAACCATATTTCCATGGGAACTTTTCTAAAGGAATTCCCTATGTCTGCCTTTGCTCGCTACCCTCCACAAGGGCACTTGACTTGGTTCATTACTCTCCACAAGGGAAATTTTTCCTTTGGCTTTACCTTAGTCAATTTTCCACTGATCTCAATAGGTAACACATGGTACCATTTGTTGTGAATAGGTGAGGACACATGGCAGCATCTGCTCAACTTATAGAGGCTTTGGATGCCTTTTGAGAGTCCCATGGAAGATGACACGTGACAGCTTCTAATAAGCCTTAGAAACACTTGGGACTCACTTAGATTTATGTAGATATTGACATGTGGTGACTTCCATTTATCTTACAAGGGACATGTGGCAAGTTATGCTGCTTTGAGAAGCAAATCATAATGTGTCTCGGTAGATGACACTTGGTAATTTTTGCAATTTCTTCATGATAGAAAAAATAGCTAAGTGTTGAACCTATTTCTCTCCTGTAGAGTTCGTAGAAACTATCGTACGAAGTCTATAGAAATGATCTTGTAGAACTGGCAGAGTCCATAGAAATGAATCAGTAGAAATGAGTCTGTAGATTCAAGCCTATAGATTCAAGCCTACAGAGTCCATAGATTCAAGCCTGTAGAGTCCATAGAAATCTAAAAAAGCTTGAATAATGAAGAATTTGAATGCTCAAAACAATTTTTGAGGAGGGGAGAGAGGATTTTGGTTTGTTGGACCAAAATAGTTCAAATGTTGTCCCAAAAATGAGTGATATTTTTGGGGGACAACAGATGGCTCCAGTTGGGGAACTTCTTTCAGTTGGAACAACTGAGGGGAGTAGAAACCAGAATCTCTAGTGCCTTAAAGTGTGCCATTGGGCTATGGATTCATGCTACCCAAAAAGAAAGACGCTAAAAATAAAAATGAAAGCACAAAAATAGAACTAAAGATTATACAAATATACATATGTACAAACTAATCTTATCTGATAATTCACAGATTGAAGTGCTTCAGATGCTGCCCATTGTAAGGCAAAGAGAAGAGCGTGCCATCTTGATACTTCAACAAGAATTTGTTCTCACCATTGAGATGATGGATAATAAATGGGCCTCTCCAAAGAGAATCAAACTTCCCATGCATTCCCTTTGGTTCTCTTCTCTTGTCCCACAGTAGGACTTGATCTTCAACCTGGAAATCACAATTTTTTGCCTTCTGGTCAAAGAGCTTCTTCACCAGACTTTGATGGGAAAAAATTTGGTCCACCACCATAGTTCTCTACTCATCCAGCTTAGTCAAGCACATGATCCTCTTGTCGATGGAGATTTCATATGTCTGATCTTCAATTGCCTTAGCCAATTTTAATGATGGCAATTCCAAGGTGATTGGTATCTCAACATTGATACCATAAAGAAGTTGGAAAGGAGACATACCAATTGCCCTTCTTGGTGTAATTCTATCTACCCACAAAGCATCAACCAAGGCTTTATGCCATGTCATTTGGTTGTCATCCACCAGATTCTTGATGATAGTCATCAGGTTCTTATTACTTAATTTAGCTTGTCCATTCCCTTGTGAAAAGTAATTAGAAGAGTGAGAGAGGGTGATCCCATAGTAAAAATAGAACTGAGTAATCTCTTAGGAAGTGAAACAAACTACGTTGTCTGTGACAATCTTGGTTGGGACCCCAAACCTAGAAATGATATTCTCCTTGAGAAAATTGCACACTACTTCTAAAGTAGCATGCTTGGTTGGGATAGCTTCCACCCACTTGGTGAAGTAGTCAGTTATTGTAAGGACATAATCATGTCCAACACTTGAAGATGGGTTTGCATCTCGAATAAAATCAATTCCCCATTGCTAGAATGGCTCTTTTATCACCACTAGCTTGAGAGGCAAGGCAACCAACTTGGGTCTTCCAACAAACTGCTAGCATAGTTCACATTTCCTTACCCACTTATATGCCTCTTGGAAAAGAGTTGGCCAATAATACCCAGCTCATAGAATTTTATGGGTAGTCATAGGAGCAAAAAAAGGTCCTCCACAAGATAGATTATGGAAAGATTTAAAAATTTGGCTTTGTTGCTCCTTATCCACATAGTGAAGGAACACTCCATCAAGACTCCTCTTGTATAGGCCATTGTCCCAAATGACAAAATTGGCAGCTTTCAACTTGATAGTCCTCCTTTCTTTGTAAGATAGGTGAGCAGGACACTCACCATAAGTAAGGAAATGAGCAATACCTGAATACCACTCATTAGTGGTGGAGACAAAGAGGATTGTTGGTGTGTCTTCCACCTTTGCTTCTTTATGCTCTATTTCTTCTGGTTGGTTATCAACAATTAATTGGCATAGGCCTTTTCCCCATACCAGCTTTGTTGGCTTGATGACTATATCAAACTCTTAGATCTTTGCAATCCAGTTGCCTCTTTTCATCCCAAACTCTTGTTGAGTTAGTATAGATTTGACTGTGGTATTAGAAACCAAGGTGATAGTATGAGAATTCAAGATATAAAAGCGAAAATGCTTGACTGCCTTCACCACTGCATAAGCATGCTTCTCCATGTTTGAGTACTTTAGATCATGAGCCTTAAGAGGGCAGCTCATGAAAGAAATAGGAGATTCCATACCTTCTTTATTCTATTGAACTAGAATTGTTGAAAGTGTGTGTTCAGAAGCATAACTATATATGATGAACTCTTTGTTGTAGTCTAGACAAACTAGAATTAGAGCATGGGCAATGGCAGTCTTGATATCCTCAAATGATGACTTGCTTTCTTTAGTCTAGCTAAAAGTGGCCTTTCCATTCATCATGTTCACAATGTGTCAAGTCTTCTCAGCAAACTTAGGAATGAATCTTTGTAAGAAATTCACCTTTCTGAAGAAATAATGAACATCAGTCTTACTTGTAGGCAAGGTAAGCTCTTGGATAGACTTGACTCTATCTGAGTCAATCTTTATGCCTTCTTTGGACATAATATGTCTAAGAAGTTTACCCTCTGTTACTCCAAAAATTGACTTCTTGGGGTTTTAAAGAAATACCATTCTAGCAGTAGCACTCCAATACTTGTTGCAAGTGGTGTATATGATCCAGGGGATGCTTAAAAAAGACGGTCAAGTCATCAAGATAAACTACAATGAACTTACCCATCTCATCCTTGAAAGCAAGGTCCATTGCTCTCTGAAAGGTGGTGCCAGCATTTATCAAACCAAAAGGCATCCTTCTGTATTCAAATGTGCCCCAAGGTGTGGTGAAGGCAATCTTGTGTTGGTCTGCTTTACTAACTTCAACTTGATTGTATCCTGAGAAGCCATCTAGCATTGATAACATCTCTGAGCCGGTCACTGTCTGAAGCACTTGATCCATGATGGGCAAAGGATAATTATCCTTTAAAGATGACCGATTCAGATTCTTTAAATCCACACAGATGTAAATTTCACCATTTTTCTTCCTCACAAGGACTACGATGGCAATCCATGTGGAATGATGGATTGAGGAAATTATCCTAGCATTTAGCATTTTTTGTATTTCAAATAGAATAGTATCTGATATCTTTGGATTATACTACTGGGATTTCTACTTGTAAGGGACTGAATCATCCTTGAGAGGAATTTCATGTTGAATTTCCTCAGGCATGAGTGACTTTAGATCATCATAAGAGTATGCCAAAACATCTATGTAATGGCAAAGCAGGTCAGTAAATTTGAGTTTCTCCTCTAAAGTACAACACTTTTCAATGTTCACCATCTTGGGATTTTTCTTGGTACCCAAATTTATCTGATCAAACCCCTGGGAGGAGTTTGAATCCATTTGTTGTTGTTTGATAAACCTGTCATGCTTGTCAAATAGTTTCTCAAGAGAAACCAGTCTTTTAGGAATCTTATTCCCTTTTAGTTGTAGGAATTTTTCACCTATGTTTGAATTCATTTCAGGGGCTGATTCAAGTTTTTGGAGCTTAATGCCTTCGAAGTGAAGATGTTCAAAGCTATCTTTTTGTTCTAGAAAGGTGATGATTTAGTTGTCACTATTGAACACTTGCCAATGATTGGCATTATCAAGCACACTTAGTCTAAAGAATAATTTGATAGTGTACCTATTTCCTTTAAAGTCTAGATGAGGAAGTAAGAGGGTTACTGAAATAGCCAGCACATCAACTTGATCATTGAATTCTCTAAGAATGGCAGAGATGTTGAAAGCATCAAAGCTTTCAAGTTGGTCCCAGACTAGATTGTGGTAGTGGTGTAATCTCTCATTTTTGGTTTGATACAGGTTCCTTACCTAACAAACCACTAGTTTAGCATCTCTTTTGGCATGAAAGAGTTTGATGCCTTTATCTTGAGTAGCCTTCAATCCAAGCAATAGAGATTCATACTCAGTTGTGTTGTTGGTGTTGCTAAACTATAACTTATATGAAGAAGGGAAAATATCTCTTTGGGGAGATATCAACACAATCTCAACTCCTAAGCCGATAGAAGAATTGATGCCATCAAATTCCAGGATGTAAACATCATCAGAAATTAATCTTTCATTAGATTTCTATTTGCTTGGAAGGGGGAATTCTTTTATGCTTGCACTGTACTTTCTCACATCTATTGTTCCTTTTGAACCAATTTTTAGACACCATTTTTAGAAGTTTCATCAGCTGAAACATGAGTATCCTCTATGGTTAAGAAGTTATTACCCATGCCTAAAGATTCAAACAAAATTTGAGCTTTAGAGGCTGATGTCTGAGTGAACATATTTTGATTCTTTTTCAGAAAGCAGCCTCTGCATGATGCCTTTGACAGGGATCCTCGCTTCAGACAGGTCCATGCTTAATTCACCACCAACATCCTAACAAAAATTTCATCCAAGAAGAATGTCGTACGAGGCTGGAACATCAGCCACCAGGACTATCATCTTGATTCTTTTGTCTGGGAATGTTGTAAATGCAAACTGGGCATCTTTGATTTGTCTCAGTAGAGGTACTTATTTGTTCCCCATGGAGAAACATCTCCCAAAGGTTTTGGTCAATGTGACTCTAAGAGATTTTACCACCTTGGTAGGCATGACATTGTCTGAAGCTCTAGAATCAATGATGCAATTGCTCAGTTTGTGACCATTTATCAATAAGGAAACATAAAAAGGCTCTATTTTCCTAGGGGTAGTTGGAGGAGTAATGACAAGATTGTTTGGGATAGACATATTCCTTAGGGGATCATGAGTTACTTTTTTAATCTCTTATCTTGTAGGGATGGCTTTATTCTTCACACACTGAACTAACTTGTCCAACTGCTCAGGATTAGCTTGCAAGAATTCAAATTCAAACATTTGAATTTTGGTCTTCTTGACATGGTCGATTATGTCAAATGACTAAAATGGACTAGGAATAGAGGAAGGTAGTTCATATTTCTAGTTTTTAGGAGGGGGAGGATTGGTCTGTGGAATTGAGGTTGGAGATGGAGGAATGCTTGATGTACTTACCTTTTTATTACTCACTGGGTCCTTTGATTAGAAAGGTAGAGAAGTTCTTCATTTGAAAATTGAGATTGTAAGCTGAGAATTTTTCCCTATTTTTCCTTTATCAGCTTGTTGGGCTGACTAGTTCTGGGACCAAATGAATACAACATATGATCCATCAATTGCTTCACCTTTACCTCTAGGTTCATCCTGGTAATTCAGGACACCAATGTTGGAGTTACCAACTAACTCTTCTTGATCTTCTACAAGGAGATTAGTGTCATTTTCATGGTTCAATTTAGGCTGGAAAGAGAAATCAGATTCTGTTTCGAGATATCCAACTATTGAATTGGTTGGGTGTGCTTCAATGGTAAGTTTCCCTTGTGGGGGAGGAAGATGATTTGGTTGTCCTTGATTTCTAGTAGCATTGCCTTAGTATGACTAATTGGGGAATGTCCTTCTTGGAAAATCTCTGTATGAAGGAGATGAAGATATCCCTTGTGCCATTTGCTTCCTGAGAGCTAGCAACTCATTTTCTAGCTTCTACACCATTGGATTGGAGGTACCTGTAGATGGATATTCGAAAGATGAAGATGATTTACTTCTGTTAAGATCTCTCCTTATCTTTCTTGCCAAAATAAGGTCATCTTCTACCTTAGTAGCCAAATCTTGAGCTATATCAAGGTCTATTTGGCTAGCATGTCTTAGTAGAAAACTCACTTTAGGTAGTTGAGAGTTGATGAAGAAACATTTAAGGTTTTCAGGTGTAGGCTGAGCAATTACAGGAATCTTGTTCCTCAATTTGTTGAACTTGTCTATGAAATACCTCATTGGTTCATGAGGCTCTTTTTTCATTTGTGTGAGTTGAGCTAGCAGGGCATGTGCATCTTCTACAGGCTTGAATCTGGCTTCAAACTTGGCTTTGAGGGTGTTCCACTCAGTCACAGTCTGGGCTTGTAGATGATAAAACTAGTCTACAGTGGCACTTTGTAAAGTTTCTATAAAAATCTTGACTACTAAATCCTCATATTCTATGCCTATTATGCCAAAAACTATGCTGAAGGCTGTAATATGTTCATCAGGATGAACCTTCCCATCACCATAGAACTTGGGAAATTTTTTCCTTAAACTGTGTGGTAGCTCATGTAGAGGTGGAGTTAAATTAAGTGGGCCAAAATAATTACCCCACAGACCTTGAACTACCATAGTATGATTATGGAAAGGTGGAATAACAAATATCAGAGGGGTAAGTATCGACAAAGCTTTATTAATAGTGGAAATGGAGGCTTTGCCTAGTAATGGAGGCTTGACTTTAGTAGGAAGAAAGCTCTTGGTTCATTAGAGGTGAGATGGTGAAGGAAATAGATCAAAATTACTTTGTTTTACCAACTCTAATATAGGGTCAACAATACCTTTAGCCTTTTGGCTTTGCGTATACCATGGATATGCCAGATTATAAAACAAAAATGAGAAAGAATTGGCCCTACTTTAGCTTGAGGCTTGAGGCTTCAAACTGCACATTCTATCCTAGTTGGCATGGAGGTGAAGGGAGATGGTAAGGCTATAATGATAATGGGTAAGACACAGAAAGGAGTCACCAGAGTATATAATGGATAAGGGTAGGTACTGCTTCAATCTAAAACTTGAGGCTTTAGATTGCACGTAAATCCCTAGCAGAGTCACCAAAAATTGTTGGGTGAATATTTTGTCAATTAGCTAATTGATGAGCAAAATAGGTCTCTTCAACCACAGCATAGGGAAATTGGTCAGCCAAATGTGTAGGTTTACTACATCAAAAGGAGACAAATCTCTCCTCTCATCAAGGGGAGTGTTTCCAAACAAGTTTTCACTTTTCACATTCAAAAGGAATAAGAAACTAAAGGAAATGGTCTAGGGTTAGATGTTACCCAGATGAGGTCTGTGCACCGTTATCCAGACGTTGAGTGAACTCCTCTTTGGTTGTAGAGGATGACACCTGTAGAAGAAAGAGACTCAAACAAGGAGATTGTTAGATGGGGATAAGGTGGACTGCCAAGCAAAAACTCGATCCTGAAAGTGCAAGGGCTTCCTTGTGGGATGACAGTCCACTATTGATAAAATAATGTCTGATAAAAATAAAAAGCGGAAGACTAAGCAAGATAAACAAAAACAATGCATACCTGCTGTCTGTTGTCAGTCTGCCACAGTCACTGACATCGGTTAGTCTGCCGATGTCAGTTGGTCAAGTCTGTCGACATCGGTTAGTCTGCCGACGTCGGTAGGGGAAATGATTGATGTCGGTCAGGATAGGGTCTGGATGGGTTTCAACGCTGTAGAATGGTCTGAGAGTCTGTTTGGATGGTCTGAGAGTCTTTTTGAAGGTCTGTGTAGGGCTGAGAGTATGGTCTGAAAAGGGGACTAGATAGAAGATAGAGGCAACAGGGAGATAAGGGTGAGAGAAGGCTCCCAAAAAATAGGTTGGGTTGTGGTCTGGTTGATAGTTTGGTTGATGATGTTAAGAAGAAGCAGTAACTAGAAAACTAATTACTAACAGTCTAAATAATTGAAATGAAAACATAGAAGAAGTACTTACCTATGACTTGCTGAAGAAAGAGTGTAGCAGAATGGTTGTTGATGCAGAAGATTTCCTGCAATGTGAGCTCCTGTAGATTGTGATGCTTGTTGTGCCTGAGAGAGAGAGAGAGGTCTGATTCTGGGTCAAGTAGATCAGAATATTGGAGGATTGGAAAGATTGGTGGATTGAAAGGTCAGATTGTTGAAGATTGAAGATTGAAAGATTGAAGACCCTGCATTTAGGGTGCTGAATGCAGTTTTGAAGGCAACCGATGCCGGCAATACCACTGATATCAGCCGACTACTGACCGATGTTGGTAGCCAAAGAATAGGAAAAAGGGCTAAAAATAGCCTTTTGTCCATTCTTCCTTCTGCTAAGGTCAGCTAGTCATGGAAAAATGGTCGAAGGTGGTTTAATAGGCGTGGGAAAGGATGAGTGGAAGGGTTGAAATGGGTTTTAGGCATTTAAGACTTGGCATGGGGTAGTGAAGGGATCCAAAGAGAGGAGGTGTCATGAGAGAGAGAGGGAATTATTAATTTAAAATAGATAATCATTTTAAATTAATAAGACATAGGTTAGGCATGGTTAGAAGTGGAAAGGGATCAAGGGGGGAGGACGACCAAGGAGTAGACACAATTTCAGTGTCTACATTTGCCCTTTTTGTCTTGTTGGTTGTTCTTGACAAACTGCAAGACAAAAATAGGAGTTGGTTGCCCCAGGTATAGGATAAGGTTGATTTTGTCTTGTTGGTTGTTCAAGTGAACTGCAAAACAAAAACAAGAGGGTTGGTTTCCCCGATATGGGATGAGGTATTCCCCCTCAAAGCAAGAGTCAAGGGAAGGGAACCTGATATCAGGTGCTGATTTGATAGATAGATTGATGGATATGGTGAATTTGGGGTGTGAACTCTGTAATAGTTGAGATTGTGCGCATACCACTTCACAAGATGGTCAGGTCAAATTGTCGCAGGTCAAGGGTTGAGGAGTGCCAAAATCAAAATAACTGAGCCCTAGCATTTAGTCGTAGCTAATTGGGTTATTCGATCCAAGTTGTAGCTCCAATGGTCATCATGGTCCAGGTATCTTAGGCTCAGGAAGTGCTCCTAAAAACATGAAAATGTCACAAGTAGTATGGATCAACTTGCTCACGATCCTATACTTGTGAGGGTCAAAATGTGGGTTGCAGAAAATTTTGCTAACCATTCGTGAGGTAGCATACATGCAAAAACAACCAAGGCAACGTTGTCTTGGAAGTGGTCTGGGGAGATAGGCATGATCTCCAAGGTTGTTGGTCGAGGTGAGGCTGAGATGGATGGTCCATGAGATGGACGGATCAAGGAATGTGGCTGAGCTAACCTCAGAAGATGTCATGTTATCTGAGTGCTGCCTACATAGCCCTTGTGTGAAGGGCCTCAGGCCAATGTAGTTCTCCCAAAAAGGGAGGAAGAGGGTTGAAGTTGTCGATGGTCTTGGACGAGGTTGAGTCATGGTCAAAGGTAAGATAGTTTGTCCATCAGGTAGACGAACAAATGGATGTGGTCGAGCTATCCCTAGAAGACGTCCTGTCATCTGAGTGTTGCCTACATAGCCCTCATTGTTAGGGCCTCAGACCAATGTAGTTCAGGCAAAGAGTCAAAGTGGTTGATGATTGGTTTGGTTGAGGTTAAATGATGAGGGTAAGATGATGTTATAGCCTTCTCCATATTATGTGATGGTGTATTCTATAACATTGGTGAAGTGGTCTTTCATCCCTAGCAAGTGTCCATATCGGTGATGGTGTATGCTAAAAATGAATTGAAATTATTTATGCTTCAGCAAGTAATGGTTTATGCTTAAAATAAATTGTGTGGTCGATAGTTTCCATGTGTATTGTTGTCCATAGAAACTATGTGAAATGGACTATGTCATGTTGGTGGTCTGAAAATGTTTGGGTTGGTTTGGCAAATGATTTGGTTGAATGTGACCAAGGTGTATAAAAAGTGAAAGGCGCGTTGCTCTTTCATTGACAAGGACCAAAATGATAGCATAGATAGGGGGTTTAAGAAACAAAAGCCCCGTTCATGCATTACGTCGTTGACCATGGGTTGTGTTAGAGAGGTAATCGAATCACTTTGACATTAAAATGAGCTCGAAGTCCCTTGAGTAGGTGATATGATATGGGAGGATAGGATAACCCTTTTAGTAGGGATAACTTTGCCCCCTTTTTATACGAGACCCTGAGACGACTACAAGTCAAGTCCATGACCTTTTTTTTTTTTGAGAGCAGACTGATCGATGCAGGAAGTCTACATAGAGATGTCATTTTGCTTTGTGGTCATTTGTGAAGCTGATCGATGTAGGAAGCTTCTAAAAGAGTGCTATTTGTAGCAAGATTTAGTCATAGCCATCCTTCGAGGGAGTGGTCTATATTTTTGCTTTATATATTTGTTGAGGGCTTTGAATAGCTGTCCTTCGAGGGAGCAGTCTATTAGCTACAACAATGATTGTATAGTTGTCCTTCGAGGGAGCAGTATGCCTTTAGAGTTTTTGACCTTTTGATATTGTGACATCTTGATTTATTTTTGACAGAATTTTGAGTCATGGACAAGACTATAGAAGTTTAAGGGCTCCCTTTTATTAAGACAAAGCATCCATACTTTATAAAAGGGGTATATAGGATTTGTTTAGGGGAATAGGGTTGAAAGGAATGAGGATTAAGAGGATGGGGTTGCTCAAGGGATGAGCTCAAGTTAAATTCAAGTGAGTGAGTACTCGACTAACAGTAGAATAGTTGCAGATGCAAGGCATTAAAGGGCTCAGGTTCTGATAAGTCCCTGGTCCATGCTTGTGTGTTATGATGTAAGGTCTGAGCCAATTAAGAGCAAACTTACCCTATTTTCTTCTTTCCAAATTGGTCATGTGTTAAAGATGATTAAAAAGTTGGTTGATGTTTGGTCAAGGTTTGGTCGAGATTTGGTCAAGGTTTGGTCAAAACTTGGTTGAGGCTTGGTCGAGACTTGGTTGATGGTCGGGTTGATGTTTGGTTGGGGTTTGGTTGATGTGTTGTCAGATTTTTTGGCTAGATGATGTTTGGTCATTGTTGGTTGAATGTTTGCTTAAGGTCATGATAGTCAGGGTAAGGTCAAATTCCCCCAATTGCTAGGGAGAATGTTTGACAGATTTAGTTTGAGAGGGTGAGATCCTGATCTTCCATGTTGGAGGCAGGAATCTCAAAATCACAGATGGTGATGGAGGCAAGGGTTGGTAATGATTTGATTAAAGTGGCTAATGGTTGGGGGTCATCAGGTTGGACCTCCATCGATTGTAAGGCTTGGATCAAAGTTTGATGATGCTATGGAGAGTTTTGTATGAGATCATACAAAGACATCTTCATAGGGGTCGTGTGGTGAGGTTGTTTCACCACGGAGTCAGGGATTGTCTTTGAGGATGCTGGTCGAGATGTGCCCAAGACAGTAATATTGGGTTTTGGTTGTGGTGAAGGCTTGGTAGATGGGGATGTCCAAGGGATAGAAACATGTCTTTTCCCTTTATCCTTTTGGGTTGGTGGGTTGGTGGTCAAGTTGACTGTGTTGATTTCAAATAATGGGGTTAAAGGCGATGGAGGGACCATAGTCTGGTGTTGAGATCCCGATTTGGGTGATGATGTTTGTGAGGCATGTGATGGTGTCAAAGATTTGGCAAAGGGGTAGTCAAGAGGATCCTTGATGAGAAGGGTACCCCTTTTTTGGTGTTGATGAATGACAATTTTAAGAGCGCAACAATGCTCAGTGTCATGTCCTGGTGTGTGTTGATATGCACAAACTTTAGTGTCATCAAACTAGGGCGGTTTTGGTCTGAGAGATTGGTATGGTTTAAGAGGTGGAAGACTGATGTGAGAAGACTACAACAATTGTTATAATAGCAAGGCATAAGAACCTGCCAATGGGTCTACATGTTTTGTTGCAGTAAGGGTTGATGACTTTTATTTTGGAGGCGTAGGAGGCATTGGTCATTTTGGAGGAAATATATGTTTGATGGGTTGAGAGAGTAATGGAAGCAATTTGCCTCTGTGAGGTATGGGAGTAGGAAGCACTCCTATTAAGGTGGATGGATGCAGGCCCAAAATAGAGGGCAATGATGAAGGTGGGGGAGGAATTCTCTGATGTGGTTTAGTGGCCTTCTTTGGTTTGGTTTAAGGGCCACTTTTGTGCGAGACAAGATTAGATATGGGGCAAACACCAAGAGATTTAATCTCTTTTGGCATGGTGGACGCTTGCATGGGTTTGGGTTCATATATGGACGAGGGTGAGTGAGATGTAGTGATCTCAGGAAGAGGCAAGAGAAAACCGTCACTGGGTCTTCCTCGGTTGAAGTGGGTGAAGAGACAGGGTCTTCCCTTGGTGGAGAAGAAATTGGAGAATGTGACTCCTCAAGAAGATAGAGGGCATGGATGATGGTGTCTTCTACTTGTGGTTGAGGAGTAGGCAAGGTATGGTCCTCCATTGGTAGGAGGAAGGATGAAGGTGGGGCTAATGACATTGGTATGGTCAAAGCGTCCTCCAATATAAGAGAGGTTGATGGAGAACTAATAGGAGAAGAAGGCTCTTCTACTTGTGGAGGAGGTTGGTCAGGGACAAGAGGTGAGACCATGTTGACCGTGCGTATATCATGCTCTTGAGAGCTATCGGCCATGGTCTGGACATTGTTTTGGCTAGGAGGATGGTTAGGAAAGGGTTGTTTGAAGATATTGATGTTTTGATTGGGTGGCATGTTCAGGTTATCCAAAACAAGATCTCCCTTGTCTATCATGTCTTGGACAATGTTCTTGAAGGTTCGGCAGTTGTTGATGTCATGGCCTTGGACGTGGTGATAGTGACAGAAGTCGTTTTCCCTATACCACGTAGGGATGGCTTTTGAAGGGTCAAATTGAGGTGGTCAGATTGGAGGGAGATTGAGAACCCCCTGCTTGACAAGCTTTTCCAACATGAAAGCGTATGACTCTCCAATTGGAGTGTATTTATGCTGTATGTAGCATTGTTGGAATTGTTTTGTGATGCTTTATGATGTTGAAGGTTGAGATTGGTCGGTCATTGTCGAGGATGGTGATCTAAAAACCACAGTGTTGGCCACCCCTTTGGATTTGGAATTGGCAGAAGAAGGTCTAGAAGAAGAACGGTCATCATTTTTTGCGTTGGTATTACACAATTTGACCTTATTCTCTTCAATAATGCGGAGTTCAAGATTTTGGGCCATAGTGAAAGCTTCGTCAAAAGTGTGGAATGTTTGAACCCACAAAGTGGATGAGATGTGCTTGGCACATGCTCGAGAAAAGATCTTGATGAGCTCAGGTTGAGGTAAAGGGAAGGAGAGTTGGTTGATTAGGCCTCTCCAACGGGTGACAAAATTGACTATTGATTCATCGTCAAATTGTTTGATAGAGTAGAGGTCTGTGATTAAGACTTTTTTAGTGATATTGATCGTAAAATGGTCAAGAAATAATTGGGTGAGTTGAGTGAATGAAAAGAGGGAGTGACTGGTAAGAGAGTTGTACCAATCAAGGGTAGGGCCAAAAAGTGACATGGTGAATGTGTGTAGTAGTAACACATCATCATGGGCTATGAGATAACAAGCATGTCTGAATGCTCGTAGATGCTGTTGAGGGTCTTCCTTACTCTAGAAGTGAGTAAACTTAGGAAGCTCCCACTGACTGGGATACAGTTAGATTGGGACAGAGGGGTGGATGGGTTCATTGCAAATTTGGTCATATGAAAGGACATTACTTGAACCAAAAATGGAAGCCTCAAGACTAGACATCTTATCCATCAGCATCTTAATGAGGTCAGTTGATGGATTGGCAGATGGGGTGCCCCCTAGGTTGTAAGGTGCTTGGAAGGTGCTAGAAGAGGCGTATGACGTAGTCGGTTGCGCTTGTATAGGCGCAACATATTGATAACTAGTCATTGGGATAGATGTGGAAGCCAGGGGTGGTTGTGCCATGGAGTTAGAGGGCACAAATTGAATAGGGGCCACCAAAGGTGGTTGAGGGGTGGCAACACTAGTTGAAAGGTAGGTAGTTACTCTTGTGTTGATGGAGGCAAGAGTAGGTGGGATGGAGACAACTAGATTTTGAAAAGGGGTAGAGTCTTGTTGAATAGTCTGTGGTTGATGGGGGGCCGAAACCCCAATGGAAGTGGGTCCCAAGATAGAAGGAGAAGCCACACTTTGAAGATTAGTCATGGTCAGGTTGATGGTTGAAGCAAAGGCCAAAGTGGTCATGGGATGGGTAGCGGACGTTGTCGATATCGTTGCCGCTTCAGTTAAGGAGGTTGGCATCCCATATACTGGGTTGCATGAAAAGTCCTATATTTGGTTGCTCACGAGATAATGTTGAAGGGCCTCAACATTGAGGTCAAGGAACCTTTCGAAGTCTTGGTCCCCTTCGGGGACAATAGATGGTTGGGTTGGGGTTGGTCAGGCAGGAGTATGTTCGGTCTCTAAATGATGCTCCATCAAAGGATTAGTTATGGAAGGCAAAGATGGAAGTAGTTGTTGCCTTGGTTGGTCAATAAGAGTCTTGGTTTGACTGCATGTCAAAACCATTCAAGGCAAAAAGGGTCGAGTTTCAGAAATTGTGTCTTCCAGTCTCAGAAAACTAGAAGGGGTGTTAGAAAGCAAGAAAGTCGGGGTTTAAGCTTGCTATTTTGGAAGAATAATTTTGGACAGAGACCGACGTCGATAGAAAAACTGATGTCAGTGGAATAGATTGCCGATGTCAGTCAGATAACTGATGTCGATGAAGAAAGGTTGCCGACATCAGTGGTAAAACCGATGTCAGTTACTGTGTTTTCTAGAAACTTAGAAAATTTGAAAGTTTTTGGGAAGAGGAAAACATCCTCACTTGCTCAAAAAACTAGATAAAATAGAGAAGAAGAGGAAGACAGACAGATCCTAAGCATTGAATCCTAAGAATAAACTTTTAGAATCATGTTGGCTTATGCCTTAGAGTGTGTTTGGGAAGTTGGCTTGTAGAACGGGTCCTAGAAGAGGTAGTCTAAAGTTGGTTTCAGGTTAGTTTCGGTGCTCAAGAGTCTGTGTTAGGTTCTGTACATGGCTTGGTGCTAAGGAGAAAGCTCCCCTCACTTCATGAGCCCAGTGATAAGCTAGTCTTGCTTAGCCAATATATACTTCCCCTAGAGATTATCCTCTGCCAGAGAACAAAATGGGCTCTCCCCTTGGTAGTGAAGTCCAAGTGGGATTGCCGAGATGGGTAAGGTATCTGCTAGGTGATGAAATCCTAGTCAGACCTTGTCTCAGGTAAGTTTTGATGTTTGATTTTGTGAAAGTGATTTGGTCATGTAACATAAGTGGCCTACACTTTATTCATGATGTGGTTTTAATTACTAGATGTGTGGATTAAATATGCAAGCAAGCAAAAATGAGATGCAATGGATTTTAAGCCCAAATTGAAATATGTGTTCGTATGCAGACAAGTGGAGAAAAGGTTGAAGAGTATGACTTTGACTAGTCTAAGATGCAAGAAAGAAATAAGGAGAAGGATTCCTTTTAACCTTGCTTATGGCGTCTTTTGGAAGAGATAGAAGAAGAAGATGCAAGGAGAGACCTAATGCACCTATATGAAAAGTAAGAAAATGAACCCAAGGAAGACCCTAGGATCCCACCGGGCGTGCCATAATGTTTCCAAACAAGTTTTCACTTTTCACATTCAAAAGGAATAAGAAACTAAAGGAAATGGTTTAGGGTTAGATTTTACTCAGATAAGGTCTGTGCACTACTATCCAGACATTGAGAGAACTCCTCTTTGGTTTTGGAGGATGACACCTGTAGAAGAAAGAGACTCAAACAAGGAGATTGTTAGATGGGGATAAGGTGGACTGCCAAGCAAAAGCTTGGTCCCAAAAGTGCAAAGGCTTCCTTATGGGATGACAGTCCACTGTTGATAAAATAATGTCTGATAAAGATAAAAAGTGAAAGACTAAGCAAGATAAATAGAAACAATGCGTACCTATTGTCTGATGTTAGTCTGCCACAGTCACCAGCATCGGTTGATCAATTCTACCGATGTCAGTTAGTCTACCGACGTCGGTAGGGGAAATGGTTGATGTCAGTCAGGACAGGGTCTGGACGGGGTCTGGATGGGTTTCAGGGCTGTAGAATGGTCTGAGAGTCTGTTTGGATGGTCTGAGAGTCTTTTTGAAGGTCTGTGCAGGGCTGAGAGTATGGTCTGAAAAGGGGACCAAATAGAAGACAGAGGTAACAGGGAGATAAGGGTGAGAGAATGCTCCCAAAAAATAGGTTGGGTTGTGGTCTGGTTGATAGTCTGGTTGATGATGTTAAGAAGAAGCAGTAACTAGAAAACTAATTACTAACAGTCTAAATAATTGAAATGAAAACACAGAAGAAGTACTTACCTGTGGCTTGCTAAAGAAAGAGTGTAGTAGAATGGTTGCTGATGTAGAAGACTTCTTGCAATGTGAGCTCCTATAGCCTGTGATGCTTGCTGTGCCTGAGAGAGAGAGAGAGAGGTCTGATTTCGGGTCAAGTAGATCAGAAGATTAGAGGATTAGAAATATTGGCAGATTGAAAGGTCAGATTGTTGAATATTGAAAGATTGAAGACCCTACATTCGGGGTGCTAAATGCAGTTTTGAAGGCAATTAACACCGGCAATACCACCGACATCGGCCGACTACTGACTGACGTCGGTAGCCAAATAATAGGAAAAAGGGCTAAAAATAGCCTTTTGTCCATTCTTCCTTCTGCCGAGGTCAGTTGGTCGTGGGAAAATGGTCGAAGGTGGTTTAATAGGCGTGGGAAAGGATGAGTGGAAGGGTTGAAATGGGGTTTAGGCATTTAAGACTTGGAATGGGGTAGTGAAGGGATCCAAAGAGAGGAGGTGTCATGAGAGAGAGAGGGAATTACTAATTTAAAATAGATAATTATTTTAAATTAATAAGACGTAGGTTAGGCATGGTTAGAAGTGGAAAGGGACCAAGGGGGGAGGACGACCAAAGAGTAGACACGATTTCGGTGTCTACAGGGAGGTTCCCTATAAGTATGAAGGGGATATATATATATATATATATATATACATATATAGATATACACACACACACACACATATATATATATACATACATACATACATACATATATACATATACATACATATATATATCTACATATATATATATATATATATATATATATATACATATCTATATATATATATATACATACATACATACATACATACATATATACATATACATACATATATATATATATCTACATATATATATACATATATATATACATATACATATATATATATACATATATATATATACATATATATATATATATATATATATGTATACACACACACATATATATATATATATATATATATGTATACATATATATATATATATATATATATATATATATATATATATATATATATATATATATATATATATATATATATATATATATATATATGCTAATCTACTATAAATAAGCTGAAAATAACACTCAGGGGTAGGATAGCACCATCCATCTCTTTTTTTTTAGAGATGATGTTCACAAATCAAAGGAGAAATCCTGATGAAATGATAGAAAACACTCCTCTTCTTTCAAAAGTGTTGTTCAATAGACAAAAGGAACATTTCAAGTGGTGACAAGTAACTATAATAGGGCGCAGTAACATAGCAAGATGAAATGTAGCATAAAGTCTCCACCTCAATTGCCAAAGAGTGAAATACGAAGGATAATGAGGGCACAAAGTTGTCCCAAGATCCTTTACATAGGAATAGAAAGAAAACACACTAAAGGCAATTGTGAAGGCACAAAATCTCTCTGCAGTTGGCTTCAGGACACCTTTCTGATTATTTTCACTAATTCTACTTATTGAATTAAATGGACAAAAAATGTATTAAGGAAACAGACATAAGAATAATTTCCCAAAAACCAAACTATTCCAGCACAAAGTCTGAAAAGCCACTTGTTTTCTTATTCAAATAATGAAATATGATCAATAATTTGAGATCAAAGTCTCACTAATGCCTTTCAATTTGGGTAGAGTTTTGTTTTTGATAACAAAGAGAGATATCTAAAACAATAAGAGAGAGTCCAATATATAGTACTCCAAGAAAGACTTGGGTGCTTTATTTTAAAAAAATGTGTTACAATGCATTCAATGCCTTTAATGCATTTAAAATTCTATCCATGGGCTATGTTAGAACTGAGCATCACTTTTAATATGGGCCACCTGATGTGTTTCCTGATGTGCGCACAGCTGTTTGCTTTACTCGATGCAAAAAAATGGGGCACACCATTGAATGTTCGTGCTCTTCTGATGTCTACTTGGTGGGTTGCTTTACCTTCTAGAAACATATCCTATGCATGGATATTTTTGATCTTTCTCCATCGTTCCCCCTTTCCTTGCTATATTTCATCCTTATCTATGCAATTTGAGCTCTTAGGCAATCTCTTTAGCCGGTCACTAAATTTGTTCACAGGATATGTGCCATATTTGAAAATCAATAGATATTTATTTATCTTAAATTTGACATATACAAGAATGTCAATGGTTTAATCACTTCCTTGGTTCAATCACTTTCTTGGTCTTTGATTGAACCATCCCTTTGTTCGGTGCTTTCTTTTATCTTTGAACCAATGTTTTCTGCCCTTTGCAAGGGTACCTATCCTTAGTTCACCACCCTCCACAAGGGCACGTGTTCTTTTGGCTTTGGGACACTCCTTTGAACTATCCACATTGAAACTTTAAACCGTTGAACCATTTTGGTTCAAGGTTCAATGGTTCAATCGCTTTATTGCTCTTTGTCTAGAGCTTCCTTTGAACCATTAAACCCGTGAACCTTTGAACCGTTGAACCAATTTGGTTGAAGGCTCAATTAGTTCATTGGTTCATCTTTCAGGCTTTGAGAAAGGTCTATTTTACTCATCACCTATCCTCTGCAAGGGTACTTTGGCTTGTATGCTTTAGGACACTCCTTTGAACCGACCGCTTGAACCAATCGATTGAACCTTTGAACCTTCCCTTAAAATCATCCATCGCTACCTCTTTCTTTGCTTGAGGCTACTTTCCATTGATCTCAACAAGTGACATGTGGCAACTTCCACTATGAAATAGGCAAGGACATGTGGCAACATCTACTTAACTTATAGAGACTTTGGGGGCCCATTGAGAATCTTGTGGAAGATGACATGTGGCAACTTTCGCTGAGCTCATAGAAACACTGTAGAAACATTCAGGACTCTTTTGAACTCATGTGGATGATGACATGTGGTGCATTCCACTTGAGTTTAGCCACTCACCTAGGACCCACCATATTCCTTACTCAATAAAAGGAATAAGTTGCATTTGTTGACACGTGGCAACTTCTACTGAGCTTTATAGATTACAGTGGCACATTTTGCTACTTTAAAAGTTACTAGAAATTGTGTCTTGGCAGACGACATGTGGCAAATTCTACTATAAATTTATGAGGGACACATCACACATTTCATTGTAACTTGAGGTTTGATCTTTCCCAGAGGGAACTTGCCCTTTGAGGTCTTGAGAAATGGTCCACTTTCCCTGGCAAGAGCCTCCCGCAATGGTACTTACCCTTCAGGATTTTTCAGGTAGCCTTTGGGCTTTTATTTCCTCAGTGGGTTTTAACTTTTTTGATAGACTTTTCCTTTGAACAAAAAGTTTGAAGGAATTATTTTGGACAATTTGTCTGAAGGAAATCTTCCTTCACTTTGCCTCTACTTTTTGTCAAGATTTCTTCCCAAGTGAATTTCTTTGAACAAAAAGTTCAAAGGATTTTTACCTTAACCATTTTGCCATGGGAACTTTTTTGAAGGAATTCCCTGTGTCTGCCTTTGCTCACTACCATCTGTAAGGGCACTCGACTTGGTTCATTGCTCTCTACAAGGGAACTTTTTCCTTTGGCTTTGCCTTAGGTGATTTTCTATTGATCTCAACAGGTAACACATGGCAACATCCACTGTGAAATAGGCGAGGACATGTGGTAGCATATGCTTAACTTATAGAGGCTTTGGATGCCTTTTGAGAGTCCCATAGAAGATGACATGTGGTGGCTTCCACTAAGATTTAGAAACACTATAGAAACACTTGGGACTCACTTGGATTTATGTGGATGTTGACACGTGGTGACTTCCATTTATCTTACAAGAGACATGTGGCAAGTTCCACTACTTTGAGAAGCAAATCATAATGTGTCTCAGTAGATGACACTTGGTAGTTCCATAGTTTTTTCATGATGGAAAAATGGCTAAGTGTTGAACCTATTTCTCTCCTGCAGACTCCGTAGAAACTATCCTATGAAGTCTGTAGAAATGAGCTTGTAGAACTAGCGGAGTCCGTAGAAATGAGTCCATAGATTCAAGCCTACAGAGTCTATAGATTCAAGCCTACAGAGTCTGTAGATTCAAGCCTATAGATTCTGTATAAATCTGAAAAAGCTTGAATAATGAAGAATTTGAATGCTTAGAACAATTTTTGAGGAGGGGAGAGAGGATTTTGGTCTGTTGGACCAAAATAGTTCAAATGTTGTTCCAAAAATGAGTGATATTTTTGGGGGACAACAAGTACCTCATAGATGGACCATTCATCTATAGTGGCATTTACTAGCAACTATTGGTCATACTTTATGTTTTGAGTATGCCTTACTTCACGTGCCTACTCTATACACAACACAACAAATTTAATTATATGAGGCTCAATAACTTCACTTGGATTTATCCCTGCATGCTCTAAGAGCATATTTTTCAATAGGGGAAGCATTCCATCAATTTGTAAGAGGCATAGGATCTCTTTCAACTCTTATAGTTCAACCTCTTAGCTATCTTACTTTATATGTGAGGTGGTAGCCTATGCTTCTAGATCTCTAGACAGCTAGAGTTCTCCTTAAAAAAATTATATTATGCTCATGGCTTGTTGCAGGACATCTTTTTGATGCACTAGGTTAGGGTAAGACATAGCTTTTGGATCAGGGCATGTGATGCACTTAGTGTATCTTAGTTCACCATATTCTAGATGTAGCCCTTATGTTGGCACAATTGGTAGCTGAGTGGTGAACCCACTCCATGTGGTTTCCTACACCTTGATTGGCTATGTGAATATTGAATACACCTTTGAAGCCCATTTCATATCTTAAGATCATGCCTGATCATCCTTGCACCCCTATCAATACTCATTTTGCCTTGGGTTAGATTTTTTTTACAAGTTGGGGTACTTCTCGATTGCATGTGTTCCTTGACAATACCTACACATTATATGCATTAAATATTCATGTTGATAGTGCTCTATCGACCTATACTTATAACATGATCATGGGGGAATCTTCCTCCATCATATCCTCCACCTCACCCTCTGGTGCCTCTTAGGTTTTCATAGCTAGTATTCTATTAGTCATAACCCTCATTTCCCTAGTTCTCCTATCCTCTAGCTATTATAGTGGCTTGATGTGTACTTCTTTATGTGTTTTAGTGTATTTCATCAATTACTTGATATCTAACTATGTTATCAATGTAGGCATCACACAATTTATAGTAGATGGTTGTGATTACCTAGCTATCATGTTATAATAAGGGATGATTGTGAACATTATGCACCTCATGACAAACTTCATAACTAATAATTAGTGTGTACACATTCTACTGAGGGAAGTTGTTTCTATTATGCCCCTTCGTCTCACACTCAGTTCACCACAGCTTGATTCAAGTATTTTATGATGAACTAGTCATTAGCTTTTATAGTTAGGAGGCCATAAATGCAATCTATTCTTCCATGAATGGGATAATTCCTATATCAGTGCTACCAACTACCTTAGACTCGAGTGTGGCTTCAAATGCTTCTTGAGGGTCTATGAATGTTTTCATAGATAGTGCCCTTCTAAAAGGCACTAATAGTACTCCAACAAACCATTGTGCATGCTAGGAGGTGTGAATCTCATAAGGGATCTTAAAAATGAGGGTCTTAAATCTAATGTCATACAAACACATTCTCTCTGATAATCCCTGGTTGATCTCTTTGAGCATGGTGATGCTTTGCTACTAAAACCCAGGTATATCAAATCCTTTAAGAAGGCTCCCTTCAAGGTGTTATAATCAATCATAGCTTGGTTAAGATCAAAATTCCTATACCAAGTATGGGTATGATCAAATAAGATTATTGCAAACTAGGTTTCCTTGCACTTAGACTGGGTTATTCCTTAAGCACACCATTATAACTCACATTTGAGCACATGTTTTGTGGCATTCTCCACACCATGATACTCTGATAAGTACATGACCATATTGTAATAGATATGGGGTTGAGGAGTAGTCAGTGCCTAAGGTAATGGTCCTCTTGGTGCTTATCCTGGCATTAGTCCTCCAAGGCCTCCAGCCATTAGGCCAAGTGCTAGTTCGGTGGTCACTATTAGTGTCATAGAAGATGATGGCATCATACTATCAACTAGTGGAGTAGGGCCACTTATTATGGGATATTACCTGGGCTACACCACTAAAATTTCCTAAACTAGGCTGATTTCACACATATTTTATCTAGTTAGGCTAGTTCCTCAAGGTTTAGAAGTATCTTTGCTTACGTCCTCATACAAGATAACTTATTTAATCACAAAATTCTAGTCCAAAATTTCAAAACAATCAAAGTCTAAGTTTATAATGAGGTCATTTATCAGTCTCACTATTTATACACAAGAGGAATTTAGCCTTCCATCTTCACTATTTCAAAGCTATAATATACCATCAACTTCTTGAGTTTAGTGCCGAGTTCTTTCACAAATGCACCTCTAGGCTCATGTAAGAACTAGTACTCTACTTATTCAAGGTAGGAGTATGTTAATACCATGAACTCAATCATGAAGTTGTTCAATGCCCCTTGCCACCATTTGTCTTCATCTCGAGTCCAAGTGGCATCTAAATTCTTAAGCCTCTCTAGGCACTTTTTTGTCCACTCAAGGTGTTGTCCATATCTTTGGCTTCTATGGGTCACATAAGAAGCTAACCAGTAGTACACTTGCTCTAGTATTTTTATAAATGAAACCTCATATAGGACATCATACAAGTGGTTATAGATTCACTTCCTTAGGTTTTTCCCTGTACAAGTTAGATGCCTTAAAGCAAAATTATCTTAAACTCATTCCAACTAATGTTTGATGTTCTCGATGGAGATTCAGAGATTTATCTTGGTGTACCATTGCAACAACAAAATTCAACAATCCTATAACATAGAACTAAAATGTTGTATAAAAGTAGTCTTTTTATTCATGGGCCTAGTCATGCTCTTACCTAGTTGTCCAGGTTGGTTTTAGGCTTGTTTTGATGGGCCCCAGATCCTGACTAGTCCTCTGGTGCTTAACATTTAGAACTTGACTATGATAGCATCGATATACATAAGGTGTAAGCTATTGAACACACATATCTACAGAGGGGGGGTGAATTAGTAGATCACAAAAATGAATTACTTATAACTTTCAATATGAATTTGAAACATTTACAATCTTAAATAAATAAATGAAAGATATCACATGCACAAAAGCACAACACACAACCCCAAAATTATATATGGAAACCCAAAGGAAAAAACCATGGTGAGAATGCTACTAGAAACTATTGTTCTAATCTATCCTCACAAAGTTTGTCTCACTAACTAAACCTCATTGGTTTCATTTAAGGACACCCATCCCAAAGAGACACCAATCCCCTACTTTAAGAGCACCAACTCTAAGGAAGCACCCACTCCATATATTGAGAACCAACCTAGCTTAATTTTATTGCACCAATCAATCAAACATTTACACTTGAAATTCATTAATCAAATTCATAAAATAATCCAAGTCTCTATTATTTATTGCATGTCTAATCTACAATTGCTCATTTCTCATTCAACACACTCTTGTGTGATCTTCACTCTTCCTGCACCCTTCATCTGTGTCTAAATTTATCTGTTTGAAACTTTGGCATTCTCCAATTCAACCATTATTCCTTTATGCTCAGATGAGTATCATATTTTTACATCTATGGCTTGACTCCTCTCATTCCAAAAATGAAAAGATGACAATTTTTCTACCCTACTCTTCATCACATTGGAATATTGCATCAATCAAAACTTAGATAAGTCTCTTTTATTTATACAATTTGCATTCATTGCTCATTTCTTCCCATTCCAAGAAAATAACTATTTGACTTCCATTCTCTGAGCCTCTTTGAATTCTACCCTTGTTGGATCAATTTCCACACTCACAAAATTAGAATAATCATTTCAGTTCAACTGTTATTATTTATATCCTTCAACTATCTCACCAAATTCTTGTAACTAACTCACTTCAATAGTTCTTCATTTATTTTTCATTCTAACTTTGAAACGTGTTCATCAATCTTTCCATCTGAGCTCCATGTGCCATTAAATCTATTGAAGATGCATGATCTTTATATTGCCTTGGTCATTAAACTTCAGCTTGTTAACTTCATCTTATTTTATTCGGCATTCATGTATTGTTTTTTCTCCTTTGATCTCTTTAGACTTGCTTGATATTTAACATGCCTTGACCCTTCAGCATTTTGAAAATTCCCTATAAGAATCCACACTTATCCTTTGGTAATGTTGTAAGTGGCATATTCTTCTTCTAAAATATCCTTCAAAAACTTTTAAAGAGATGAAAGTATCTTTCAATAATTTTGTAATTATCCACTTGCCCTAGATAAATTCTCCAAAATAATTCATCTATGCCCTTCTCCCAAAAATGTCCTTCAGAACTTCTACAACATACCCTTTGATATTTTGTAAATGTCTACTTGCCTTAGACAAATTCTCCAAAAGAATTCATCAATGCCCTTCTTCTAAAAGTGTCCTTCATATCTTCTCCAAATGACCTATTATTAACTTTTGTTTGGGTCACATGCCCTTCAAAGCCTTAACAAAGTATCCTTCAAGATTTTTTTGGGTACTTTTCACTGAAGGGGATTCAATATAATTTCCCTAACAAAATACCAAGTGTCATTTTATTTTGGCATTTTACAATGTACCTTTCAGGGCTTCTCAGAATGTCCTTTCAAAGACTTTTTTTAGGTCATATGACCTTCAGAAATTTTGCAAAGTACCCTTCAACTTTTTGAAAATATCCCTTCAAAAGCTTTGAGTGGTCCACTTTCCCTTTAGAATTTTTGCAATTATCCCTTCAAAAATTTTGAACAGTCCACTTGCCCTTCAAAATTTTTGCAAAGAACCCTTTGGGATTTTTGCAAGGATCCCTTTGGAACTTTTGAATGGTCCACTTACCCTTCAATTTTTTTCAAACAAAGACTTAGCCAATTTTATTGAAATAAATTTCCTAACCACTTTCTCTGAAATTATTCCAACTTGTATTCATTTCCTTCAAAAACTTTGTGTAGACAATTTGTCTGACAAAGTCTAAACCATTTTCTTGAAGGAATTGCCTGAGTACTTTCTTTGAAATAATTCTCTAGATAACTATAAAGGTGAAAAATTGACTAAGTATGGAAACAATTACACACATAACATTATGCATTTGTAATATTTTCTCTATGTATCCTTATGACTTAGACCACAAAGAGATACTTGCAAATGATAGTCATTAAAATTACACCCACAACTCCATGGGGCTCTGCAACAAGTTTGTTCAACTCAACACCTTTGTCATTAATACATAATAGCATTTGAAATCAATGACAATCCTTCATACATCAATGAATATGTCCAACAATCTCCCCCTTTGTCATTGATGGAATACCAAATCATAATGACTTTACTCTATGTATCCATTTTGCTTTTTTCCCCTTTGACATTAATGACAAAGAGTCTCTACCATAATATGTCAACAATCTTCTCTTTTTTGACATCTTGGTTGTTATGATCCTTAGACTTGAAAGTCTAGAACACTTTGTGAGTAATTCCCCCTTAGGCAATGACACATTTGCCTAAACTCTATGCAAACACATTCAAAACTAGTTCCTTTGACTCTAATATTCTACAAATGATCATTTATATATCATTGGTCTAAAAGACCAATCAATAATATACATATCTCAATATAGATAGGCATAATGATCTAGAGCCAACACACATTTGTCATCTCCTTTGTCATCAAATAGAAAATGGATTTCAATTTTCTCACTAGACTGCCTTTTTTGTTAATCTAGGAGTTAATAATGTTCCTTCAATACTCCCCCTGGACTCATGCCCTATCACTAAAAGCTAGTGATGTGATGTGGGAGCCACTACTCCCAAACTCTCTCTTAGATACACAAATTACTCCTTGAGAAGAGGCTTGGTAAATATATCTACAATTTTCTCCTTTATTGGCACATACTCAATTTTGACCTCTTGATCTGCAACCTTTTCTTTCAAAAAATGATATTTTATAGATACATGCTTGGTTTTGGAATGCATCACAAGATTCTTAGATATGTTTATTGCACTTTAGTTATCACAAAAGATAGAAATAGATTCTTGGTATCCTACCTTGATGTCTCTGAGTTTGCTTCATCCATAAGACTTGGCTACAATATACTGCTACTGCTACATACTTTTCTTATGTTGTAGAAAGCATAATCAACTCTTGTTTTTTGCTCAGCCATGACACAAGTTTGTTTCCAAAGAAGAATGCACCACCACTAGTGCTTCTATTTTCATCCACACTTCCTACTCAATTAGCATCTACATATGAAATAAAAGTGAGATCTTCACTTGTAGGGTGCCACAAACCATATTCAATTGTGCTCTTGATGTATCTAAAGATTATCTTTACTGCATTTACATGTGTTTATTTGGGTGCAGCCTAGAATCTAGTAACCATGCATACAGCCTATACGATGTTGGGTCTTGATGTAGTGATGTATATAAAACTACCAATCATATACCTATACATTATATGATTCACATAGGAGATTCATCACATTTTCTCAATTTACATCTAGTTATCATGGGAGTGCTAACTGGTCTACTATCCTCCATACCAAATTTCTTAAGCATCTCCTTCGCATACTTGGTCTGGGATATGAATATCCCTTATTTATATTGTGCAACTTGTAGACCAAGAAAAAATGAAAGTTATCCTAGCATGGACATTTCAAACTCCTTTTGCATTTGATTTGCAAATTCTTTGCACATATTAGTTTTGCTGCCACCAAAAATGATGTCATCAACATAGACAACTATGATCAACATATGTCCATTTTTATACTTAACATATAATTTACTATCTGAAAATCCTTTGATAAATCCTTGTTGTTACAAATATTGATCTAGCCTTGAATACCATGCTCTAGGTGCCTGTTTTAAACCATATAGTGCTTTCTTTAGTTTGCACACATAGTCTTCTTCATCTGTTAACTGAAAACCTTTAGGTTGTTCAATATAGACTTCTTCTTCCAAGGTTCCATTTAGGAAAGTTGACTTAACATGTATTTGATAGACTTTAAACTTTTTAAAGACTGAGAATGCTAAAAACATTCTGATGGCTTCCAATATTGCCACTAGGGAAAATGTCTCCTCAAAGTCTACTCCTTCTACCTAAGCATATCCTTTGCAAACACTTCTATATTTATTTCTCACAATAACTCCATCTTCTTTCAACTTGTTTTTAAAGACCCATTTTATGCCTACGACATTCTTGTCTATGGGTCTTGGAACTAGCTACTAGGTTTTGTTCTTTTCTATTTAACTTAGTTCCTCATCCATGGCCTTTTGCAAATTCTCATCTTTATTGGCCTCAACATAGCTTTTGGGCTCAATTTTAGATCGTAAAGCAAAATTTACCTATTCTTTTCTCATTGATGCTCTTCTCGTCATTGGATTCCTTCATTTATGTTGCTAATGATCTACTCCTTAAGATGATCCTTTTGAACAAACCTTGAGGGTGCCTTTTCAGTCCTCTTTATATTTTCTTCATTATCTGATATTTCATCCTCAACTTCTTTTAGTTCCTCAATTCTGATCTCGTTTACAAGTTTAGTTTCTTCTTTGAGGATCTCTTCAAATTTGACATTAATGCTCTCCACTAGCTTATGTAGTCTTTTATTGTATCAAACATAGGATTTGATATGAGTAAAATAACCAAGGAATATTCCCTCATCACATCTCATCTCAAAACTACCTATCTTTTTATCCTTCTTTCAAATGTAGCATTTACTTTCAAACACTCTGAAATACTTAACTGAAGTAGGCTTTCCATACCATAGTTCATATGGAGTCTTTTCACTATTTACTCTTAATTATACTCTAATCAATATGTATACTACTATTTGGACTACCTCTCTTCAATAACCATCTAATAAGTTGGCTTCTTTCAACATTATTTTAGCCATCTCCTTGATGGTCTTGTTCTGCCTTTCAACAACTCCATTTTTCTATGGAGTTCTTGTAGTAGAGTAGTGTCTCTTAATTCCATGTTTTTCATAAATAGTCTATGAATTCATTTAAAGTGAATTCACTACCTTTATCAGATCTAAGGCACTTGATCTTGGTACTAATTTCATTTTCAACCATGGCTCTAAAAATATTGAATCTCTCAAAGGCTTGAGACTTATCCTTTAAGAAGGTTACCCATGTAATTCTAGTGTACTCATCTACGAACAACATGAAATAATACATTCCTTTAGAACCTATTGTCTTGGTTGGTCTACAAAGATCAGTATGAACTATCTGTAGAGGTTTTGTAGTCACATACTCTTTGGTTTGGAATGAGACCCTGGTCTATTTACCAAGCTGATATTCTCTACATGTTGTGTCAACAGGCTTGGTTATTTTATGCATGTGTCTTACACACTTTTTATAACTTTGACTAAATTATCAAAGTTAACATGACCCATCCTTCTGTGCCATAACCATCTCTCATCAATCTTTCAAATGAGATAATTTGTATCATTTACCTCAATCAAATTATATATGTTACTCTCAATCCTTTTTTCTTATGAAATATTTTTTGTAGACCTTCTTAATTCACAACCTTCAACATCAAATATGACTTTATAGTCATTTTCACACATCTGACTAACATTTAGTAGATTATGTTTTAGTCTTTTAACATAAATAACATCATGTGTAGGAAACTTGCCATCAATGTGAAAGGTTCATTTGCCTCTAATTTAGACTGCAATATTGTCTCCCAAGCTGACAATCCTTTCTTTTTATTGGCTCAATTTGGTGAACTTACTCTTGTCACTGGTCATATGATTTGAGCTGCCACTATCTATGACCCATAGATTTTTCTCTTTAGCATGCAGTGTTGTTTGAGTAATCATAGACTAATTTTTCTTTTTCCATATCTCCTTGGGTTTCTTGACTATACTTTTCTTTGTGGTCTCATTGATTTATGAGCCTTTGTTTACTTTATAAGTCTCAACCCTTTTTGCATTGTTAGACTTTTATTTAACAAGCTTCATTCTACAATGCTTTGGTATATGCCCAAAATTATTACTATTGTAGCATAAAACATCTAGATCTAGCAGAAGGGCAAATTAATTCTTACTTAAGAAACTTATCCTTCCCTTAGGTATAATCTTACAATCAATTGATTTATGGCCAAATTTATTATAGATATAATAGTAACCATAAAATGATGAGGAATACCTAGTTATCATTCTCCTTTGGGGATATAAAGAAGGTCTCTTGAACTCTATCTTCTTCACTTTCCTTGATTTTATGTTTTTTCTATAGCAATAACCTTGGTCTTTATAGGAAAAAAGTTATTAATTTTCTTCTTATCTTTAGGAATGTGATTTTATTCTTTTTTGATTCTCAATTTTGCTACTACCTTGAAGTTTTCATACAGATTCCCAATTGTACTCAACACGGGACTCTTTTATTTCTCATACCCAAGACCTAATTTTTCTTTGAGGGGATTTTGTGAGTTGATCATCTCATCCAATATTGTAGATCCTCTTTTTAGTTTTAGGGCTTTGTCAATTTGTTCTTTGGCCTTTTTGATATTTTCTCTTAGGTCCATGATTTCTTCCTCCATATTCAAGCATTATAAGGATTTTGCTTGAAAATTAGTTTTGACCATATCCTCTATCCTCTTTGCCTCCTCAACTTGGGTCTTCAAACTCACTATCATTTGATTGGATTCCTCATTTATTTTATTTAATTTCTCAAATTCCTTTTGACTAAGCTTCTTTTGTTTAGAATTTTCTTTTCAAATCTTGTCAATTTATTTTAAATCATAGATGAGTTCACATTCCAAATTTACTTCTCCTTCTTCTTATTCATCATCATCTAAGACCTCTTCTTATTATCATAAATAAGTTTATTCATAAGTTATGAATAGAAATTTGTTTTTTTTGGCCATAAAAGCACTATCATGTTCATCACTTGAACTATTGATGTCATCAACTAAGTCACTATCTTCTTTTGAGTACAACCCCTTTTTATTCTTAAAGAAGCTTTTCTTCTTCTTATGATAATAGGATTTCTCCTTTTGATTTTTCTCAGCTAAATCAGAGTCATCCTTCCTTTTATGTGGACATTTAGAAGCAAAGTGACCTATCTTTACACAATTAAAACATTTGAAGGGTAACTTACCTTTGTATTTGATTAAGCCCTTCTTCAATTTTTTGATGAAATTAACCTCTACATCATAAATCTCCTTAGATTTAGAATTAAAGATTCTTCTTCTTCTCCCTTCTTAGAAACTTTAAGAGAAGCTTCTCTCTTGGATGAATCTACATCTCCCAACCTCATCTCATATGCAATGAAAGTTCCATGGAACTCATCTACTATAATCTTGTTTAGATCTCTTGCTTCTTTAATGGTAGAAATTTGAGAATCATACTTTGTTGTCAGAGATCTTACAACCTTTTTGACAATGATTAATTTGTCCATTGTCTCTCCAAATTCTCTGATTGCATTTACAATCTCATCTACACCAAGGATGTAGTCTACAATCTTCTCTTCCTCACTCATCTTGAGGCTCTAAAACCATCCTTTATATGCTTGAAGCTTGGCTTATTTTATTGTATCATCTCCTTCATATATTCTCTTTAATTTGACCCATATGTCCTTTTCACTTTGATAATGCATGACTTTGATAAACTCATTATTTGACAATCCATAAAGAATAGCATTATTTGCTTTGGCATTGTTTTCACATGCCTTCTTCACTACCTTATTAGTAAGAGAAATATTAGGGGGTGTGTATTCATTCTGAATAGACATCCATACGTCAAACCCTAAAGAGGTCAAATATTCTTCTATCCTTATGCTTGAAAAGGCATAGTTAGACCCATCAAACAAAGGTGCTTTTTTTGATGAAGTTTCTTCATGACTTGCCATTTTATGTTCAGATTCCAAGATCAACCTAAGATGATTAAGCTTCTCTTTTGGAACCCTTTACTCTGATACCAATTGTTAAACACACCTATCTACTGAGAGGGGGGTGAATCAGTAGATCTAAAAAATGAATTACTTACAACTTTCAAGATGAATTTTAAACATATGCAATCTTAAACAAATAAATTAAAGATATCACATCCACAAAAGCACAACACACAACACCAAATTTATACATGGAAACCCAAAGGGAAAAATCATGATGTGAATGCTGCTAGAAGCTACTATTCTAATCCAGCCTCACAAAATTTGTCTCACTGACTGAACCTCACTAGTTACATTTAAGGACACCCATCCCAAGGAGACATCAATCCCCTATTTTAAGATTACCAAATCTAAGGAAGCGCCCACTCCATATACTGAGCACTAATTCTAATTAATTTGATGGCACCAACTAATCAGACATTATACTTTAAATTCATGAATTAGATTCAAAAAAGAATCCAAGTCTTTGTTCTTTGTTTCATGTCTAAGGTACAACTACTCATTTCTCATTCAACAAACTCTTGTGTGATCTTCACTCTTCTTTCACCCTTTCTCTATGTATAAATTTATCTATTTGACACTTTGGTATTCTCTAATTTGACCATTATTCCTCTATGCTTAGACGAGTCTCATATTTGTGCATCTATGGCTTGACTCCTCTCATTCCAAAAATGAAAAGATGATAATTTTTCTTCCCTACTCTTTGTCACTTTGGAATATTTCATCAATCAAAACTTAGATGAGTCTCTTTTATTTATACATTTTGCATTCATTGCTTGTCTCTTCTCATTCCAAGAAAATAACTATTTGACTTCCATTCTCTAAGCCTCTTTAAATTCTACCCTTGTTGTATCAATTTCCACACTCACAAATTTAGAATAATCATTTCAGTTCAACTGTTACTATTTATATCCTTCAACCATCTCACCATATTCTTGTAACTAACTCACTTCAATGGTTCTTCATTTATTTTTCATTCCAACTTTGAAACGTGTACGTCAATCTTTTCATCCAAGCTCCACGTGCCATTCGATCTCTTGAAGATACATGATTTTTATATTGGCTTGGTCATTAAACTTTGGCATGTTGACTTAATTTTATTTTCTTTGGCATTATTTTATTACTTTTTCTCCTTTAATCTCTTCAAACTTGCTCGATATTTAACATTCCTTGACCCTTCAGCATTTTGAAAATGCCCTATAAGACTCCACACTTATCCTTTGACAATGTTGTAAGTAACCTATTCTTCTTCCAAAATATCCTTTGAAAACTTTGTAAGAGATAAAAGTATCCTTCAATAATTTTTTAATTATCCACTTTCCCTAGAAAAATTATCCAAAAGAATTCATTTATGCCCTTCTCCTGAAAGTGTCCTTTAGAACTTTTACAATATACCCTTCAAGATTTTATAAATGTCCACTTGCCTTAGACAAATTATCTAAAAGAATTCATCAATGCCCTTCTTCTGAAAGTGTCCTTTGGATCTTCTCCAAGTGACCTATTCTTAACTTTTGTTTGGGTCACATGCCCTTTAGAGCCTTATCAAAGTATCCTTCAAGATTTTTGTTTGGGACCTTTTCATATAAGGGGCTTCGAGATAATTTCCTCGACAATATACCAACTATCTTATTATTTTGACTTTTTTCAATGTACCTTTTAGGGATTTTCAAAATGTCCTTTCAAAAAAATTATTTGGGTCACATGCCATTTGGAAATTTTGTAAAGTACCCTTCAGCTTTTTGAAAAGATCCCTTCAAAAGCTTTGAATGGTCCACTTACCCTTCGGCATTTTTGAAATGATCGCTTTATAACTTTTGAATGGTCTACTTTCCCTTTGGACTTTTTCCAAAGTACCCTTTAGGATTTTTGCAAGGATCCCTTCAAAATTTTTGAAGGGTCCACTTACCCTTTAGCTTTTTTTAAACGAAGACTTGGCCAATTTTCCCAAAATAAATCACTAAACCACTTTCTTCGAAAGAATTCAAACTTGCATTCATTTCCTTTAGAAACTTTGTTGTGGACAATTTGTTTGATAAAATCTAAACCATTTTCCTAAAGGAATTTCCCAAGTCACTTTCTCTGAAAGAATTCCCTGGACAAATACAAAGGTGAAAAATTGACTAAGTATGAAAACATTTTCACATACAACCTTATGCATTTATAAAATTTGCTCTACATATCCTTATGACTTATAAATTAGACCACAAAGAGATACTTTCAAATGATAGTCATTTAAAGTACACACACAACTCCATGGGGCTCTGTAACAAGTTTTTTGAACTCAAAACCTTTGTCATTAATACATAATAACATTTGACATCAATGAAAATCCTTCATACATCAATGACTTTGTCCAACACAAGCCTTATGTTCTCACCCAAAGCATAAAAGAGGAGGGATCAGGGTCTTTTTTAGGTTAGTTGTGTCATGGTGCAACTCTATTCTTCATGGGTTTGGGTTAGTGCAATGATGGTTGTGCATTCATGGGTGTAAGCTTTGGGTTATGGGTTCAATGACATTCATGCATTTAAGGACCATTTGGGTGTCAAGTTAAGGGACTTAGGCATAGACTTGGACTCAAGAGTGGGCATCATTTCAAGGTTTATGGTCTTAACCACAATTAACTCATTCATAACATGAGCACAAGGTTCATTTATATCTACAAGTCCACCATGAATGAGTCAAGTTAGAACCTTACGAGAACTTAACCACACATTCAATAGAATAAATAATATAATCAATAGACATCTTAAGACTTAAAAATTTATTCCATTAATAATTCATGCAAAGAATTATTTATTAAATATGATAAAAAAATACAAATAAATTTAATATTACTACATATAAACTTGACTTAAGCTTTTATAGGCCTAGAGGCTCACAGGTGAGTTTGGGTGTTACAAAGGGGAGTGTCAACCAACATCCTAAACTAAATTATAACATTAATGATATTTATCTATCATAAATTATATATAAATTTGATACTTTAGTTTACATCCTTATCTTCACTTGAACTTAACTTCTTTTTATAGGCTTCAAAGCATCCTAGGATCACGGGGAAAAGAGCACGTCAATCACTGAGCTAGCATTGAAGGTACACATTCCACCATCTCCATTATGACTTATATTTAATGTGTAGTAACTATTCCATACACATTATTCCTGATTATTATTGACTAAAAAATGGGCCACTTGTCTTTCATGACCAGTCATTATCCTGTGCACCTACTTCCTGATGCTGATAGATTCAAAATGGAGTCATTAGCCGCCAGCTAGTTGGCACTATTAGAAGATATAATAATAATCATCCTCCATGATTGACTTAGACCTAGGTGCTTATATTAGTTGGCATATATCCACTACTTATCAATAAAATTTTCCCAACACAAACTCCATCTGGCCCATTTCACTATTTGGACCTATAAATTAGGTCTCCTTGTCAATATGCCTTCTTAGTGCCTGTAAGTCTGTCTTGCAAATTTGAATAAAATACACAAATTTACCTCATAAAACATATATAAAATCATATTAATAATATCATCATGAATTAAAAAACTTACCAAAATTATTTTTTCTCCACCACACAAGTCAAAGGGCCTCAAGAACACTCCTATAGATGACTTACTTGGAAACACTAAACACTATCAATACACAGTCAAAATCATTTGAATCTCCAAGATTGATAAGGGAATTCAAATGAGAAAAAATGATTTCACATGATATTATTAGTCATTTATAACATATTAAATATCTTTATATCATTCATCTTAGTGAAAATTGACTTAGGGACATCATTTTCACACACACAAAAAAATTGCATGTAGGACCAAAAACATAGTCAAGAAAAAAACTCATAGAACACCTATGGGAAAACTTGTGTGATATTATAATGGATTTTTGTGAAATTTTAAAATCCTTAGAAAATATTTGGAAAGATATATTACATTTTCATGTATCAATATTGGTCTTTCAAACCAATCTCATTATGTCACTTTACAAAGACTCTACTATACTAGATAAACCAGTTTGATGAAATTTTTTTGCATAGGTGTAAGAAACATCAAAAATTATAAACCAAGGGTATAGGAGGGATAAGTATTGAATAATTAACCCATACCTTAAGATCCATCCCTATTTCTCTATTGTTGTTCCCAAAATCTGTCACTTATTTTTGGGGACAACATATCAACTATTTTGGTCCTGTAGGCCAAAATTCTCTCTTCCCTTCTCAAAAAATGTTCTGAGCATCCAAGTTCTTCAATTATTCAATAATTTTCAGCTAAGGGACTCACAGGTTCAATGGGTTCAACAAATTCAATAGGCAAGCTCTCACAAGGAAACAAGTTCCCAACACTTAGGCATTTCCAGGCTAGTTCAACGTTGAAGTTAAATTAAAAGACTTGTCGGCGGGCTTCAAACAAATGGAATGAACCATTGAACCCTGCCACCAAAGGTTCAAAGGTTCAATGAGTTTAAAGGTTCAACAACATTGACAGAATTAAAGAGTAAAGCTCTTTGGCAAGTTTAAAGTTCAACCACTTCAGAAAGTTCAACGGCTTCGAAGGACTTAATGAAAAGAAGACTTCGAAGAAGAAAGATTGAACCGTTGAACCGTTGAACCTTAAACCAAAAGAGTTAAAAGTTCAAAGGTTCAACAAGTTCAATAAAGTTTTAGAGACTTAGAAAGGATTAGAAGAGCTAAGAAAGAAAGGTTGAACCGTTGAACCTTGAACCTCGAAAGGTTCAAAGTTCAAAGGCTCAACGAGTTCAACATAAAAGAAAAAGATCCAAAAGCTTTGAAGGACCAAAAGATTCTGAGAAAGAGATTGAACCATTGAACTTTGAACCAAAATGTTTCAAAGTTCAAAGGTACAAAGGTTCAAGTAATTTCAAAGTTTTAAGGGAAGCTTCGAACGAAGGAAGGAAGCAGAAGATTCCAGAGACAAGTTCGAAGAGATGGTTCAGTCAAGGAACCAATTGAACCAAGGAGTTGATTAAACCAAGGAGTCGATAAGACCACCTGAACCATTGAACCATTGAACTGATGCACTCTCATGGTTCAAAGGTTCAAGGTTCAATGTGGTTCAAACAACCAAGTGACCAATGATGTCCCCGCATATGTCAAATTCAAGGTAATGAAATGCCCATTTATTTTCAAATATGGGATGGAATCTGAAGAAAAAAACTCAGTGAATAGCTAAAGAAAGAGCTAAAAGAGCCGGCTAAAGGAAACAAGATAGCCCGAGAGGTCAAATTGCAATAGGAGAGAGGGAAATATATAGGAGATACTAAAATATCTATAGGGGAGTTATTCCAGTAGGTGGAACAGTCCATCAAGTAGACATCTAAGCATGCAAACATTCAAAGGTGCAACCTATTTTTCTCCCTTTAAATAAAAGTGAGTGGACAGCCACGTACATATCTTGAAATAGACCAGATGACCCATGCTGAGGAAAAGACATTCGAGATGATTCTATACACCAAAGTCAAGGTTGATGCCCTGTTCCAACATGGCTCCTTCATAAAACTAAAAATGCATTCAAGGCATTGAATGTAGCATGGGCCATTCCATGAAACAAAGTGCCCAAGTCTTTCTTGGAGTGCTATATATTGTAATCTCTTATTTTATGAAAGAGAGATCTTTTGGTTATCAGAAGCAAAACTCTATCCAAATTGAAAGGCATTACTAAGACTTTGAACTCAGATTGTCAATCATATTTCATTGTTTGAATGAGAAAGCAAGTGACTTTTCAGACTTTGTGTTAGAATACCTTGTGTTGTTGAGGAAATTTTTCTTATGTCTATTTGTTGAATGTGTTCTTGTCTATTTAATTAAATAAGAAGAACTAGTGGAAGTAATCAGGAAGGTGTCCTGAAGCCAACTGTGGAGAGACTTTGTGCTACCATAATTATCTTTAGTGTGTTTGTTTGTTTCTATGTAACGGATCTTGGGATGCTTTTTGCCCCCATTATCCTTTGTATTTCACTCTTTAGTAGTTGAGGTGGAGACTTTGTGTTATACATCATTCTACTGGTTATTGCACCCTATTACATTTACTTAGTAGTTACTTTCTAGAAAGAATACCTACTATTTGTTGTAGACCACTTCTGAAAGAAGAGAAGTGCCTTCAATATTTTCACCAAAATTATCCTATGTCTTTGAACATCATCTCTAAGAAAAGAGGGATGGATGGTGTTATCCTACCCTGAGTGTTATTTTTAGCTTATTTATAGTATATTTATAATATATAGTACCTTATAGTTATAGGGAACCTCCCTTTGATGAGAGGAGAGATTTGTCCCATTTTGATGTGGTAGACTCGCATGTTTTGGCCAATAAATCTCTATATGCTATGGTTGAAACACCTATTTTTCCCATCAGTTAGCTGGTGACAAAATATTCACCCAAAAAAATTTAACGACTCCACTGGGGAAGAATGTGTAGTTTGAAGCCTCGAGCTTCAAATTGAAGTAGTTTCTATCCTTATCTATTTTAGTTTTACACTCTAGTAGATCCACAGTATACACAAAGCTAGAGAGCTAAAGGTATTATTGACCCTGTATTTGAGTTGGCACAGTAAAGTGATTTTGATCCTTTCCCTTCACCATCTCACCTTCAGTGAATTAGGAGTTTTCCTCTTACCAAAATTAGGTCTCCATTACCAAGCAAAGCATCCATTTCTACTGTTAGCAGAGCTTTGTCAATACATACCCCTTAAACATTTGTTATCTCTCCCTTCAGTACTCAAATCATGGCAGCTCAAGGCCCCTGTGGTAACTCTTTTGGTCCACTCAACCTTACTCCACCTCTACATGAATTGCCTCACAGTTCCAGGAAGAATTTCCCTAAATTCTTTGGTGATGGGAGAGTTCATCCTAATGAACATATCGCATCTTTCAACATAGAATGTGGAATGATAGGTGAGGAGTATGAGGATGTAGTAATTAGGATGTTTGTATAAACATTGCAAGGTGTTGCTATGGACTGGTTCTATCATCTACAGGCCCAGACTATGACTGACTAGAACACCCTCAAAGCCAAATTTGAAGCCAGGTTCAAGCCTATAGAAGATGTGCATGCCTTGCTGGCCTAACTCACATAAATGAATAAGGAGCCTCATGAACCAATGAGAGATTTCATAGCCAAGTTCAACAAGCTAAGGAATAGGATTCCTACAATTGCTCAGCCAATAGCTGAGAATCTCAAATGCTTCTTCATCAACTCACAGTTGCCTAAAGTAAGCTTCTTGTTAAGATGGGTTGGCCACATAGACCTTGTTGTTGCTCAAGATTTGGCCACTGAGGTGGAAGATGATCTTATCTTGGTAGGAAAGATAAGAAGAGATCCTAATAGAGGCAAATATTCTTCATCTTTTGAATATTCATCTACATGCACCACTGATCCAATGGTGTAAAAGTTGGCAAATGAGTTGCTAGCTCTTAGAAATCAAATGGAACAAGGAATGTCCACTCCTCCTTCATACTGAGATATACCAAGGAGGAAATTACCTAATCAGTCATACTAAGGTAATGCTACCTGAAATCAAGGGAAACTAAATCATCTTCCTCCCCCATAGGGGAAGCTTGCCATTGAAGCAGTACCAGCCAACTCAGCAGTTGGATATCTTGAAATAGAATCTAATTTCTCTTTTCAACCTGAGTTAAACCTAGAAGATGATTCTAATCTCTTCATAGAGGGATAAGAAGAATTAGTTGGTGACTCCAACATTGGTTTCTTGAACTACTAGGATGAACCTAGAAGTAAAGGTGAAGCATTTGATGGATCATACATTGTATTCACTCGGTCCTAGAACCAGTTAGCCTAGCAAGCTGATAAGGAAAAAATAGAGGAGTGATCTCAACTAGAAATTTCAATTGCTAAGTGGGGAACCACTCTACCTTTTCAATCAAAGGACCCAGTGATCCCTAAAAAAGTAAGTACCTTAAGTACACCTTCACCTTCAACTTCAATTTCACAGATCAGTACCCCCTCCTAAAAACTAAAAGGATGAACTACCTTCCCCTATTCCTAATTCATTTCAGACATTTGATATAATCGACCATGTCAAGAAAACAAAATTTAAATGTCTAAATTTGAATTCCTACAATCTAACCCTGAGCAGTTGGATAAGTTGGTTCAATGTGTAAAGAATAAAACCATCCCTATAGGACCAGTTATTCTAAAGGTAACTCCCACATCCACCTAAAATAACCTTGTCATTACTACTCTTGCTACTCCCAGGAGGACATAACCATTTTATGTCTCTGTACTGATAAATGGACACTAGCTGAATAATTGTATCATAGACTCAGGTGCATCTGACAATGTCATGCTTGCTAAAGTGGTAGAATCTCTTGGACTCACACTAACCAAGACATTTGGGAGATGTTTCTCCATGGAGAACAAACAAGTGCCACTACTGGGACAAGTTAAGGATGCCCAATTTGCATTTGTAGCATTCCCAGACAAGAGAATTAAGATGACAGTCCTGGTGGCCAACGTCCCAGCCTCATACGACATTCTTCTTGGGTGAAATTTTTGCAAGGATGTTGGTGGTGTGTTAAGTATGGACCTATCTTAAGTGAGGATCCCAGTCAAAGGCATCATGTAGAGATTGCTCCCTGAGAAGGGGGCAAAATACATTGTCACTCAAACATCAGTGCCTGAAGCTCAAATTTTGTTTAAATCTTCAGGCGTGGGTAATTACTTATTGACTATAGAGGACATTCCTATCTTAACTAATGAAACTTTTAAAGATGACAATCTAAAAATTGGTTCATACAAAATAGTAGAAGACTTAATAAAGCATAGTGCAATCCCAAAGGAATCATCCCCTCCAAACAAAGAAAAATCTAAGGAAAGGTCAGTTTTTGATAATGTGTGGATTCTCAAATTTGATGGCAGTTGTTCTTCTACTGGCTCAAGAGCTGAGATTGTGTTGATCTCTTCAAGGAGATATTTTTCCCTATTCTTATAAATTGTAGTTTAAAAACACCAACAATACTACTGAATATGAATCACTGCTACTCAGATTAAAGGCAGCTCAAGACAGGGGCATCAAACTCCTTCACACCAAAGGAGATGTTGAGCTAGTGGTTTGCTAGGCTAGGAACTTGTACTAAACCAAAAATGAGAGATTGTGACATTATCGCAATATATTTTGGGATCAAATTGAAAGCTTTGATGATTTCAATATCTCTACAGTACCTAGAGAATTCAATGACCGAGCTGATGCATTATCTATTTCAGTGACTCTCTTGGTTCCTCACCTAGATTTTAAGGGAGATAGGTACACTATCAAATTGGCCTTTTGACCAAGTGTGCCTAACAATGCCAATCATTGGCAAGTGTTAAATAGCGATAACCAAATCATCGCCTTTTTGGAACAAAAAGATAGCTTTGAACAGTTTCACTTCGAAGGTAGTGAGCCTCAAAAACTTGAATTAGCCCCTGAAACAAGTTTAAATGTAGGTGAAGAATTCCTACAGCTAAAAGGGAATAAAACTCCCAAAGGATTGGTTTCCCTTGAGAAACTATTTGACAATCATGATAGCTTCATCAAACAACAACAAATGGATTCAAGCTCCTCCTAGGAGTTTGATCAAATAAATTTGGGTACCAAGGAAAATCCCAAGATGGTGAACATTGGGAAGTGTTGCACTCTAGAGGAGAAACTTAAATTTACTAACCTGCTTCACCATTACATGAATGTTTTGGCATACTCCTATGATGATCTAAAGTTGCTCAGGCCTAAATAAATTCACCATGAAATTCCTCTCAAGAGTGATTTGGTGCCTTATAAGCAAAAATCCTGGATTGCAAACATAGTTCCTGTGACAAAAAAGAATGGAAAAATTCACCTCTACGTGGATTTTAGGAATTTGAATCAATCCTCCTTAAAAGATAATTAACCTCTACCCATCATGGATCAAGTCCTTCAAACAGTGATTGGTTCAGAGATGTTATCAATGTTGGACAATTTCTCAAGGTACAATCAAGTGGAAGTTGGTGAAGCAGACCAACATAAGACTACCTTCACCATGCCTTAGGGCACCTTTGTGTATCGAAGAATGCCATTTGGCGTGATAAATGCTGGCACCACTTTTTAGAGAGAAATGGACCTTGCTTTCAAAGATGAAATGGGTAAGTTCATTATGGTGTACCTTGATGACTTAACAGTCTTTTCCAAGCATCCTCCTGATCATGTGTGCCATTTGCAACAAGTGCTAGAATGATGTTGCTAGAATGACATTTCTCTAAATCCAAAGAAGTTTATTTTTGGGGTAACAAAAGAGAAACTTCTTGGACACATTGTATCCCAAAAAGGCATAAATATTGACTCAAAAAGAGTCAAATCCATCCAAGAGCTTACTCTGCCCACAAGTAAGACTGCAATTCACTCTTTCTTCAAAAAGGTGAATTTTTTATGAAGGTTCATTCTTGAGTTTGCTGAGAAGACTCACCACATTATGGATATGATGAAGGGAAAGGCCACTTTTAGCTAGACTAAATAAGGCAAATTAGCATTTTGAGACATCAAGATAGCTATCGCCCATGCCCCAATTCTAGTTTGTCTAGATTATACCAAAGATTTCACAATGTATAGTTATGCTTCTAAGCACACACTTTTAGCAATTTTGGTTCAACAAAACAAAGAGGGTGTGGAATCTCCCATATCCTTCATGAGTTATCCTCTCAAATCTCATGAACTAAAATATTTAAATCCGGAGAAGCATGATTATGCAGTGGTAAAGGCAATAAAGAACTTCCATTTTTACATCCTGAATTCACACATTATTGCCTTGGTTCTTGATACCACAGTCAAATCCATATTAACTCAACAAGAGTATGGAACTAAAAAGGGTAATTGGATTTCTAAAATCTAAGAGTTTGATCTCATTATCAGACCAATGAAGCTTGTGTAGGGAAGGGGTCTTTGCCAATTGATTGCTGATAACAGACCAAAAGAAACAAGGCATGAAGAAGTAAAAATTGAAGACACGTCAACAATCCTCTTTGTCTCCACCATGAATGAGTGGTATTTGAGTATTTATCATTTCCTTACTTATGGTGAGTGTCTTGCTCACCTATCTCATAAATAAAAGAGGACTATCATGTTAAAATTTGCTAATTTTATCCTATGGGACAATGGCCTATATAAGAGGAACCTCGATGGAGTGTTCCTTCACTGCGTGGATAAAGAGCACTAGAACCAACTTTTGGAGTCCTTCCATAATCTAGCCTATGGAAGACATTTTTATACACCTATAACTACCCATAAGAACCTGTGAGCTAGGTATTACTGGCCTACTCTATTTCAAGATGCATACAAATGGGTACGAAGATGTGAATTGTGCTAATAGTTCATTAGAAGACCCAAGTTAGTTGCTTTGCCTCTTAAGCCAGTGGTAATAGAAGAGCCATTTCAACAATGGGGAATCAATTTAATTAGTGCTATAAACCCATCTTCAAGCATTGGACATGATTAGGTCCTCACAACCACATATTACTTCACCAAATGGGTGGAAGCTATTCTAGCCAAGCATGATACTTTAGAAGTAGTATGTGATTTCCTCAATGAAAACATCATTTCTAAGTTTTGGGTCCCAACCAAGATTGTGACAAATAATATATCCTATTTCTCTTCCCATGAGATTACTCAGTTCTATTTTTATTATGGGATTGCCTCTCCCACTCCTCTGATTATTTTACACAAGGGAATGGCCAAGTAGAATCAAGCAACAAGAACCTAGTGACCATCATCAGGAAGCTGGTGAATGACAACCAATGAACCTGGCATAAAGTATTGGTTGATGATTTATAGGTAAATAGAATTACACCCAAGAGAGTGATAGGTATGTCACCATTCCAACTTTTGTATGGTCTCAATGCAGAGATACCAATCACCCTAGAATTTCCAACACTAAAATTGGCAAAGGCAGTCAAAAATCAGACATATGAAAGCTCTATCGACAAAAGGATCATGTGTCTAGCTGAGCTAGATGAGCACTAAACTATGTTGGTGGACTAAATCACTACACATCAAAGTCTGGTGAAGAAGCTCTTTGACCAAAAAGCAAAAACCTGTGATTTCTAGATTGGAGACCAAGTCCTGTTATGGGACAAGAGAAGAGAACAAAGGGAATGCATGGGAAATTTAATTCCCTATGGAGAGGCCCATTTTATATTCATCAAATCAATGGTGAAAATAGATTCCTACTGAAGTATCAAGATGGCACACCCTTTTCTCTGCCTCACAATGGGAAGCATCTGAAGCACTTTAATTCTTGAAGTATCAAATAAGATCATTTGTACATATGTATAATTTTTGTATAGTATTTAGCTTGTTTTGTGTTGTTTATTTTAATTTCTTTTTGCCACCTTTCATTTTGGGTAGCATGACTCTGTAGCCCAATGGCATACTTAAAGGCACTAGAGATTCTAGATTCTACTCCCTTCGATTGTTTTTACAATCGATGGAAGTTCCCCAACTAGAGCCAACTATTGTTCCAAAAATTTGTCACTTATTTTTGGGGACAACATATCAACTATTTTGGTCCTACAAGCCAAAATTCTCTCTTCCCTTCTCAAAAAATATTTTGAGCATCCAAGTTCTTCAATTATTCAAACATTTTCAGCTAAGGGACTCACAGGTTCAATGGGTTCAACAACTTCAACAGGTGAACTCTCATAAGGAAACAAGCTCCCAACACTTAGGCATTTCAAGGCTGATTCAATGCCAAAGTTCAATCAAAAGACTTTTTAGTAGGATTCAAATAAATAGAATGAACCATTGAACCCTACCTCTAAAGGTTTAAAGGTTCAATGGGTTCAAAGGTTCAACAACATCGATAGACTTAAAGAGTTAAGCGCTTCAACAAGTTCAAAGTTCAAATGCTTTAGAAAGTTTAATGGCTTCGAAGGACTTAATGAAAAGAAGACTTCGAAGAAGAAAGATTGAACCATTGAACCATTGAACCTTGAACCTCAGAAGGTTCAAAGTTCAAAGGTTCAACAAGTTTAACTAGAAAAGAAAAGGATCCAAAAACTTCAAAGGACCAAAAGGTTCTAAGAAAGAGATTGAACCATTGAACTTTGAACTAAAATGTTTCAAATTTCAAAGGTTCAAAGGTTCAAGGAATTTTAAAGTTTGAAGGGAAGCTTTGAGTGAAGGAAGGAAGCAGAAGATTTTAGAGACAAGTTTGAAGAGATGGTTCAGTCGATTGAACCAAAGAACCAATTGAACCAAGGAGTTGATTGAACCAAGGAACTGATTGATCTAAGGAATCGATTGAACCAAGGAGCCAATTTAACCAAGGAACCAATTAAACCAAGGAGCTGATAAGACCACCTGAACCATTGAACCATTGAACCAATGCACTCTCATGGTTCAAAGGTTTGAGGTTCAACATGGTTCAAATAACCAAGTGACCAATGACGTCCCCGTGAATGTCAAATTCAAGGTAATGAAATGCCCATTTATTTTCAAATATGGCATGGAACTTGAAGAAAAAAACTTAGCAAATAGCTGAAGAAAGAGCCAAAAGAGCCTACTAAAGGAAAGAAGATAGCCTGAGAGCTTAAATTACAACAAGAAAGAGGGCAATCTATAGGAGATACTAAAATATCTACAAGGGAGTTATTCTAGTAGGTGGAACAGTCCACCAAGTAGATATTTGAGTGCACAAACATTCAAAGGCATGGCCTATTTTTCTCCCTTTGAATAAAAGTGAGTGGACAACCATGTACATATCTGGAAATAGACCAGATGACCCATGTTGAGGAGAAGACATTCGCGATGATTCTGTACACCAAATTCAAGGCTGATGCCCTGGTCTAGCATGGCTCCTTCACAAAAATGAAAATGCATTCAAGGCATTGAATGCAGCATGGGCCATTCCATGAAATAAAGTGCCCAAGTCTTTTTTGGAGTGCTATATATTGTAATCTCTTATTTTATGAAAGAGAGATCTTTTGGTTATCAGAAGCAAAACTCTGCCCAAATTGAAAGGCATTATTGAGACTTTGAGTTTAGATTGTCAATCATATTTCATTATTTGAATGAGAAAGCAAGTCAATTTTCAAATTTTGTGTTGGAATAGCTTGTGTTGTTGAGGAAATTTTTCTTATGTATGTTTCCTAAATGCGTTCTTGTCCATTTAATTAAATAAGTAGAACTAGTGGAAGTAATTAGGAAGGTGTTCTGAAGCCAACTATGGAGAGACTTTGTGCTACCACAATTATCTTTAGTGTGTTTGTTTGTTTCTATGTAAAGGATCTTGGGATGACTTTGTGGCCCCATTTTCCTTCATATTTCACTCTTTGGTCGTTGAGGTGGAGACTTTGTGCTACACCTCATTCTGTTGGTTATTGCACCCTGTTACATTTACTTAATAGTTACTTTCGAAAAAGAATTCTTGTTTTTTGCTGTAGACCACTTCTGAAAGAAGAGAAGTGCCTTTAGTGTTTTCACCAGAATTCTCCTATGTCTATGAACATCATCTCTAAAAAGAGAGAGATGGATGGTGTTATCCTACCCTGAGTGTTATTTTCAGCTTATTTATAGTATATTTATAATATATAGTACCTTATAGTTATAGGGAACCTCCCCTTGATGAGAGGAGAGATTTGTCCTATTTTGATGTGGTAGACCCACACATTTTAGCCAATAAATATCCTTATGTTGTGGTTGAACACATATTTTTCCCATCATTTAGCTAGTGACAAAATATTCACCCAACATCTATAACTAATCCCTAATCTCATTCTCATTCTCACCTAGTTTCTTCATTTTTCTATCATTAGGCCAGTTTAGTGATAAGATATCTTCCATGACTAATTTTCAAATATTTTTGTAATAAAACTAATCAAACAAATTCATAAGAATAAAATATAAGTATTTCACATAATCCTCCATCCACTTTCATGTTTTGACCTAGTCAACCCTACCTGTAGTATCAAAAACCCTAAAAATAAGGGTTTTCTTATAGCTTCTTCTCACTATCAAGACAAACAAAAACCACCTAAGGAAACCTTGAAGAGTTATCTACATGTTACAAAAACTAAACTTGGTTAATTAAACCATTCTAATCCATTACCAATTGATCTTTATTATTAGGTCTTTGTAAGGGGTTTAGGAGGGTTTTGGTTACCTTACCTTCTAAACAATTATTCATACAAGATTTCCCATCAAATCCAAAAACAATTCCAATAAATTAATTTTAGGGACCTTCCCCAACTACCATGAAGTGATTAGGCTTTCATTCAAAGTTTTCATGTTCTAATGAGCATGAGAAACTTCTTCTCGGGTCTACAATACCTAATTATATGTACAAATTCAACCTTATCACCAAATTTCTTGATTTATCATGTAGGATATGACTTCAAACTTTTTCAACATGATTATCATGACCTATCATACATCTATAAATTATCTCAAGATCTCTAGCATCCTTGGAAATGATCTTTACCCCTACTTAGGCCACTATAGGTCATTTTGTACACATAGGTCTTAAACTACCAATCCTATTTGGACTATGAACACAACTTGAAACCTCTTATATTATCTTTAACAATTCATCCATATGTCATATAATTATTGGTCAAATTCCACCCTAGGTTTGCATCTTTCAATTTTGGCCAATCCAGTACTTAGTTTTCCTTTAAAAGAAATGTTCTTTAACAAAACCCACAATAAATGCACAAGTATTTTCTTTTCAAAAAGTTTATTTTGGTCTTTGTTTAAGCATTTAAATAATTATTTTAGGTTTTTTGTTTTAAAATTTGTTAAATTATTTCAAACTTTTTGTCTAAGGATTTTCCTTAAAGTATTTCTTCGTGTTTTCTTCCAGCCAAGTGCTGAATTCTTTCAAATAAATTATCTGTACAATTTTTCTGAAGGTACTTTATAATTTCTATGAAATATATCTTCAAGCAAAAATGGACTCTTGTAATTCTTATGAAGGGAAATTTCATTTTTTTAAGGGAACTTTCATTTTTATGGAGGGCATTTTCATTTTTTTGAAGGGCACTTTCATTTTTCTGAAGGGTATCTTTTGTTGGGGAAAGGTCCACTTCAATTTTTATAAAGGATCATTTATGACTTTATCGAAGGGTATTTTCTTTGGAAATTTTCACTTTCATTTTTATAAAGGGGAAATTGCATTTTCAAAGGATCATTTCATTTCTCCTTAAAGGTATTTCCAAAATCCCAAAGGACCATTACAACTTATTCGAAGGGAATTTCAAATTCTCCAAAGGGACCAATCAGAAATCCATAGGAAAAGATGAGGAGAAGTGACTAAAGAAGAAACCTTGAAATGATTCCTTCAAAAATTTTGTCCAAAGGAAATAAATAGGAAGAATTACTTTAGACTTTTTGTCTAAAGGAAATGAACAAGCAATGAGCCTGAAGGAAAAGACTTGATAAAAGGTCTGAGGAAGTAAACATAAACAAATAGCTATGGAAAATTTGTCTGAATAAAAGGTCCAAAAATAAAATTATAAATAAAATACCCAAAGTAGTTATGGCCCATAGGAAGTTAATTTTAAAATATGGAGAATAACCATTGCTATTTGAAAGACTTGACAAGATAATGAGAGCAGATAAAGCAAGTAAAATATATAAGATGATGGTTTGATTCATTTCTTCCATGAAATCAACAAATATTGGTGTCTATAAGACAACTAGTAGTTAGAAAGAGAATTTTTTTAACTACTATCATGAGTTCTAGTAGTGTGATGTGTCATCTTTTCTATTTTTAGTTTTGAACACTCATGGATGATCTTCTATAGAAATGGTTTCTCGAGCCACTTCTGAAGTTTTGATGCCACTTTCCACCAATCTCATGACTTTTTTTGGCCAAGTAATAATCTTGACATGGCATGGCTCAGTCATCCATCTCTCTCATGGATCTATAACTAAATTTCATGTCAATGACACATGTCTTTGTGCCTCTTCAGCTTCTCTTCTCTCTCTTCTCCCCAAAGTTCTATAAATTGAGCCAATTTGCCCATTACAGATGACCACATTTTTGGTATGGTAAATCCCTATTGAAATTACATTTCACTTTGCTTTTGGACATTGAATACAAGACCAATTTTAGTTGTAAACTTTTGTCTAAATATGTGAGTGATGTATAGTGGAGCCAAGTGATATCATCATCCTTACTCCCTTTATATTTCATGTTTGAACAAAGGTTTTGATGTTAAAAGGTCATGTGAAGTATGTTAAATGCATTGAATTATCTTTCAAGTATGTAATTGTATCTATGGGGTAAAATTCACCCCTTAGGTTGACCATTTTGTTGATTTTCTCATGTATGTTACCTTCACATTAAAACATTATGTTAGTATCTTTCAATGCATGGAATTAGTCTTGGAAATCATTGTTATTCATTAGAAGTGTGAGATTTGGTGGGATAAATTATTGGTGGATCACCTCTTTAGCAATTTTTTTTGTTTTATGCAAACTCTTGACTCTTTTCATAAACAAGCATTAGATTAAGTGATAGACACTTAGAGAAGACTTTATGGAGTTATCCATTTTCAATCCTAGAGACTCATCTCTCTTACAAGTTCCCATAACTTGAGGGATGATTCAATATTGTATCAAATTTAAAGAGTTTCATAAAACATCCTAGGGTGCACAATTTGATGACAATAGTTATAGCATGCCTGGTGGGATAGCTAGTCCTAATTATTTCCATGTCAAGGTGAATGCTGGCCTTGACAAGCCCAAGGTTGTAGGAGTGTTCTTAATCCAGAATTTATCATCTCCAAAAGGTTAGAATTTCTAGTTATAGGTTAAGTTCTTCACATTATACTTAATGGTCCTCACTAGATCATCTTTTAGTAGGATTTTTGATCAAGTTCCTCAGCGTGAAATGCCTCTTGAAGAATAACACCTTGAACCATTCCTAAGCTTTAGACATCCTAAACAAGAAGGTTTTGAAGAAGAAGAAGAGGAAATTAAAGAAATAATAGATCAAGAGGAAGAAGAAATGGCTATAATATATCCTTTCCTAGCCTTCAACACCCAAAATCCAATTAAGCTTCTTGTGTATGATCCTATTCCTCCTAATGCTACCAAAAGTCTCCCTAATTTCAATGGAGAGGGTCATATTACCCCATCTGAGCATATTAGGGACATTTCAAATTTTTGAAATTTCCATAATAAAACCCAAGCTAACATAGCTATTATACTACCTACCATATCTCTAAAGGGGAAGGCACTTGATTGGTATAGGACATTGGAAGGTGGTTGTATTTCTAATTGGGATAGTTTTGGAGAGTTTTTGATAAACAAGTTAAAAAATAAGAGTGACCATACTTCACTAATTCACTAACTAAATGTGATAAAAATAGGTCCTAATGAATCCATGGGAGATTTCATTGTGAGATTTCAAATAACATGGCATAGGCTACCACCTATTATGAGGCCTCCTCCAAGCTTTGTATTCCCCACCTATCTTAAGGATATTGGCAATAATGTAGAAATAATGTTGTATTCAATGGGATGATTTACTTTACTCAAGGCATGTGAGATAGCCATTGAAGTTAAGAATAGTTTGATATAATCTAGGAAACTACCTCTAAGAGTCTCCATGTCTTTGTTGTCTCATAATTTATTTGAAGCCCCAAACATATCAAAAGTTCCCAATACTAATGACAAACCTAAAATTTCTCCTAAGAAGGTGGATGATTTTTTAGATACAGATGAGATGATTCGATCTTTGCAAGCCTAGCTCAATCAAGCATAAATGTATGTAAATGCTACACCCAATCATTAATATTATCCTTAGCAAGGCTATATACCTCCACCCTAATACACTAACCAAGGGAGAGGACAAGGTCAAAAAAGTTTCAATAGGTAACCCAATGCCTATAATCCTAATTTCATTCCATCCATAAAGGTTGTTGTTCCAGTCCACACCAATTTAGTTCAAGGAGAGGAACATTTAGATCATTGGGGGAATTCTCAAGGTCAATTTATACATAATAGTGGAGAAGGTAATCAAGCTTTGGTAACTCAATAAGGAGATACTCATTATGTTACATCAGAAGAAGTGAATCTCATGCAAAGGGTTGTTTAAGGAGAAGATAGTAGCCAAGGTACTAGTTTTTTATGAATTTCCAAGTAGAAGATAATTATGTGTTGAATAAAAATACATCAATTTCAGCAAACACAAGGGATAAAGAGGTATTTAGGAGATACTCCAACATCACAAGTGATTCCAAGTAGTGCCTCTCCAAGGTCTCAAAATGAAAGTACCAATGTAATAGATCCTACTAGTCACACTACTCCTAAAAGTCAAAATGTGAGCAAAGTTGCCAAACCTCTAGTACAAAAATTTCAAGTTACCTCATTTCCTTCAAGAATGAAATACAAGGTAAATACTTCCTCTCTAAATATTATTAACTCTTTGAAGAATACTAAAACTAGTATTTCTCTTTGGGAAGTATTACATATGCCTAGTCAAAAGGAAATCCTGCAAGAACAAATTGATAATATCAATGTAACTCCTCAAGCTCCAAATTAATATGGTGTGGTCCTTGAAAACACACCAAATCATGTTTTAGATCCCTCCACCAGATCTGAAAATCATCCACCTTTCTATCTCACACTCATTATGGGAGACAAATTGCTTCACAATTACATTATGGATAGTGGGGCTAGTGCCACAGTTATGCCTAAAGTGGTTGCTGATAAATTAGGACTAAAACATGAGCCTCATAGAAAGGGTGTGTTGTATCTTGATGGAACTATAGCCAATAATATGGGGTTGGTTAAAGGTTTTAAATTTTTCCTACATGATTTTCCAAGTTTCGCCATCCTAAAAGATAGTGTGGTGGTTGATTTTCCATCTCATTTTGCTATTTTCTTGTCAAGAGACTTCACAGCTAAGTTTGGATGGTACATTGAAAATAATTGGTATTTTCTAGCCTTTAGAACAATATATGGAGCTAAAGTGACTATAAGAACATAGCCCTTGGAAATGTTCCACATTGAACCATATGTGGAGACAAATTCAAATCATAATTATATGATTAGTGATTAAGAAGAAGGTGACATTGGTGGTGAAACATCCTTTCCCCTTGAAGGTATTTCTAACCTATTTGTTGATGAGTATGGTACTAAAACTTATGAACATGACCCCTATACACTCATAGAAGAGACTGAATTAGGGTTATATTTTATGCATGAGAATAACACTTCTATACCATCACTCACTAATGAAGATCATGAACTTGAAGGGATATGAGAATTTTTTTTATGGATCTAGAAACAAGCTAGGGGTAGGAGCTAGTGTCATGTTGGTTTCTCCTTCAAATAACTAGTATTATTATTTATATAGATTCCATTTTATTTGTACTTGAAATGTAGTAGAATATGAAGGCTTGGTTCATGGCCTCTAATGGGAAAAGAGAAAGGGAATCAAGAATTTAAAGGTATATGGAGATAGTGAATTGATTATACATCAAATGAGAAACCAAGCTAAAACCAAGAACCCTTTGATTAAGTCCTGTAGGCATAGGGTATGGGATCTAATTGAGGAATTTGATGCTTTCAATATCCAAGCTATACCAAGAGACTCAAATAAACATGTTGATAGGTTGGCTGTGATAGGAACACACTTTGATATAGTTACTAATTTAAGTAGAGAGAAGGACTAACCTCACATCAAGGTCATTATGAGACCTTATATTACAAATAATTAAGTGTTTTGGCAAGTGTTTGAGAGTGATAAACACATTGTACACTTCATTCAAAATTAAGAAAAATTTTCTTCAAATAATTAAAAGAGGCTTTATAATCAATATGAAGAACAAGTTATCCAGCTAAAGACAAACAAGATACCAAAGGGGTTGGTTAATTTGGAGAGTGTGTTAAATTAAGATGATCAAAAAATGAAATAAAGGGTAAGCATGTATACAAAGGAAGAGAACTAACAAAGAATCTTGATATTTAAGGATAAACTTATGAAAATTGGTAAGATATGTTCTCTTTCCAAAAGATAAGCCTTCGTTGAATTGTGTAAATAATTTCATGATATATTTGCTGAGGAATACAAGGATTTGAAAGGGTTTGATATAGATATAGCTCATCACACCATTGATTTAGAATCTGGATCTAAACTAGTTAGGTAAAAACAAAGGTCTATCAATCCTAAGATAGAGGAACTCATGAATAGAGAGCTTACCAAATTGATTGAGTCTAGGATTATCTTTCCTGTCAAACATTCAAATTGGCTAACTAACCTTGTACCTATTTGAAATAAGAGTGGAGAGATTATAATTTGTGTGGAATTTAGGGATATAAATAGAGTTTCACTCAAATACCATTATCCACTACCTTCCATGGAGTAGATTTTGTAAGTGGTTTCAGGTTCTCAATGCTTTTCACTACTTGATGGCTATTCAGGTTATAACCAAATATTGGTAAATGAGGAGGATCAATTCAAGATAAAATTCACCATAAAATGGGGAATGTTTTCATATATAAATATTCCATTTGGTTTGTCTAATGCTGGTGCTACCTTCCAAAGGGCAATGGACATGTCCTTTAAGGGTTTGATCAATAATTTTTTGCTTGTATACCTTGATGATGTAAATATTTTTTCCAAGGATGATAATGACCCCATGAAACATCTAAGGAAAGTATTTGAGAATTATAGAGAGTTTGAAGTTTCTCTTAATCTACAAAAATGTATTTTTTCTATTCGTGAAGGCAAATTATTGGGTCACATTGTGTCAAAAGAAGGCCTATCTATTGACCCTAAAAGGATTGAAGCCATTCTAGGCTTGTCTTTGCCTCTACAAAAGAAAGGTTTGTAATGTTTCTTAGGAAATATCAACTTTGTAAGAAGGTTTATTCCAATATTTTCTACTTTGGTGAAGCTTATTACAACCATGCTCAAGAAGAACCAAGCTTTCACTTGGATAAAGGAAGGTAAGAACAGTTTCGAGGAAATCAAATAATAAATTTCCCAATATCCTACTCTCTTAAACCCAAAATTTTCCAATAATTTCATACTCTATACTTTTTCTAACCTTGACACAATATCAACTATGCTTATGAAAAAGAATAATGAGGAAATTGAACAACCCATTGCATTCTTTAGTCAAGGACTGGAAGATTGTGAGGTAAAGCACACATTTATTGAGAAGTAGGATCTAGCTATGATAAGAGGTTTGAAAAAGTTTAGGCACATGGTTTCAAACAATAGGATACATGTCATGGTATCTCATCCTAATACCAAAGAGTTCCTCTTAAGCAAAGACCTCAATGAGAAGAGAGCTGGGTGGATCACAAAGGTAATGGAGTATGATGTTGATATCAAGGTAACTAACTTGATAAGAGGGAAGGGGCTATGTAAACATTTGGATTTAGATATTCAAGGGATAAGGGAAGAATTATTGGTCAATCAAGCTCATCCCCAACTAGTTGGTCACATACCAATTCAAAGTTGGACACAAGACATCATTGGTTTCCTCCAAAATGGTGATTGTCCTAATGGTTTGAACAAGTCACAAAGAAGGTATTTTAGATTGAAAACCATTCCTTATTGTCTTTTAGATGGTATTCTCTTTTAGAAGGATGTGAATGGTGTACTACTAAGGTGTGTTGATAATTATCAATTTGACATCTTGTTGGAAAAGTTTCACAATGGTTTAGATGGAGGTCATTTCTCCCCAAAAACAACAACTATAAAGATAATGAGGATAGGGTATTATTGGCCTAGCCTTTTCAAGGATTTCTACTCTTGGTTTAGGAGGTGTCCTTAATGTGCCTTCTTTGTAGGAAAATAGAAACTTGAAGCCCTTCCATTGAATCCTATCCAGGTGGACCAACCTTTCATGAAATGGGGCCTTGATTTCATTGATATGATCAACCCTCCATTAAGTGCTAGACACAAATGGATATTGACTACTAATGAATACTTCACAAGGTGGGTAGAAGCTATTGCATTGAAGGAGGCAAATGAAAATGAAATTTTGGAATTTTATGAGAGTATCACAACAATATTTGGGGTTCCATATACTATCATTTATGACAATGCACTTGATTTTATGAGTGCTAAAAATTTTGAGTGGATAAATAATAATGGAATTTACTTGAGTGCCTCATCCAACTATTAGCCTCAAGGTAATGGATTGGCTGAGTCTACTAATAAGAACCTCATCAAGTTTATCAAGAGGACATTAGAGAATAATCAAAGTATATGGCACACCAAGTTGAAGATATCCTTATGGTCTGATAGGATCACTCCTAAAAGATCAATTGGTAACTCTCCCTTTGTGCTTGTTTATGGGAGAGAAGCTAGGTTGTCCATCTCTTAAACACTCCCTACTCTAAGACTTGCACATCACTTAGAACTACTAGAAAATACTCTAATGGAAGTTAGATTGATATAAATAATGCAACTATAAGAAGAAAGTGACAATGCACATAAGACCATGGAACACCACCAAGTACTCATGAAGAAGTATTTTGAAAAAATAGAAAGTACAAGAGTGTTTAAATAAGGTGACTTGGTCCTGAAATAGGATGAGGATAGAGTAAGACTAGGTAAACATACAAAGTTTGATGCTTTGTGGAGTGGCCCTTACATCATCAACAAGTGAAAGCAACGCAACTCCTTTCAGCTACCCAAGATGAATGGAGAAGAATTTCCTATCCCTATGAATGGGATACATTTGAAGTTTTGCAATTAGTCCTTACAAGTCTATCTTGTAAATAGTAGCATAAGTGTGTGTGTTTAGTCTAGTTTTGTTTTGGCTTTTGTGTTACCTAAGTGTCCTAGTTGACACATGCATGTTTTCTTTGTTTTGATTTATGTTCCCTAAGTACTTAGTGTAGACATCTAAATCTAGCCACTAATGACCTCCAACTAGGCTTTTGACCAATTTCCATCAAAGTGCACAATTTGGTCTAAAAACACTAAAGCACATTAAATGAGTTGAAATTGACATATTAAAGTGCCAATTTTTGGCTAGGGTATCACTAAATGGGGCAATGCAGTTTATGGGCCAACTAAATTTGATTAGATCATTTTGAGTCAAAATGCCAATTTTGCACCTAGGTGCTCTAGATTGCTCTTTTTTATCAAATTCATTATACAACATGTGTGTCTATGTTATTTAGTGTTAAAAAAATCCTAAATAGGATAATGGATCCAATGCATCTAACATTGAATTTTAATTCCAATCCAATCAAATTTTGGACCAATAACATGACATTCTGATCAATTTAAGTAATTTGTGCACAAAGTTATTAATCATGCTTAAGAGCCAATTAATCCAAATCAAGGCCTAATTAATAATTCCATGGAAACTTATTGAAAACTTGTTTTTTGAATATTGAATATCTACATCATTAGGTGACCTCATTTCTTGGGAAGACATCCCTAGGACATAAATGCCACAAATATCAAATTACCTCCCATGCCTCATTAATGTCCCTTCTTCCAAATTTATGATGAGGATAATTATGGATTTTAATTACATAATTCAATTAATACATGGCCACACATATTATTTTTGAGATGGGTGGTCATGGTTGATTCTGGTCATTCTTGAAAATCTATAAATAGAGAGGCCATGAACATCATTTTTAAGCTTAATTTGTGCAAAGTTATAATGCAAGATTGATTTCAAAAGCTTCATAAAAACTAGTGTTATCATGTCAAATTGATTCCAAGCCAAGCCAAGCCAAATCCAAATGTGTGAAGGAGATATGGAGGTAGCCAAGCTTCCATTGCCAAGGACTTCATGAGCACAAAACTGAACAAACCACTACTATAAAGGCATTTGGAACATCCAAAAAAGGTGAAAGAATTATTATTTTTCCTTACTTTTTAGTTTTGTTTATCATTTATTTTTTTAAATAATCTCACCCTAGTATATAGGCATGAAGATGTTAGATTAGTTTGTTTTTTATTTGGTTTCATTTACTAACACAATACTAATCTCCTCTTCTTAGTCAAATTCCTAGTTCACACTTTGTAGCACAAGTGTGTCTTGTGTAATGTCATTATCTTGTGGTCAATCCAAGGTCTGTTCATGACAATATGAGTGCTCATTTTTCATGACTCCATGCTTAATGGAAGGATTTAGGCAATAGGTCTTAGGCATAGTAGGCATGCCATACCCAGGATTCACCAAGAATGTTGGTCAAATTCTACCCTAGGTTTGCACCTTTCAATTTTGGCCAATCCAGTACTTAGTTTTCCTTCAAAAGAAATGTTTTTAGAAAAAACCTATAATAAATGCACAAATCTTTTCTTTTCAAAAAGTTTATTTTGGTCTTTGTTTAATCCTTTAAGGAATTCTTTTGAGTTTTTTTTAAGCTTTGTTGAATTCTTTTAGAATTTTTGTCTAAGGCTTTTCCTTAAGAGTATTTCTTCAGGTTTTCTTTCGGCCAAGTGCCAAATTATTTCAAATAAATTTTTTGCAAATTTTTTTTGAATGTAATTTAAAATTTATTCAAAATATATCTTCAAGCCAAAAGGGACCCTTATAATTTTTTTGATTGGCACTTTCATTTTTCTGAAGATCACTTTCATTTTTTCGAAGGGCATTTTCATTTTTCCAAAGGGCACTTTCATTTTTCTGAATGGTATCTTTTATCTGGAAAATGTCCACTTTATTTTTTCTAAAGGATCATTTGCAACTTTCTTGAAGGATATTTTCTTTGGAAAGTGGTCACTTTCATTTTTCCAAAGGGTCACTTGCATTTTCAAAGGATCATTTCATTTCTCTTGAAAGGCATTTCCAAAATCTTAAAGGATCATTTCCAAAAGCCTGAAGGACCATTTACAAAAGCTAAAGGACCATTACAACTTATCTGAAGGGAATTTCAACTTCTTTGAAGGGACCAATAAAAAATACATAGGAAAATATGAGGAGATGTGACTAAAGAAGAAACCTTGAAAGAACTACTTCAAACTTTTTGTCTGAAGGAAATAAATAGGAAGAATTTCTTCAAAATTTTTATCCAAATGAAATGAACAAGCAATGATCTTGAAGGAAAAGACTTGAAAAAATGTCTAAGGAATTAAACATAAACAAATATCCATGAATAATCTGTCTGAAGAAAAGGTTTAGAAATAAAAGTCCAAAGAAAATACCCAAAGGAGTGACAACCCATAAGAAGTTAATTTTAAACTATGGAGAATAGTCATTTCTATTCAAAAGACTTGGAAAGAACATGAGAGCAAACAAAGCAAGAAAAATGGATAGGATGAAGGTTCAAGTCATTTCTTTTATGAAATTGACAAATACGGGTGTCCATAGGATAACTAGTAGTTAGAGAGAGCATTTTATAACTACCATGATGAGTTCCAATAGTGTGATGTGTTAGCTTTTCTATTTTTAGTTTTGAATTCTCATGGATGATCTTTGATAGAAGCATTTTCATGTATCACTTTTGAATGTTTGATGCCACTTTACACCATTCTCATGACTTGTTTTAGATAAGTAAGACTCTTGACATGGCATGGATTGATCATCCATCTCTCTCATGGATCTGTAACTAACTTTCATGTCAATGACACATGTCCTTGTGCCTCTTTAGCTTCTCTACTCTCTTTTCCCCAAATTTCTATAAATTGATCCATTTCATCCATTACAGATGACCACATTTTTGGTATGGTGAAGCCTTACTGAAATGACATTGCATTTTTCTTTTGGACATTGAATATAAGACCAATTTTGAGTTGTAAACTTCTATCTGAATATTTGAATGATGTATAGTGGATCCAAGTGATAGCATCATCCTTACTCCCTTTATCCTTCATGTTTGAATAAAGGTTTTGATGTTAATAGGTCATGTAAAGTGTGTTAAATGCATTGAATTCTCTTTCAAGTATGTAATTTTATCTATGGTGTGCAATATGCCCCTTAGTTTGACCATTTTCTTGATTGTCTCAAGCATGTTACCTTCACATTGAAACATTATGTTAGTATCTTTCAATGCATGGAATTAGTCTTGGAAAGCATTATTATTCAGTAGAAGTGTGAGAGTCAGTGGGATAAATTCTTGGTGCATCACCTCTTTAGCATAGTTTTTTGTTTTATTCAAACTCTTGACTCTTTTCATGAACACACATTAGATTAGGTGATAGGCACTTAGAGAAGACTTTAAGTTGCTAGCCCTTTTCAATCCTACAGACTCATCTCTTTTACAATTTCCTACAAACTTGAGGGATGATTCAATGTTACATTAAATTGAAAGAGTTATATAAAACATCCTAGGGTGCATAATTTGATGAAACCACCCTTACTCAGTCAGGTCTCCAATAGCTCAACTCACCATGCTACCAGGCTTATCTCGCTAAGACACCAAGCCTCAACTTCTCACTAGGTCTCTTCATAGAGGAGCTAAGCTTCAAATTTGACCTTTGAACTAATATTAAAGGCTTGTTTGACTCTTTGTCTATGTCTAAATAACTTAAAACATTTAATTATTCCTAATCTAACTTAAATCATAAGGTTTCACCATGCATCATGCATATAGAGCTAGGCTAGGCTACTTAAGATACCTATTACTCAGAGTTTGAACATAAACAAGCTAGATCTCAATGATATCATTCATCAAAATTGATTCTCAATAGACTTAAGAGTTTTGTCTCAGTCTCATCACAACCCTATATTAGGAACTCATAAGGACTAGTGCTTACCTTCTATGCTTTTTCAGTATTTAGAGCTTCAAATAAGATGCTTCCCTTGTATATTTGAACATGATCTTGACATGTCATCAAACCTTAGAAAGGATACCAATTTGCCTTCAAATTTTCTCTCAAAAGAGAAAAAAAACTTCTTAGTCATACACTATTTCACCAAGCATGACAATAATTCTGACTTTTAACATAAGGAACATTCAACTTGACCTTGAAATTAATGACAACATTAATGCCTTAATACCAACTATAAACACTAAAAATATACACACCATGATTCTAAATCTCATAATTCCCTTGGACCACCTTAGGACCCCCTTGGGAATATTCAACCCTCTAACCCCTAACTAAACCTAACCCATAGTCATTTTAACTTAAATAGATTAACCTAGCCTTTACCGACTTTTGACCCTTCACCCTTGACTGTCGACAGTTAGATTGATCATCAATAGTCATCATGACTATCAATGGTCAGGGTCCACCTCCTCAACCACTAACATGCAAACTCATCCACCTTTATTTTCTAAAAATAACTCATCTAAATCTTGTTGTGAGCCATTGCATGAGAAAGTTATACTTAGGAAGCCCAGTTCATGTGTTGTTATAACTCACTTGCCTTGCATATAAGAAGAGAGGATCTAGGAGATGAAACCCATCTATAATTGTTATTAAGATCTTATGCATCCAATATTTTATTTTTATAGGTCAATCATCATTAACAATATATCAATCTAGCAATCACATTAGAGATCCAACTTGTTTTTGCCTCTCTACTAAGTTCTCAGGTATCGTTACTCTATCAGAATCAAGCTAGATTCAACCAATAGGTCAACTACCTCAATCATCCACCCAATCAACTTTTGGTAAGACAAGTACTTATTTCCTAGTATTCATTTACTTTATTTCCATTTCATAATCAACCTAGGTCTTAACCATCTCTCAAAATACATCTTTTGGTTCTCGTAAACCAGCCCTTTTACCAACCTAGATCCATATACAGTAATCATCAATGGTTGTCTCAACCACCAATGGCCTATCCAATCATCGATGGTTACCTTGACCACTGACAGTCACCTTAACTATTGATGGTCAACCCAACTATGATGGTCACTATGGTAGAAAAAACAAGCTAATTTTACCTACCTACACCCAATAAAATGTAATCTTATACGTTCTTATTTATTCACAGACCCCTTTCTGATATTTTGAATCATATCTGAATCATCTAGCACTAGTATTAATTAGTTTATCACTAATTTAATCATTTATAGTCTATTTTCTAAGCAAGTATTCTTGTATTCAATTTTAGTACCTTTGATTCATTAATGCAACTATTTCTCTTTATGTTTTATAAACTTAATTGTTTAAAACATGTGGATTGATAGCCCCTAAGTAAACTCTCACTTTTGGGGTTTAGCTATCTCTAGGCAATCCACTCAACTATCTATCCAATAAATAAGTTTGATTTAGTGTTATCTTATTTGTAGGTCATCCTCCCAAGCCAAAGGGAGCTCTTCACAATCTTCTAATTTAATGCATGCATAATCAAATAGGTTTTTCAATCATACCCATACTTATTTTCTTATTTTCCCTTTTCTAATAATAATCAAAAAATTCATTAAAACATTAGGGCATGCCTAGTGGGAACCTTATGTCCTTATTTGGGTTATTTTTTGATTGCATTCTCTTTATTTTATGCTCATTCAATAAATTAAAAGTTTTCTTTTAGGATTAAAATTAAGTGCATACATCAACTTCTTTAAAGTTTAGTTCCATAGCTTAACTTAAAATCAAAGTAATTTATCATAGCTTCACTCTTTGTAGCACACACTAAACCAAACCAATTTTACCAATTAAACATCAAACAAAATTGATACAAAACCCAATGATGATTTCATCACCTACAAATAACCTTACCCTTTCTTAATGATCCTACTTGGAAGTCATTACCAAGGCGAGAACCAACTCAACTCTCTATTTGAGTATAATCTATGGATATCAATATATTTTGGCTAAGCACCTCACACCCTTATTGCTATGGTGTGTGAAGTGAGGGGGTAGGCCCCAATACCAATCCATGTATTTATTACAATATAGATTCTTTTTGAGTGCCTAAACACAACATGAAACCAACCTTAAACTTCCTATTTAGTACCTACTCTACAAACCAATCTCAGTCACACATCTTTTTAAGGCATAAGCCAAAAGTAAGATTAATTAAAACTGTAGGGCTTAACACATATTTTAGATTGTGATTTGATTTTTTTGATCTTTTCTTATCTCATATTTGTTTGAGTAGTGAGGTTGTTTATTATTTTTTATCTCCCCTATCTCATATGGTTATCACTCACAAGTAGTAAAGATACCTTGTAGAACAAAACCCATCACCAAGCCAACCTACCTCTTCTACCTCTTTATCCATGGAATATAACTATAAACTAGTAGACTCATCCTACCCCTCAAGAAGTCCTAATTTTCCTCAATATTTTCCTTAAGGAGATGTGTATTTTTCCAATTTCTTAGACAATAATCATATAGCCTTGCAATATTATCTTACAACCATGTCTTACCATATCCCAACTTCAACCCTACCCATAGATCTTCCTTATGGCATGCTTCTCTACCTCATGGGGAATACCTCCATTTCCATATTTAAAAATCAACTGATGACTACCTAGGTTTCCTCATAAACTAACAACCCCTTTGATACTACCATAGAAAACTAACCAACCCAAACTACCGCTACCCCTATACCTTTCACTCCTACCAACCACTCCTCCATAGTAGAAGTGCCTACCTCTATCACTACCAACCTTCATTTAGCTACCCTCAATCCATAAACCACTACCCTAATTCAAATATTTATGGTTCCCCTACCCTATACCTTTCTGTGAATCAATAAAAGGGTCACCAACCTTTCATCAATCACCAACCCAACTATCACCCCTATCCAACAAACACCCCTTACACCAAAATTTGGCTATATACCTATCCTATAAGGGAATGTACCCCTACCCACTACCTAACCATCTACATCTACCTACCTTTATGTACATTATACCCAACCATTGGAATCCACTTACCAATATGTGGTAGCCTCCCAACCTTCTACCCACTATCAGTATGTCTCCCAACCATCGCAGTAACATACATCTTACAACCTTTTAGGTGTACAACCCCAAGTAGACCTAATGAAGATGTTTATGGATAATATGACCACCTTAGAAGAATCCATTTCAAGTGCTCACAACATCCTATCATATGACCAAATTTTTAACAAGCCCATCCAACCATCCATACCTATCAGACCATATCCTCCCTAATGGGAACTTCTCAAGTTCTCTTAATTTTCAAAGTAAGGAGGATCTCTAGAAGAACCTTAGGGAATTTAGGCATTCTTGTTATCTCATCACTTATTATGATTTCATTCTTCTCTACACCTTCCCCATGTATATATCCAATATAACATTAGATTGGTATAGTGTCATACCCAAGCACTCTCTTTTTTCCTTCACCCAATTAGCTTAAACCATCTTGGACCATTTTTTGATTAATATTTCTAAGAAAGTTTATATCACAAACCTCTACTCTATCTAGTAGTTTGAGGATGAATCTATTTCAAATTTTGTGGCTCATTAAAGGAGTATGATTAACCAACTTTCCTTTTCCTTGCCAAAACCTAAACACATAGAGCTCTTTTATTGGGCATGTGCCAAGCATATCTCCTCTAAAATGCATGTCAAAAGCTTCCAAACCTTTGATGAAGCCTATACAATGGTGCATAAGTTAGAGAATTGATCCATTGATGAAGGTAAGCTAAAGATCAAAAACAAGAATTCAACCTATAAAACTAATGATGCTTCTTACTCCAAGTCAAGCAACCAGTCCAATACCAACACCAAGACCAAGGGAACCATGAATGCGATTGTCCTAAAATCCATTCCTCCACCTTCTATCAACCAATATAATTCCTCTAGTTCCTCAAAGCAAAACATGAGAAGCCAAACTCAAAACAATTAGATGCATTTCAATCCACTTGGAGAATCTTATGATTCCATCTTGGAGAAGTTATTGAAAGTAAACATTAATCAACTCCCTCCTATCAAACCTCCTAAAAAATTTGATGCTTCTCACCCTAAACCTAGTTAGTTTAATGAGAATGATCTATGTGCCTTTCATTAGGTAATAAGACATGATGTCAGTAGGTGAAACACCTTTAATAGCCTTATCCAATCCCTCATTAACAAGGGGGAGCTTAAATTGGACAACCCCAATGCAACATCAAACCAATCCCTTGATATATTTAGGTATCCCTTCCCAAATAATTCTCCTACCATAAATGAGAGAAACAAAATCAAGTGATCTCATGATACCCATACATTTAACATGGTCATTGATGCTTACCAAACCACCTAGTACCCAATCTTCCAGTCCTCCACCTCCATCATCTATTGAAATAGTGGAGTTTCCTTCCATTCCTTTAGAAACTCACATCAAATAAATACTATCCTATAACTCTCCACTTATTGAGTTAATGGAACCACTCCCCTCCCTTTCAACTAATATATCAAAATTACCAACCATCTCCAATCTATCTTTACCTTTAACTATCGAGTAACCTACTCCCCCTTTGGAAATCATTCTCAAGGAGGAAACCCCCATGTTTACTCCTCCCACTATGGAACCACCTATCTCAACCTCTCATATTTTTATTGAGGGATAGAATGAGGTTACCATCATTATGTCTCCACCTAAGTTCTTATCTTTTAGGTCCACTATTGAGGGAATCAAACCAACCTACAAACCATTCTCTAGGCTAGTAAAAAATTTAGAATTTATCTCCAACCTTGACATGGATCGAGCCACTTTATATAATTAATTTGGGATACCTTCTATCACCAAGAAATAACTCTAAACATACCTTTATTAGACCAACCCACCACTTCTACCATTTGATCTTCTATTCTACCAACCAAACCAATAACAACTTTTACCAATCCAATAATCCATCAACCATCTGAGGCACCTAAACCCCAACACCCAAATCACCTTCTGAAACCAAACCTACCAAAACAATCAATAACCTTGGCACCTTCTCATCAACAAGCCTTAATCACCCTTCGGTGAAGGTGGAGCTTGCCTCATCAAAACTAACAACCAAATCCCAAACCAAAGAAACCAAAGAGGTAAAGCCACATAAAGGTTGGAAGGCCCAAATTTTGCCTCCCTAAACCTTTCCTACCATTCTGGGGCCTCATCCATATACCTTGAGTATGAATATAATTGACTCTACCAAAATCCCACCACCTTTTTTATTTATACCTTGACAATTATTATTTGATGCACTTCTTTTCACTGTACCAATAATACCTAAGATACATACCTTGAAATCTTCCACTTCTAGCTCATCAACCTCCTTGCCTAAACTGAGGTCATCAACCAAGCACACCACCCTACCCAAAACACCTACCACCAAACCTATCTCTAAATAACCTCCTACATTAACCATCAAACCAAAGACCACCAAACCCCTACCACCTTTACCCAAGTCCTACTCGACTATTATCTATAGATTATTGTAGACTTATTATTTAGACTTACCTCCCATCAAAACCTTTGACCCTCTTAATTCTAAACCTATTTGGGACAATGACCACCACATGTGTTCTTATCATAGGACACTTGACCATGATATGAAGAACTTCAAATCTTTACAAATTGTTATCTATTGATTTTATGATGAGGATGATCTATTAATAGATGAACATCCTATGGGCCCCATACCAATCCAAGAAATAACCATACCTACCAAACACTTGTCTACTCCTCCACTCTCACCTAAAAGTGAAGATGAATCTAACCAATCTACTACCTCAACCTCTCCTATCTATATTATCAACATGGTCATAAGATCATAGTATAAGGATAAGGGGGAGGCTAAGGTGTTCATTCCATGGATGTATCTATCTTAAACCTCCTAACCAATATACACCTAACCATATCTATTCTCAACCAAACCCAAAGTGTTTATTTTAGGTGCCTCCTAATCTAACCCCTCAAAATCCATCAGGAAAGTTATCCTCAAGAAACTTCACTAGACCTCGACAAAAATGAGCTTGTATGAGTTGATATCTACCTCTCCCCATCACTACCAAACACTAATAGAGGCTCTAAAATCTATTGAGGTCCAACCTAAGGACCCCTAACCTCTAGAAGCCTTTGTTGTTTCCCTTAAAATTTCTAAACTTGTTACCTTTAAGGATTTGGAAATACCTTCCATCCACCCCAAGGACCTCAATCCCCCTCTCTTTATTACTACTTACATCAACCAAACCCACATCAAGTGGGTCATGATTGATGGGGGAGCTATCATTAACATCATCTCCTCTCACACCTATAACCAACTCAACTTTTCAAACAATGTCATGTCTAAATCTTTAGCCATCCTTCAATCATTTAACAATACCATGACCACTACCTTAGGAACTGTCATCCTTTATATCCATTTAGGACCCTACATGCTCCCCAAAATTTTCTATGTTATAGATGGTGACTTCCAGTATAACATCTTGTTGGGATGACCTTGGATTTATTCCATGGGTTGCATTCCCTCTACCTTCCACCATTACATTAAGTTTGATAATGAAGGCTAGGTCATCACCATCCAAGCTGACCCAAGTCCCTTCTCAACATGTAACATGACCTACCACCCCAATTATGTCCTCATCCCCTATCTAACACACCCTCAAAAACTAAACCCAAACCTTTAACCACCAAATTGGATATCATATCCCCTTCTACTGAGTAGGCATCAACTAATTAATCTATCCCTTCAAACTAAATCCCCACCATAGACCCATTGGAATAAATTTTTCATCACCTTTCATTGGGGGAGTATCACCTCTTATCCCTTAATGCTTTCCCTACTCCTCATGAGTATGGGCAACTCACCAACTAGCTAGGATATGACCCTAATATTAGAATTATTATTCCCTTTGGATATCCCCACTATCAAACCCATTTTATCTATGGAGGACTTCACAAATCCCTTGGAACTTCTACCACCTCTCTTTCACCTGGACCATTCACCATTGGTTTCTCTTACCTAGATAAACCAAGCTTTGCCAGGACATACCTCCAATGGTGTTCTTAGAAAGGCTTTGGTGATTATACTTGTCACCAAATCCATAATATGAATACACATTTGTGTGGACTTTTGTGACCTCAACCTCACCTACCCCAAAGATGACTTTCTCTACCAAGCACCAACCCACTTATTGATCTTACAACTGACCATGAGATGTTATCTCTAATAGATGGGTTCTCAAGTTATAATCAGATCTTAATTATTCCTGAAGATCAACACAAAACCACATTTACCACCCCCTGGGAGACCTTCTACTATATATTCATGCCTTTTATACTAAAGAATGCTGGTGAAACTTACCAATGTGCCATGACCTACATCTTCCATGACCTCATCCATAAGATTGTAGAGGACTATGTGGATGACCTTATTAGGAAATCTAAACTTTGAAAAGATTATTTGGATATTCTTAAGATCATTTTCAAATTCCTCATCCATTATCATGTCCACCTTAACCGCAAGAAGTCCATTTTGGGAGTCTTTTCAGGAAATTTCCTTGGCTCTATTATCTCCCTTCATGGAATTGAAGTCAATCCCACAAAAATCAAAGCCATCCTAAACATGCTTCCTCCAACCAACCTTTAAAAACTTCATATCTTATAGGGGAATCTTCAATCCATTCATCATTTCATTTCATAGCTTTCAGACTGGTGCCAACCCTTCTACCACCTTCTGAAGAAGGATGTGTCTTTCAGCTAGAATAGCAATTTTTAAAAGGCCTTTGATTCTCTTAAAGAGTACCTTTTTCCATCACTTTTCATTACCCCTCATAATATGACCAACCCTTTTACCTTTATATCTCTACCATTGACCTTTCCCTAAGGGAAATGTTGGCTCACCAAGATGAATAACACAAAGAGAATACCATATACTACATTAGCTACACACATGTAGAGTACGAGACTTGATATTCCCATACTAAGAACCTTTGCTTATCATTAGTCTTTTTGGCCACCAAAATTTACCATTAACTTCTCAACCACAAAACCTACATCATAACAAACACTAACCCACTCAAATATATGCACTCTAAGCCATACCAAAACTAGCATATGGCCAAGTGGCTCATGCTCTTAACAGAGCTTGATTTTGAGTTCTTTAAAAAAAAATCAATCAAGGGGTAAGTCATTACCGACTAATTGACTGAGGCACCTTTAGTAGATAACCAACCTCCTCCTCTTGAGTTTCCTGATGAGTCTATCGTGACCCTCTCTCAAGAATATTTTACCTATCAATTCACCATGTTCTTTGATGGATTAAAATGTCAACATAGTGGGGTAGTTGGTATCATCCTTATCCGCTTTGATGGAGAACCTCTTCCTCTATCCTTCAAGATTGATTTTGAATGCACCAATAACATGGTTGAGTATGAAACCTTAGTGATAGGCCTTCAAACTACCTTAGCCTTAGGAGTCAAAATGATCAATATCTTTGGTGACTCCCAACTTATGGTCAATCAAATAAATGACTCTTACTAGTGTAATAATGATGTTTTACAATAGTATAAGTAACTAGTTGATGAACTCTTAACATCATTTAAACACTATTATACCTAGTCAACCCCATAATCTACCAACAAGTTTGCCAACACCATGGCTTCCTTTGCCTCTTAGATACTATTCTCACCCTTAAACTCTAATCTATCTATCATTATCCATATAATTACCTAACCTTCCTATGTTAAACTATATTCTCCCACCATTTTTAATGTCAAGGAGACCCAACCTAACCTTTGGTATCAATAGACCTGGACTATCTCAAACTTGGCATAATTTCTTCTAATCTCTCTAGGAATGCTCAAAGAGAGTTTATCCAGAGCACCTCTCATTATACCATTATGGGAGGAATTCTTTATAAACACAACTTTGATTATCTTCTCTTTTGTTGCTTATGTATTCAATAAGATTCTCATGCTATCAAGGAAATGCATGATGGTATCTATGGGGGACACTTTAGTGGCCTCACTATAGCTAAGTGTATCTTTTTCCTAAGCTATTATTGGCCTACCCTTAACCAATATTGTTATGATTATGTGAAAAAGTGTGTCAAGTGTCAACAACATGCTAATTTACATCTTGCACCTATCCATAGTCTTAGAGTTTCCACTGATTTTTTGCCCTTCTCACAATGGGGTGTAGATATTTTTGGTGAAATCAACCCTCATTCCTCATAGTGAGACCATTATATCACTATGACTAATTATTTTACCAAGTGGGTAGAGGCTATTCCTCTAGTCTTGATTAAAGCAAAAAATATCATCAACTTTATCAACCATTATATCATCTCTTACTTCATTGTTCCTCATAAGGTTATCATCAACAATGGTAAATCCTTTGAGAACAAGCAAGTCCAAGGTCTATGTGATGCATTTGGCATTAATTTAAGCTTCTCCTCACCATATCTCCCTCAAGTTAATGGATGGTCAAAAGCCTCTAACATAACTCTTAATAAGATGCTAACTAAAATGGTCAATGAATTCGACTGAGATTGGCATTTGCACATTCCCTTTACCTTATGGGAGTATTATACTAGAATTCAGACCCTTATAGGTTATACCCTTGTTCTCTTGTTTTTAGAGTAGAATTCATCTTGCCTATCAAATTCCAAATCCCTTCTCTTTGCATATCTTTTCAAGATCTCATTTTTATATCGATTATCATCAGTACTATATAGCCTAGTTAGAGCTACTTGATGAGCATTATTTAACAACCCTTACCCACCTCCATGTATATCAATATCATGCCAAATTTGCCTACAAAAAACACCTTAAAGTGCAATAATTCAATATCAAAGACCTCATCCTAAAGGAAAATAAACATGTCACTAATATGGAGAAAAGTAAGTGGGGAAATTTTGCTTTTAATTGGCTTGGACCTCATTTAATAACCCATAATTATGGATCAAGAGCTTACCATTTGTCTTCTCTCGAAGGTTACCTAGAACCTAATCCCCTCAATGCTTCACATCTGCATCTATTCTTTTATTAAGAAGGATTAAATTCACTTTTTATTTAACTAAATCTCATCCCTTACTATCCATCCACATTTTATCTCCCTATTTTAGGGGAAATCAATTACAAGATGAATCATGTGATTATTCTAGTCATAGTCATAGTCATAGCCTAATATTGAACAATGGGTATCATTGCTTTACTTATGACATGGTTCTCATGGTACTTTACACCCCTTTTTAGGATGGATGCCCATGATTATTGTCACATAAACCTATTTTACACTTGATCAACCTTCTTGTTCTTTTAGTTTTGCCTTTATAAAGGTAAGACATCAAGCTATCCTAAGTGATTCTATGTCAAGAAAAATCAAACAAGCCAAAATCAAAATTCATGCCAATAGAAATAATGGGTCATTCCTAGCATTCAAAGACTACTCACTTGAGGGACAACTATTGAAAATTTATTTGAAATTGCCAAAACATAAGGTGGATTTCTCCCTCAAAGGATAGCTATTAAAAATAATAAGCAAAACAAGTAAACTTAGACCACTCACTTGAAGGATGGTTGAGTATAACATTTTTTCAAAAGCATGACAATTTCATAGAAGCTTCCCACATTCATCAGCTTCCCATATATAATAATTAACAAATGACCCATCATCAAAATCACAACAAAATCAAACTAATTTTAAAATCCACAATCATATCTCAAACAACATATTAAAGTGGAATCTATAATCAACTTTCACAAGTAGACTTCCCACATCGATCAGTCTACACAATTTTGGCATAGGCTTATTTTTATTGGTTCTTTAGATGCCTACAAAAGAGGCATGTTAGTCTCAAAAGATGGTTCCATTTTCATCTATTCGATCTTTATAAACTATATGCAAGGTATTTTTGAGCTTACTTAATAATATGTGGTTAAGGCACCATTTTTAACTAACTAACGTATGCTAGTGCAAAACATTTGAGGGGCTTATGTTCATTAAGTCTATCCAAATTCAGTTTTGTTTTAGTCCTTAGCAATGAAGAAGCATCATGCCATATTATTATCCTATTGTAACAAGTTGATATTTTGATGATGATGTTTATCTCTTGATTATATTATTTAGTCTCTCACCCAGTGTTGTTAATCAAGCTACCTCATGTGTTTTATCCTAAAAACATTAACAACATGCATAACCATATTAAGCATAACTATTACCATAACCATAAGCATAATGACATTTATGATAATTTAAACAATCAACCATTTCCCACCACATGTCTAAGTCTAAGATAATGTAGTATACACTCATTAAAATTTGGCATATCATAATCATAACCATATATCAAAACCATCTCATGCCTATCTAAATATATATCAGTGTCTGGCATCCATATCATAAGCAACATCTATAAGCAATATAAACATCACACCATAAGCATTAAACATCAAACCATAAATCATAAACCATGAACATGAGCATAAATAATTATCATATATATAGACTCATGAGTAAAATAATCATAATAATGTGTATATGTAGATAGACATGGCTCTCTCTCTAAAAAATGTACATCTCATCACATTGGCTCATAGGGTAGAATCAAAATGATATAAAAAATGTCATAATATAGCTATATATATGCCCTAGGGGCACCACTACCTCCTAGATCACCACTAGATCTTGGTGCCTACCCACCTATTGTACTTGTTAATCCCTTAGCTATCCCTATCTACCCAGATACAAATGCTACCCACTATTATAGTATCACTACACTGGCACAACCTACCAAGCTAGCCCTATACTCGCCCCATCAAGGTTCATTTGGAAACTATGTAGACACTCAAAAACTACACAATTTTTGATGTCAAAATGCCTTGAACCCCTACTTGACTCTAAGGCTAGTTGACCACCTAATTTACTTATCCTATTTATTAATTTACTAACCTAACTTTTTAATTCACCCCTTTTTAACCCATTTCCTCTATAACCTCAACCATCGATGGTCAACCTAACTATCGATGGTTGTCTTAACTATTGACAGTCAGGTCTCCAAGCTTACTTTAAAGCATTAACAGCTATATGAGATAAGTATGGCACATTTAGCAACTTCTATTTTATGATGTGAACCAACTTTAAAGCATCATAAATGGAAACTTTATCCTCCATCACAATTAGCAACTTTCTCCTACACAATTAGTAACTTCATTCTCTAGAAGGAGAGAGGTAGGAAAAGGAAAGGATCTATAAATCTAGTAATCCACGTCTAAGCTATCTTGCATATAGGTATCTAGTGTCCCTTCAGTAATCAAGCAGTGTCAACAGAGACTCAAACCTTTGTCAAAATAACTTTGGAAGGCCAAAGTACTATTACTCTAGCCAAATTACTTTAGAATTCGACCATCAAGTTACAAGTATCTCTTATTTGTGTTATTTGATTTATATTTCATTTCTAACCTCCCCACCCTATTAGACACATCAGTACCTTATTTCCATTCCCTTGATCTATAATAGACCTTCGTTTGCTCAATTACCCATCTATAATCCTTTTTTTTATCATTTCTAAAATCACACAGGTAATCACCAATGGTTATCTCAACCACTGACAGTCACCTCAACCATCGATGGTTACCCAACTACTGATAGTTAGCCCAAACATCAATGGTTCACCCAACCATCAATGGTCATTATAGTATAAAATAAGAGTAAGTTATTTTCACCCCCTTGACCCCAACCAAACCCTATTTTTTGTGTTCTTGCCTATTCATAGAGACTTTTTTAAAATTTTGGACCTAACCCCAACCATCTTAACACAATTATTGACCCAATTTTTCTATATTTAGTCATTTTTTTAACAAGAAATTTACTTTTATCTCATCTTACATGCATTTACTTTTCAGTTATTGAATGCAAGTTTCCTTTATTTTCATTTATATTAACTTAATTTTTATAAATAGTAGATTGACAACCTCTTAAAAAACATATGCTTCTTAGATCTAGCTCATGTTAGGCAGTCCACTCAACCATCCATCTAACAACCCATTTTCTAGTGTCTTTCTTATCTAAAGGTTATTCCTTTTGAGCTAAAAAGGAGTTATCATTATCATCTAGATCACACATGCACTTTATCAGGCATTCCTTTATATACCCTATTACTAGTTTCATTACTTACTTCCAAATTAACAAATGAGAATAAATTAATCTAAAAACTTTTGGTATGCCTAATGGGACCTAACATCCCTTTTTATTCCTTTATTTCATGTTCATCGAATGAAATCTAAAATTTCTTTTGGGCTTAAAATAAACCTCTTACATACATTGATTGTTTGCTTATTTTGGTTCATCTTGTAACTTAAAGGCAAAATAATTAATCATAGTTTTTACTCTTATTATCACACACTTATCCAAACTAAATAATTAATCAAAACATCAAAACATACCTAAGACAAGGCCCAACTAGGATTTCATCACCTAGCGGTCAACCTTACCCTTTTTTGACAATCCTACTTGGAGGTCATTACCAAGGGGAGAAGCAACTCAGCTCTCTAGTTAACTATAAAATCTTAAATTTAGTGTATTTTGGCTAAAAACTCAACACCATTATCATTATGGTGTGTGAAGTGAGGGGGTAGGCCCCAATACCAAGCCACATACTGAAGAACAATATAGATTTCTCACTTGAGCACCTAAACATAACCTAAAACCAAACTTAGATTTCCTCTTTAGTACTTGATCTACAAACTAAATTTCCTCTTCACACTCTCTAAGGCATAAGCCAAAAGTGATTTAAAAATATACCTAGGTTGTTAAATGCACTTTAGTGTATGTTTGATTTCCTTGAGTTCTATTATTTTACTTTCTCTTTGTTTGAGGTGTGAGTTTCATCATTTTATCTCTTATTTCCTCTCATGGTCTTTACTAGATAGTAGTTGAGGAATCAAACCAACCAACAACCACCTTCTTCTTCCTCCATGGAATATACCTCTAATGCTGAGGGTTCCCCTCATTTTTCTTCCCCTCTTAACAGGCTTTTGATTGTTGCTAAGGGTGATCTAGATTTCACCACCTTCCTCGACAACAACCTCATGGATCTTTAGCAATACCTAAACACCTTATCTAACTATACCCCTTTTTCTTCAATTCGTCCTATGAATCCTCTCTATGGTATGCCTTCCCATCTTCTGGTAGATACCATCTCAACCCAACCTATGCTCACCTAAGCCTCTTCTTCTTCCAATATCCCACCTACTACCATTCCCCAAACTCCATCCAACATCCTAACCAATAAGTAAACACCTACTACCCAAACCAATACCTCCAACATTGGATCAACTTTACCTCTTGTCACTTTTACTCCTACCATGGGGGTATCTTATACCCCTACTTCTATTATTCCCCTTAGTTTGACTAACCCACCAACTTCTACCCCACTTCAAAGTTTGGTACTTTCCATACCTCAAACCCTCCCACCTATTAGTATTAGAGTTACCACCCACCAACAACCAACTAGCACTTTCATACCCCCAACCCAATCTATGTCTATTCTACCATCCAACAACCTAAACATACCTCTAAAGCAAACCACATCAACCCCCCAACAAGTACCCATGACATCTTACCCATATCTTTCTAACCCACAAGGATACGTAACACCTTCCACCCAATAATTCATGCCATTAAATCCTTATGGGGCATTATCCCAACCCCCTATGACCACTTACCAATATGTGGCTTCTTCAACACCCTTTGTTAGTTATCCATATATTTATACCACCCAACCTCAATAAAATTTACCACCTAATTATGCAGCTTCCCAACCTTAAAAGGATTTGGTCAAGATGTTAATGGATAAAATGACCAACCTAGAATCATCTATCTTTGGGTCTCATAACCTCTTATCCTATGATCAAATCTATAATTAACCTATCCATCCATACGTTCCTATCTATGCTTATCCTCCTCAATGGGAATTACCTAAGTTTTTCAAGTTCTAAGGTAAGGAGGACCCCCAACAACATTTTAGATCATTCTTCCATTCTTGTTATTTGATCACATATGATGATGCTCTCCTCCTTCATACCTTTCCCATGTATTTATTAAGACTAGCCCTTGATTGGTATAGTGATCTTACCAATAACTCCATCTTCTTATTCTCCCAACTTGCCTAAATCTTTTTAGAACACTTTTTGGTAAATATAACTAAAAATGTCTCTATTATGGACCTCTATTCTATTAGGCAATTTGACGATGAATCAATTGCTGATTTTATATCCAGATGGAGGGGTCTCATCAACCAACTTTCTTTCTGCTTACCCCAGCCTAAGTTGATTAAACTCTTCTCTTAAGGTTGTGTCAAAAATATTGCCCCCACTCTTCAAGTTCAAGATTTTAGAACATTTGATGAGGCATTCACTAGGGCAGATAAACTTGAAAACTGAGCCATTGATGAAGGGAAATTAAAACTATAGAACAAGAATTCTAGGTTTAATTCTAATGACCCTCCCTCCACCAAAATTGCTAACCAATCTAACCATCCTAATATTAAATCAAAATAATCTATAAACTCAATGGTAAAAAAAACTTCTCCACCACCAACTATCAACCATCCACATCAAACCAATTCTTTCAAGCCTTCCTACTAACATAACCAAAACCAAAACTAAGATCCTCTAAAATAGTATACTCCCATAGGGGAGTTTTATGCTTCAATTTTAGACAAATTTCTTAAAGTTAATATCATCTAATTTTTACCTATCAAACCACCCTAACAATTTGATGTTTCTCACCTAATGCCTAATTGGTATAATGATAATAACCATTGTGCCTTTCATCAAGTTATTGGACATGACATCAATAGATGAAATACCTTCAAAAGTCTGGTCCAAAACTTAATCAATAGTGGAGAACTTGCATTTGATAATCCTAATGCACCTCCTAATCAGTCTCCTTGACATCTTCTATAAACCTTTTCCTAATCATGCTCTTTCTACCCATCATCATGACAACAAATCAGAATCATCTCACTCTCATGAGGCACATATGATCAAAGTTATTATTAGCGAGCCCATTATTGAGGAAACCACTACCAAAACTACTTCTTCCTCAATTTCACTCATAGAAGTAGTGGACTCACCTTTTGTTCCTTCAGATACCCAAATAAAGGAATCAACCACCCCTCTCTCTTCACCCAATAAAACCTTAGCTTTATCCACCTCTCCTTTGATGGAAAAACCAAAGGAGACAACCTTTTCTTTAACCATTTCTTCTACTACACCTATTAAAGTGGTAGAATTACCCTCTATTCCTTTGGACACCCAAACAAAGGAAGCAGCCATGTCCATTCCTTCACTTGAGGACACCATAACTACCTCCCCCATTATATAACCATCTATTCCCTCTTTTAAAACTATCCCACAAGAGAAGGTTACCTCATCCACCCAACCACCAATTTTGGAACCTCCCATCAAGAACATGTATGGAGGGAATGTTTCCTCTTGTCCACCTAAGGGCTTTATCTTTGAAACTAATGACCAAGGAACTAAACCCATCTACAAGCCTTTTTATAGACTATTCCAAAGTCTAGAGTTCACTTTTCAACCCAACTTTGATAGAGCCACCTTTTGGCATCATCTAGGGATCCCTTACCAAAACAAATCTTAATCCTCAACCTCACTCAAATCTACCCTTAAACCTAATTTTACATCACCATCGAACACCTCTTCTTCCAAAACCATAAGTGAATCATCCCAACTCCCTCTATCTAACATTGCCAAATAACCTTATGCTTTTCTCACCAAACCTATCAAGAATCTAGGAATCCTTCCTATACCTATCCATACTCACCCTTATTTGAAGTTGGACTTAAATCCATCTATCCCACCAAATAAACCCCCAACTAAACAAATTAAGAAGGTAGAGTTTACCAAACCTCAATCTCTAACTAGACCCATACCACCTCCTTCCCACTTGCCTTCTATTTTAGGACTCCATCCTTTCACCATCCCAATTACCTATTCTTCCTCTAATAAATCATCCCCCTTTTCTCTACCTACAATTATCCCTACCAAATCCTCTAGTTCTCCTTCATTCTTAACTAACCTATCCACCTCTACTTTATCACCTATATCCAACCCCTCATCATCTAAATCTTTCACTTTCAAATCATTTACCTTGAAATCAACCATAACTAAGCAATCCTAACCACCAACTAAAATCATTCTACCACCTATAACTTCTAAGGTGGAAATTGATTTTAAGATGACTCCCATCCCTAAAAACCCATCACCTTCAACACCTTTAAATTAATATTATTTGAACATCCTACAAAGGTTTTTGAAAACTTATTCCATTAGCTTAACACCTATCAAACCATTTTACCCCTCCAGTATTAAACCCTCCTAGTTCAATGATAACTTGATCTATGCATATGATAGAGCACTAAGACATGACATGAAGAACTATAAATCTCTCTAAGAACTCATTCATAGCCTATATGATGAGGATGGTCTATTATTAGATGAACCTCTTTTTCCCCAATTACCAATCCAACCACCAACTCAAATTCTACAACATTTACCTACTCCCTTGCTCTCACCCAAGAGTGAGGAGGAGGAATCGAAGCAACCATCAAACCTGATAAATCCCCCAATCTACACTATTCATATGGTTACCTGATCTCAAGCCTAATATAAGGACAAGGGAAAAGACAAAGTCTCCATTCCTTGGGCATACCCTTCAGCCCTTCATCCTTATAAACAAACCCAAACACTTACACCTTCACCTATCCCACCACCTCAACCCAAAGTATCAATTTTGGGAGCCTCTCCCTCCAACCCTTCTGCATCTATCCAATAGATAGTGTTGAAACAACTTCACCAAACATCAGTGAAGATGAGCCTTTATAAACTAATTAAGACCTCGCCCTACCATCATCAAGCACTAATAAAGGCTCTACAATATATTTAGGTTCAACCAGATGACCCATAGCCTCTTGCACCCTTTGTTGGAGCCCTCTAATTTTCTTCCATTATTACCTTTTAGGATTTTAAAATACCTCCTATTCTTTTTTAATATCCTGATCCTCCCCTCTTCATCACTATATACATCAATCAAACCCATGTGAAAAGGGTGATGATTGATGGAGGAGCTAGCATCAACATGATATCCTCCCATGTTTATGACCAACTTCAGCTACCCAAGAACATCATGTCAAAAAGTGCAGTGGTCCTTTTCTCCTTAAATGATACCATGGCCACTACCTTGGGGATAGTGGTCCTCTATATCCTCTTGGGACCTTGTACCATTCCTAAACTATTTTACGTTATAGAGGGTGAGTTCCAAGACAATGTGTTATTCAAACACCCTTAGATCTATGCCATGAGTTGTGTCCCTTCTACCTTACATTAATGTGTCAAATTTAAACATGAAGGTCAAGTTGTTGTGATCTAAGAATTTGACTCAAGAGAGGATGGTTTGTATTGTGTTAGTTCCAAAATGAAATAAACACACTAATAGCATAACATCTCTAGGCCTAGACACTAGGGAGAGCTTAGTTAGTAATCATGAATGAAACACACAACTAAAATTCAAAATAAAACTCTTTTACCTTCCTTGGATTCTCCAAAATGCTTGTTGTGGTGACTTGCTTGACTTATGCTCATGAAGTCCTTGGCAATGGAAGCTTGGCTACCTTCATCTCTCCTTGACACTTTTGGCTTGTGGCTTGGATTGGCTTGGAATAAATTTGGCATGGTAACACTAGTTTCATGAAGATTTTGGAACCAATATTGTACTATAACTTTTCACAAATTAATCTTAGAAATGATGTTGTGAGGCCTCATATTTATATATTTTTGGATTTGATCAAAATCAACCTCAACCATCCATCTCAAAATTGAGATGTGTGGTTGAAGATTAATTCAATTTTTGGAATTAAATTTGTAATTATCCTCATCATGAAATTGGAAGAATGGGAAATTAAGAGGCATGGAGGGCATCATGGAAGGCATTGATGAGGCATGAAGGGCATGAATCTTGATATTTGTGGCATTTATGGCCAAGGGATGTCTTCCCAAGAAATTAGGTCACTTGATGATGTAGATATTCAATATTCATTTCTAAAAACAAGTATTCAACAAGTTTCTATGGAATTATTAATCATGCCTTGATTTGGGTTAATTAACTCTTAAGCATGATTAAGCATATTGTGCACAAATTACCTAAATTGATCAAAATTCCTTGTTATTGGTCTTAAATTTGATTCAATTGGAATTGGAAGTCATTGTCAGATGAATTGGATGCATATTCCCATTTAGAATGTTGCCAACAACAGATATAAAAAAGGCACAAGTCTTGTATAAAATATTTGATCAGAAAGAGCAACTTAGAGCATGTGGGTATAAAATTGGCATTTTGACTTGAAATAAACTGATCAAAGTTAGTTGGCTCATAAATTTTATTTCCCCATTAGTGATACCCTAGCCAAAATTGGCACTTGAATATGTTAGTTTCACATCATTTTGCATGTTTTAGTGTTTTTAGGCTAAATTGTGCATTTTGGGTAGAAATTGGCCAAAAACCTGATTAGAGGTTATTGGTGGCCAATTTTAGGTGTCTATAGTTTGCCCCTATTTGGGAAGGCATTACAAGCTATAATCACAATAACATCTTCTCAAAGAATGAAAATGTCATGTATGCCTACAACTACAATGATGATAAACTAACTGTATGATGCCCTCTTGAGGGAATGGTTGGCATAAGTGGGTCAACAAACGATCCCTCAAAAAGAAAAAAAGAAAATGAGGGGACCAAAGAAAAGAAAGATCATGGGGTGAAAACATAATGATATTAAAAAAGTAGTCAAAATCATTGAGAATACAAGTGGGATGGTTCACAATGGTTTTCCCAAAGGTGGTTATAAGCATTGTACCCCGATAGTGGCAACGTGGTATGATAACACAATAATTTACCCAAAGGTGGTTATAATCATTGAGAATATGGAGCTGCCCCAGTTAGGACAAATAAAGAAGAAAATAAAGTGGTGACAACACAATGATTTGCCCAAAGGTAGTTATAATCATTAAGAATGCAAGTGGGATGGTGTGCAATGATTTTCCCAAAGGCAATTATAATCATTGAACCCTGATTATGGAAAACATGATAAACTTGGTCAAGGATGATGATAACTTGACATAGAGGGTACTGATGAATTGGAACAACCTACTAGTAGGGAGATACTTATCTAGACTAATGAAAGTTGGAATTATTTCATGTTTAATTACTCTATTTGGGATATGATTGGGAGTGAAATTGAGATGTCAATGTTGAAGAGATGCCACCATTGCTTAATAGACTTCTTAAAGCTAAGGTTTGTTGTAGCTTGGTAGGCATTATGGTATAACATCATGAGGACTTGGATGAAATATACATAAGGACTAACTCTCGTAATCCAATACCCAATATAAAACAATGCACCAATTATAGAAACCATGATGACAATGTAAAATATGAATATGGATGGATTCAAGTGTAAGTGTGGGAGAGGAATCACCTAATGAACACACATAAACTGAATCAAGGCAATAGTGCTTGAAATCAAACAAACAAATAGACAAATAAACAAACAAAATAAGTAGAAACAAACAAACAAATAATGCAATAAAAACCCTACAAATATTACCCCTAGAAAATAGGTGACAACATAACAAACAAAAAAAAAATGGGGGAATAGAAGAAAATGAAGGGGGTGGCTACGCTATCTCCATATGTACTAGGAAAGTGGATGTTACCTACATAGTTATATGGATTTAATATCCAATAAAAAACTTCAAACCAAATGTAGTTCTCCTAGGGAATGGGAAGAATGTGATAATTTATGAAAACAAATAGAATGGATGTGATATAAGAATAGGAATGATCTTGCAAAATGGCAAGTGCATGAGAGAAAAAAGACAAAAAATATGGGTAAACTAAATGATAAGTGATTTACTTATAACTTAGTAAGGGTTCCAAGAATCCTTAAGGCAAAGAAGTGGTCAATGTTTTTATTCTTTTCTATCAATTTTTTAAAATGTTTTTGGAAGTGTTTTGGAGTGTCTCAACTCAATCAAGAATGATGAGACACCAAATATTTCAAACTCACAAGATAGTGAGAGCGTAGCTTAGGTTACTTTTAAAATAGCAAAAGCATGGCTTAGGTTGCTCACAAAATGGTGAGAGCATGACTTAGGTTGCTCACAAAATGATGAGAGTATGGCTTAGGTTTCTCACAAAATGGTGAGAGCATGAAAAGGGTGACTGAGCTAACCTCAACAAGTATCAAGTGATACCTACATAGTCCTAGAGTAGGAATTCAAGTCACTATAGTTTCACCCTTACAGGGGAGGAATTTGACAAGTGCAGTAGTTAATTCAAACAAAATAGGCATAGTTAGTATAAAGGCACAATGTGGTATAGGAAGTGGCAAGTTGGTACATCAAGGTTTAATGTTGCCCCTAGTTTTACCATAGATAGTTATAACCAAGACACAATGACATAGAGCAAAGCTATTAATTTTCCCAAAGGTGGTTATAATTAGAAACAAGACTGGTGGTAAGAAATAAAAACAAATGAAGGATGCAACTACCAAAACTTATATCATACTGTCGCAAATATGATATTTTTTTGAAGTTCTAAAACAAACTAATAAACTAATCAAATACTTTGATACTGAAACTACGTAATGAATGACAAAAACCAAAGTCAAATGGGCTAGGTTTTTAGAACACACTAGGTTGATAGGTCAGAAGAGGAAAGTGGATATGGCAAAGAGGATGGATAAGGATGGTATTTGTACAAAGAAGAATGGTAATAAAAAGGCATAACTAAAATGGTCCTTATAGATAATACACCTTAGCATTCAAACATACTACCACTTGAGATGAACAATATACATTGGTTATGAAAGTTCCTCTCCATCTAGTGTGGTGAACCTATATGCTCCTGATCCATAATCTGTAGTGATGATGAAATGCCCCATCTAGTTTGGTTTGAATTTCCCTTTCTATTTCTTCTTGGCCATGGTATTTTTTTGGTTTTATTTAAGAATAATATAACCAAGTTCAAAAGTTCTATACTTAACATGCTGATTATAGTGGCCTTTGATTTGATTCTGATATGCTTGAAGATTGTTGAGCACGTCTATACCTTTCTCATCCATTAGGTCTAGCTCTTACAAGTGAGCTACTTGATAATCATGATCATCTAGAACATGCTTAAAGAGATGCACAGTGAAGGCAATTCAACCTCAATGGGAAGGATGGCTTTAGTACCATAAACAAGTGAGTATGGAGTGGCTCTTATGGGGATATGATGATTGGTACAGTATGTCCAAAGGGTAAGGAATATCTATAGGTGCCAATCATGATCAACATCATTGACAATATTTTTGATAATGTTGATAATGGTTTTATTATATGCCTCAACCTAACCATTACCTTAAGGGTAATATGTTGTAGAAAAATGTTGGGTGATGTTGTACTCATTACATAACTAGTCTGCATATTTGTTCTTGAATGATCCTCCATTATTAGATATAATGTCAGATGGGATAATTTAGTGGTAGATGAAATGGTTGAAGATGAATTTGGAAATTTACTTTCTAGTCACATAAGTGAGGGGTATAACTTCAACCCACTTAGTGAAATATTCAGTGGTGGTAAGGATATGTTTATGGCCATCAGATGAAGTGGGGTTAATCTTCCCAATGAGGTCAAGTCCCTATGTATAAAAGGGCCATGGTGTCAACATCAGTTTTAGAGTTTTTGATGAGTCATGAATCAAATTAGCATGCCATTGACATTTGTCACATTTATTTACATATGCAATGGCATCTGTGTCCATTGTGGGCCAATAATAATCAGTAAACAAAAGCTTTTTAGATAGGACTGCCCCACTAGAATGGGACCCACATACTCCTTCATGAACTTATCTTAATGCTAATGTAGACTCTACTAAAGTTAAACAATGAATCAAATTCCCATCAAAACTAACATGGTAAAGAGTGGATCCAAGTAAATTACAACAAGCAAAATGATGAATGAAGGCTTTGGTTTTTTTTTCAAGATAGGTTAGGTGGTAGAATTTGGTCATGAAGGTAGTTGTAAAGGTTTGAGTACCAAATAGAATTAGGAGCAATAATATCACAAATCATGGTGATGATTGATGGTTCATGAGCTAGTGCTAACAAATTCTAAATGAGGAACCGATACTCTCTAGCTTTATCTATTTGTCAAATCAAAGAGCCAATAGTAGCCATGACATCTACAGTTCTATTACCAGCTCTCAGTATATGCTCAAACTAAATGTTGGCAATTTAATTTTTAAGAGTGTCAACCATGTCTTTATATGGAACCAGCTTGTCATCTTTGGTTTGAAAATGATTTGTAACCTAATTGATGATTTATTGAGAATCAAGATAAACTTGGAGATGAGATATATTCTAATGTACTACTTATTGAAGTCCTACAATAAGTGTTTCATACTCAGCCATGTTGTTTGTAAAAGGAAATATAATTATGAATGATTTAGGGATTAGATCCCCCTATGGTGTAATAAACAATAGGCCTACCCCCAATCCATGTGTAGTGAATGAACCATTAAAATACACCTTCTAGGGCTGCTCCTCAAGGGGTGTATCAATAATGATGATGATGGATTCATTAGGAAATCGAAACTTGAGTGGTTGTGTGTCCATGAGAGGTGTTTCAACAAGTTGATCTACAAGAACTTATCCCTTTATTTCTTTTTGATTGACATAATCTATGTCAAACTCATTGAGAAACATGATCCATTTAGCCATTCTGCCTTGCAAATCTATTTTAAATAGTAGATACTTAAGTGGATCTACCTTTGAAATGACCATGGTTTTATTATTTAACATGTAATGATGTAGTTTATGAGCTTTGAAAACCATGGATAGGCAAAAATTTTCAACAGGTGCATAGTTATGTTCACATGTAACCAAGGTACAACTTAAGTATTATATAACATGCTCCTTTTGATTATCATCATGTTGATCCAAGAGTGCCTCAGGGCATGATCAGTAGATGATAGGTATAACAAGAATGGCGTTCCTAGCATAAGAGGTAATAAAATAGGTGGATTGATAAGATAATCTTTGAGTTGTTGAAAAGTTGTTTGGCAGTGATCATCCTAATGAAATTCAACTCCTTTCTTCAAAATATGTGTAAATGGATGGAACTTATCTACTAACTGAGATATGAAACATCAAATTGATTAGATCTTACCTTGTAAACTATAGATTTGTTTTAAATTGGTTAGTGGTAGCATCTCAGTGATAGCATGAACTTTAGCTAGATCAACTTTAATACCTCTATGAGATATGATGAAGCCAAGTAATTTTCCTAAAGTTACACCAAACACACATTTCTTTGGATTGATTATAACTTTATACTCTTGTAGTCTTTCAAATATCTTATACAACACTGCTAAATGGTCAGCCCTAGTTTTGGATTTTCCCAATATCTCATCGACATAGTCTTCAATAATATCATGCATCATGTCATGGAATATGATAGTCATGGCCCTTTGATATGTAGCTCTTGCATTCTTAAGGCCAAATGGCATCACTTGATAGCAAAATGTTCCCCATGGAGTGGTGAACATTGTTTTATGTTGATCTTCTAGTGTTATTTTGATATGATTGTATCCTGAAAAGCCATCCATGACTTAAAGCATTTCATAACCTACCATGGATTTAATGATCATAATAATATTAGGCAAATAAAAAACATATTTAAGACAAGCTTTGTTGATGTCTCAAAAATTAGTATAAATTTTGATTCCTTTAGGATTTTTACTAACAGGTACAACATTAGAGATCCATTTTGAGTAGTCAATGGATCAGATACATCCTTCTAAGATTTTTTCCAACTCTTTCTTTACTAATACAACAATACAAGGACTCATCTTATGGAGATTTTATTTTATTGATTTGGCATCAGGATTAACCACAAGGTGGTGCAAAACCAAGGTGGGGTTAATACTGGCATGTCAGAATAGGCCCATACAAATATATCCACAAACTCTCTCAATAGAGATGTAAAAACATCATGTTCCTCCTCAATGAGGGATGCACCTAATTTTAACCATTTTAGGTTTGATGGAGTCCTGATGTTTACCTCTATAGTATCTTTGACTAAAAGGGTCAAACCATCTTCTAGGATAGTAGGCAATGACTTGAACTATTAGATTATGTCAGGGTCCTCTATTAGGACTTGATCTTCAACTTCTCCTAGGCATGATGAATCTAAATCCCCTAATGGGAGATCTGGCCACATAACAAAAATAATAAAAAATTATTGGATAATTTGATCAAATACTTATTGTTACTTAAAATTGAACTCTTGTTGGGGATCAACCAATAATTTGATTACACTTATGAAAGCAATAAACCGCAGAATTAAATCAGATAGATAAGTAACTAGAATGAGATAATAGCAAAGAATAAGAGATATAAGAAACCACCCTAAAAACTTGTATTAAAATCTTTATAGAAGGAATATAATTGAAGAAACTTCTTTCTTCCACACCTCTCTCAGATGTACAGATCTCTCTCTAGATCTCTTTCCCTCAAGAGCTCTCTCTCTCAAGTATAATCAACTCTAACAACCTGGATTGATTCACCTATACAATTCTGTACTGTTCTCTCAACATACCAATACACTAAGCTAAGAAGATCTAATTCTACATATAGAATTAGGAGACTTGAGCATGCATTTACAACCAAAAGTTAAGCCTATTGAACAAGGGCTCTAAAAATAATCTTACTAATAATAGAGACGCGGACTTAAGACTATGACTTAAACTCATCATGCAAACACTCAGTTCTGTCCACGAAAATAGCTTTCTGGATGCACAGGTAACCAATGCCGGTTCTTGCCTGCTTGCCTATGACTGACATCGGCCGATTACCTGTCGACGCCAGCATCTCTTGAACTGCACCTGACCGATGTCGGTCGCTCCTGATCGATGCCGGTGACTGTGTAAACCTGCAACTATCAAAATGTGCTCCTTGGTGAAGCTTTTAGGCTCCACACCTTAACAATCTCCCACTTGGAGATAAATAGCTGCACCAGTACCTGTATAGCAACATCTTCTAGCTCCTCCATCTTCAACTCAATCATGAAGACCAACAGAAGTTGAATAAAAATTTAACTTCTCCTTTGTAACCAACTTGGTTAACATATCAACAAGATTCTTATCTGTATGGATCTTCTCCAGCTTCAACTCACCATCCTCCAATACCTTTTGTATGAAGTGGTACCTTAGCTGTATGTGCTTTGTTCTTGAATGAAAGGCTAAATTCTTAGCCAAATGAATTGCACTTTGACTATCACTGTATAATTTGCAACTCTCTTGCTCCTTTCCAAGCTCTTCCATGAACCGTGTCATCCATATCATCTCTTTGCTAGCCTCCGTGACTGCAATATACTTTGATTCTGTAGTTGACAAGGCAACAACCTTCTGCAACTTTGATATACAGCTAACCACCGTTCCACCAACAGTGAAAACATATCTTGTGGTACTCCTCCTGCCATCCAAATCACCTGCCATATCTGAATTTACATAACCATGTAGAGAAGTATCTGAACCTCCATAGCACAAATGTCTACTGCTAGTTCCTCTCAGATATCTAAGGATCCACCGAACTGCTTTCCAATGTTCCTTTCCTGGATTGGCCATATACTTACTTACAACTCCCACTGCTTGGGCAATATCCGGTCTAGTACACACCATTGCATACATTAAACTCCCTACTGTGGAAGAATATGGAACTCTACTCATGTACTCTACCTCATCATGTGAATTAGGACATTGTTATTTACTCAACTTAAAATGTCCAGCCAAAGGTGTGCTTACTGGTTTTGCATCCTGCATATTGAACCGTTTCAACACCTTGTTCACATAATCCTCTTGAGACAAAATCAACCTGTGATTTTTCCCGTCTCTCTTAATGCTCATGCCAAGGATTTTCTTTGCTGCTCCCAAATCCTTCATGGCAAATGTTTGAGCTAATTTCACCTTAAGCTCAGAGATATCCTGCATGTGTGATCCTGCAACTAGCATATCATCTACATACAACAATAGAATAATATATCTACCATTATCCAATCTCTTAAAATACACACAATGGTTAGATTGACACCTACTGTAGCCATGCTCAGTCATAAACCTGTCAAATCTCAAATACCACTATCTAGGAGCTTGCTTGAGGCCATACAAGCTTTTCTTCAATCTACATACTAACTTCTCCTTACCTTTGACCTCAAATCCTTCCAGTTGTTCCATGTATATTTCCTCATCCAAATCTTCATGAAGAAACATTGTCTTAACATCAAGCTGCTCAAGATGCAAATCCTCAATAGCAACTAAAGACAGTACAGTCCATATATAAGTCATTTTAACAATAAGAGAAAAAATTTCACTAAAATCAATACCTGGCTTTTGTGCAAATCCTTTCACTACCAATCTGGCCTTATATCTCATCTGTCCATTCTCACCTTCCTTCAACCTGTAGGTCCATATGTTCTTCAGTGTTCTCTTACCAGCTGGAAACTCAACCAAATCCCATGTTTAGTTCTCTCTCAAGGACTCCATTTCCTCAACCATGCCACACTCCCACTGACTCTTGGACTCCACCTGTATTGCTTCTTGAAAACTATCTGGTTCTCCACCATTAGTTAGCAATAAATCGAATAATGAAGGGGAATATCTAATTGGAGGCTTACTTACCCTTTTTGACCTCTTGATGGGCATCTGAGACTCGTTCACAACACGCTGCCCACCCAAATTCTCTGATAGTGACCGACCTCGGTCATCTCCAGACCTGTTACTGGCTGACATTGGTTCTACCTGACCAACATCGGTGCCTATCCTATCGACGTCGGTCTCTGTATGACTGACTTCAGTTTCTATCCTATCGACATCGATTCCTGCCTTGCCGACGTCAGTCTCTATGTTTTCTTGCAAGTGATTATTTCTTTTTCTCATGAGCTTATTTTAGACCGTCACCTCGTCTAATTCTCTATTGCTCTGCCCAGATTGATTCAACTTCTTCAGCTGATCACTATACATCACTTTTTCATTAAAAACAACATCACGGCTCCTAATTATCTTGTTAGTTCCTAGATTCCAAAATTTGAAACCAAAATCATCTGAGCCATAGCCAATAAATTTGCACCTCATAGACTTAGCATCTAGCTTCTTTCTATTTTTTTTTATCAACGTGCACAAAGGCTTCACAACCAAAAACTTTGAGGAATGAGAGATCTAACTTTTTACGTATCCATGCCTCTTCTAGAATTCCACCATCTAGAGCTGTAGAGGGTCCTCTATTAATCAGGTACACTGCAGTGTCAATAGCTTCTGCCCAAAACTCTAAGAGCAAACCAACATGAAATCTCATACATCTTACATGCTCCATGATTGTTCTGTTCATTCTTTCAGCAATTCCATTCTGCTGAGGTGTCCTTGGAACCATCCTTTGCCTGTAGATTCCATGCATATAACAATACCAGTTGAACTTATAACTGCAGAACTCACCACCATTGTCAGATCTCAGGCACTTCAATCTTTTGCCTGTTTCATTCTCAACCATAGCTTTCCAAATCTTAAAAGTCTCAAATACATCAGATTTCTTCTTAATACAATAGATCCATACCTTTCTTATAGCATCATCTATGAACGTAACATAGTACTATGATCCTCCAATAGAAGCAACTTGAGCCGGTCCCCACACGTCTGTGTGAACAAGCTACAACTTATGCCTCTTCTTTGTTGACCCAGTCTTGAGAAAACTCACTCTCTTCTATTTTCCAAAAACACAGTGCTCACAAAAATCTAGATCTATGCTTTTCAAATCTGAAAGCTTACCTTTAGACTTAAGAATTGACATCCCCTTCTCACTCATGTGGCCAAGCCTTGAGTGCCACAATTTTGCATCCACATCTGAAGTAGATAATACAGAAGGAGAATTGTTAGTAACACAATTACATAAATAGAGAGTACCTACTCTCTTACCTCTGGCCATAAAAAGTGTACCCTTGGTCACCTTCCAAGATTCAGCTGTGAGAGTTACTGTACAACCCTCATCCCCTAACTTTCTTGCAGAAATCAAATTCCTCTTCAAGCTAGGAACATGCATAACATCTCTCAACACCCATGTGTTTCCATTCTACATTTTCAGCTGCACTTTACCTTTGCCAATAATTTTACAAGACTCATCATCCCCTAAACACACTATTCCAAAATCTCCATGGATATAGTCACTAAAATATTCTCTATTAGGGGTAGCATGAAAAGATGCACCAGAATCTAAAACCCAAGATTCTATATTATTATGCAAAGAGAATATTACATCATCTTGTGTAATACCCTGCAACCTTTGCTTCTTCCTTTCCTTCATGCTGATTGTCCTCCTTAGGCTTTGACCAACAATCTCTGCTTATGTGCCCCATCTTTCCACAATTCCATCATTGTGGCTTCCTACCATTTCTAGATTTGGATCTACCTCTCACCTTAGACTTAGATCTTGATCTCCCTTTCTTGCTCTTCTCTTTTTGCTTTCCCCTACTCTCAAAACTTAAAGCGTTCCCTGATGTTTCCTCTGTACTTTTCCTGTGAATTTTTTCATTCAAGATAACACTAACAACATCCTCTACTTTTAAAATATTTGAAGCAGATGCAGTATTACTAACTGCCATTACTAAGCTATGCTAGCTTTCAGGCAAAGAACATAATATTAAAAGAGCTTTAATTTCATCATCAAACACTATTTTGACTGAACTTAATTGATTTACAATTCCATGGAAATCATTCAGGTGATTAGATACAGATCCACCTTCCTACATATGCAAATTAAATAACTGCTTCATAAGATATACCTTATTAGAAGCTGAGGGTTTTTCATACAAATTTGCTAAAGTAGTCATCAACTCTACCATTGTTTTTGCCTGTGATAAATTAGATATCACAGTAGATGCTAGACTCAGTCTTATAGACCCCAGAGCCTTTCTATCAAGAACTTCCCATTCTTCATCATCCATGTCTATGGGCTTCTTTGCAATCCCACCTAACGGTAAGTATAGATCATTCTGATACAGATAGTCCTCTATCTGCATTCTCCAATGTTGATAATTTTTTCCATTGAACTTCTCCATTCTCAGTTTACTTTCTTCTACCATTGATTCTCCCACTCAAACAGAAATCCCTACAGAAACCCCTGTGAGTAACCTGTAATCAATACATACTACACAGATCTGAACCACCTGTTAGTGAACCTGAGCTCTGATACCACTTGTGGATATCAAGCTCTAAACCTACAACCAAGGCTCTGATACCACTTGTTGGGGATCAACCAACAATTTGATTACACTTATGAAAGCAATAAACCACAGAATTAAATCAGATAGATAAGTAACTAGAATGAGATAATAGCAAAGAACAAGAGATAAGAGAAACCACCCTAAAAACTTGTATTAAACTCTTTACAGAAGGAATACAATTGAAGAAACTTCTTTCTTCCACACCTCTCTCAGATGTATAGATCTCTCTCTAGATCTCTTTCCCTCAAGAGCTCTCTCTCTCAAGTACAATCAACTCCAACAACCTGGATTGATTCACCTATACAATTCTGTATTATTCTCTCAACATATCAATACACTAAGCTAAGAAGATCTAATTCTACATATAGAATTAGGAGACTTGAGCATGCACTTACAACCAACAGTTAATCCTCTTGAACAAGGGCTCTAAAAATAGTCTTACTAATAATAGAGATGCGGACTTAAGACTATGACTTAAACTCATCATGCAAACACTTGGTTCTGTCCATGAAAATAGCTTTCTGGACACAATGGTAACCGATGCCGGTTCCTAACTACTTGCCTGTGACCGACATCGACCGATTCCTTGCTGATGTCGGCGTCTCTTAAACTACACCTGACCAACGTCGGTCGCTCCTGACCGACGCTGGTGACTGTGTAAACCTGCAACTATCAAAATGCACTCCTTGGTGAAGCTTTTAGGCTCCACACCTTAACAAATCTGATACATAGGCAAGTTCATCGTTGGTAGTCTCCTAGTCTAAATTCAAATAAGAATGAACACCCCCATCTAATGAAACCTAAAATAGATTTTCAGTACTAGATTGGCCTTTATCTTTACTTTTTCCATGGTTAGAAAACACCTCAAAGAGGTTTTCACTTTGGAACCTTAATGTTTTAATTATTTATTTTTGGCTAAGGGAGTTCCCTCACTCTCCAAAATAGGATTTAGGATCCAACATGATTAAGAATTTTGATTTGTGATCTCCGAATGGAATGTTAGCTCTAAGGCCTAAGAAATCATAAAATGCCTCATCATTTTGGAACTCATCAATCAGTAGACTAGATTCTTGTTGGTCCCAATCTATCAGTTGGGGATTATATAATGGTAATGGGTTATGATAAATGGCTTAGGTAAGGGTAAAAATAGCCTTGTTATCAAACAAGTTGATTTCAATTAGGTTATCAAAAGTAAGGCTATAATCAGACACTGCTTCACTATCAGCATCATCATCACTAGTCACTAGTGATGGAGTTTAAATAAGATATGTGGGGTCACCCCTAGGTGGTTTAAATCCAAGTCCATAAGGTATTTCATACTTAGTCATGGAAATTGGCTCGATGGTTCCTTGTTGATTTAGTTTGAGGCATCTTCCTTCATAATTATGACACTCCATTATCCTATTGGGAATAGGATACTTTGTATTTTTATAACAACCAACTTAGTCATCATTGTATAACCATGATTCATTCCCTTCAAGAGGGTCAGGTCCTAGGCCAAATGTTGGTACAAATGAGACAATTATCTTATCTTTATTTTTTTGTTGCCAATGCATATGTGAGATGATCTTAGGTCACCCAAAGGTTTTTGGATTTTGAGGAAGATTAGCAATGTGAAATGTGTCATGGGTCACATATTCTCCCAGTCCATTATCTAAAATGGTGAAATTATTAGAAGCTTCAGGAGGTAGCATGTGGGAAAGATAATCTAGGGTATTAGGATCTATGCAATTATCTGATGAAGGATCAATAAGTATAGCTTTTCCTCTATCTTACTTGGAACTTAGATTCATACTATACTGATAATTACAGCTTTGAAACTCAGCCTCAATATACTTACAGTGCTTGTATGTGTGTAAATCTCTTGGAATATTCACTTCCATCCTTGAGTGGGAAAACTTGATACATTGGTATAGTGTTGATGGGACTTCATGAATCTTATGTAACCAAGGCCTACCTAGAAGAATATTGTATGATAACTCAAGATCCAACACATGGAAAAGTGTGTCATGGGTTAAGGGCCCAATGATAACTAAAAAACTATTGGTGCCCTATGACTCTCTTTCCTAATTATCATAGGATTTAAGAGTTATTATTTTTGGCTGGAGATCTGTCATTATGTACCCAAGAAGCTTGATGAACTTGAGAGACACTATGTTGAGGCCATATCCATTATCTTTAAGGACACATTTGACTTTATGCCATTTGATACAAACCTCTATGTACAATGGGTTATTATGAGGTGGGCCAAGGGAAGACATATCACTTTGGTTGAATGTGACTTGTTGGAATAGAAATAGGTGTCCAACTAAAGCTTGAAAGTTATCAGGGATTTGTCACTAGAAATAGTGGATTGGGTTAAGAACTCATTAAAGATGTTCTTGTGGATTATTGATGTTTGTAGCAAATCTAAGATATAAATTTTTGTTGGTGTCTTTTGCAATTGTTCCACAATATCAAACTTCTTGTCTTAGTCAGTAGTGAATGGTTTATTCTGAGGTTGAATGGTTGGTTGGAAGATAGGTAAAGTCATGGATGGTTGTGGACCTGGGATAGTAATATTCAACCTCTAAGTTGTGATTTCACAATCAAGATTAAATACTAGACCATTATTGCTAATTGATGTTAGGAATGGTGTGGGGCCAGACATGACAAGTCTTAGTTGTTGGTACACTTGCATGTGGTCATGTGATAAGGACAATTTATTGCTATAAGATCTGAAAGTAGAAGTCCTAGTTTTTTGAGTTTGCCTATATGTACACCTAAGTCAAAGAAGGATTATCCATGTGATTTGGTTGAATATTGTTGTTTAGTAATGGTTTAGGTTGATTAGTGTTTGATCTGGGATTAATGGAGATGGTATTAATGCTACCCCCTATAATATGACCTACAACCCTATTATAGTCATGTGAAATTGTATAGTAGTTTTGTTGGTTGTTACCATTCTAACCTTGGTTTTCTCCATTATTATATCATGGATTTTGTTGTTGATTATGTTGATTCAGCTGGTTTGGCCTTTAATTTTGATACTGTTGATTTTACTATTGCACTGGCCATTATTGTTGCTAATTGTTCTACTATTGTTGATTGTTATGTTGGGGAAAGGGGTTTTGAGTGATCCCAAGAGTTTTATTATAATTGGAAGCACCATTATCCAATTTTAACTCCCCATTATCATACATATTCTTGATTAAATGCTTGATTTGGACACATCTTCGTAGATTATGCCCATTGACCCGATGATAATCACATAATTTGTTTTCATAGTACCAATCAAGATAAGGAATGCCTTGTAGATAATGTTTTGGTATGGGACAACTAATTATATTAGTGGTAGTAAGATTGTAAAATATAGACTCAATAGGTTCTCCTAGGTCACTAAAGACACGATGTGCAGGGATGGTTCTTCTAGGAGGAGGGGTTTGCAAAGGTAAAGGCTATTGTATTTTTTGTGTAGGTCTTGGTTGTTGCACTTGAGGCATTAGTTAGAGAGGTTGTTGGGTATTAGTAAGATAAAAAGGTGGTGCATATGATGTTTACATAGTTTGGACATGATGAGATTTGATTACTCCATTTCCCACAACATTTCTTTTGTGGTTGAATTGCTTCAATATTTCATGATTATTGGCCTATGATGGTTTTGATGCTTGCACTTGGAGTGGATTTTGGTCATTTACATGATTTTTACATTTATTTTTATTAGTTGAATTAAGCTTGATGACCCCTTTATTGATGAGCACCCTCTCGATCAACAAACCTTTATCAATTATTTCTTTGAATGTATGTACACATTTCAGTTCCAGATGATAGGCTATCTCACTATGAAATTTTTTAGTAAACATAGAAGTTAATTATTTATTTAGTAAACTATTGTTAAATGGATTGTAAGGGATCTCCATCACTATAAATAACTTACAAAACTTTCCCTAGATTTTTGCTTTGCTTGTGTCAGGTCTACTAATGAAATCTCATGCTCAAGATTATAAGAAAAGTGTTTTAAAATTTTATCAAAAAGATCATTAAAGTCCATTACTGAATTCTTGGGAAATTTCAAAAACCACTCCAAAGCTTGTCCATCCAGGCTCATTGGAAACAATAACAAAATGTACATGTCACTATATGCCGCTAGTTGACATGCAACAAAGAATTCGGTCAAATGGGCCTTAGGGTCACCTTTCCCTTTATACTTATCAAATTTGGGTGGTTCATATCCTAGAGGAAATGGTATCTACAAATACTCCATATTGAATAGATAGGAACATACGTCATCCAATTTGAATTTTTTAGTTTACTTCCCCACTTGAATAGTAGCAATTACATCCTTCATTTATTATAATTCTTGGGAGAGGAAACTGAAAGGGATATTGGTTTGAGGGAGAATATTGGTTTGGTTAAATGGTTGGAAGGTCACAAGTGGGACACTTTAACTAGGGTATGATGGAGACACCTTTGGGGTATATTGGTTTGGTTGGGGAATAGACTAGGAATATACATACATGGATTGGGATGCACTTTTAATTGCACATTTGGCTACACGATATTCTGGTTTGGGTTGGTGATAAAGTTTTGACCTAGGGAATTTTATGGTTGGTTTGGAGGGATATAATTATACTATGTCTATTGTGGTTGAAAAGGGACATGCTACCGACTAATTGAACCTTGTTGTTGAGTGAAAACTTGTGGATGAAGACCTTATCTTTGGATTTATGGCACATTTTGAACCAATGGTTATTTAGTAGATAATTGAGAAACATGGGGACCTCTTTGTTGCACAAATTATTATGAATAAGTGAAAGTAGATTGTAGATTCAATATTTGTCGCTGACCAATATTTGCACATTATTAACTAGTCATTACTTGGTTTTGGATTGGCATATTAGTCTGTAATTGAAAAGGTGTGTTCATCATTACTTGGTGGGATGGAATATTTATTTCCCCTAATTGAGGTGGTAAAGTATTCATCCTTTGTTACATTGATACACTAGACTGTGTTTGTTGTTGTGGAATACTACTTGCTACCTGTTGAGGAGGAGTAGGATTCATCACATTCTATCATTGAGGTGTGATATTGGCTATTGTTTGATTACCTAATCACATAGGTTGTACACTTGAGGAAGTAGTTGGTTGAGGCAAGGTACAAAAACTCCTATTCCTTGGTATGATGATTTGCTCATGGGATTAACTATAGGCAAATGTTGTTGGCTAGTTTTTTATGCATTAGTACCACTTTGGTCAAGATTGGACATTTTTTGCACATTATCCACTAAATTTGGCTCACTATTTAGTATATAATTTGAAGACACTTCTTTAATAACTGGCATATGTATCAAGTTATCTATGGAAGAGGTTTGTACAAATGGGCCAGAATTTAGATTTTCTAGTCCAATTAATTCCATCAACACTCTTTTTGAAGTAATTAGGTTAATGGGAGGCTTACTTACCATGTTCATCTGATTGAAATCATGTGTTGAATTTAGGTAGGTTTGGTATGCTATTTGTATTTGGTTAAAGTGATATTCCATGATGTTTTTACCTCAATTGGATATATTGGGGTCTTGGTACGTTGTTTGGACTAGAGCCATAGGATTGTTAGAAGAAGCTTATTGATCATAAATGATATTATGGGGCACTCTTACTAGACTTAGTAAATTTTCATGGGGGAAGTCTACTAGAAACTTAGACCCTACCTCTATGTCCCTAGCCAAAATATCATCTTTATTCTCTAAAAAATGTCACTAAAACAAAAATGGATCATATGTATAAGTCAAATTAGTAGAATATGAATCTTGAAGTATTGGCTCATCCACCATGGATATTATAGCTAAGTATTGCATAGTTTGTTCTTGGTCTTATTTTGTGTAAGGTGGTGTGTTAACCAAATAATTGGCCAATGGATCTTGGATCTGTGCTCCTAGTTGAGTATTATAAGAGGGATAAGAATCCATATCATAAGCAATGTTATCCACATAGGATCCCTGCACCATTTCTTCCTATGAAACTACATTACTAATCCTTGGATCATACATGAGTCCACTATGAGTGTAGGAATATATGTTGGGATCCATAGTCAATGCTTTACGATAAAAGGTCAAAGAGTTATAAAAAATCTAAAAAGGATAGAATCTAAAACAAATGATGCCTTCAACTTGGTCTAGATTTGTCAAAAGGATCAAAAGTTTTATTCAAATATTTGTGAGGAAACAAGCTAGCATAAAATATCTAACATTTCACTGTTCACATAAAGGAAAGCAAGTAAATGGACCAAAAATTAGAATGCCAAACTCTAAGGTCAAAGTGTTTAAAATTAGTCTAATCGAGGAATTTAAAAGTTGTTAGGTCTTTTAGATAAACACGGCATCAAAATCTTGCTCAAACAAGGCATGTGTTAGGACTCTTGGCCAAATGACATCAAAAGCTAGACTTTGAAAATAGATAAAAGTTTTAATCTAACAGATTTGAAACACTTCTAACAAACACTAGGCATTAGATTCTTGGTCATGAACTTGGTCAACTAGGTATAAGGTATGAAACAAAAGTCAATTTAACAATAGTTTACTTTCTCACAAAAATGGTATAAAACTTGGTTCTATTGACAAACAAGCTACACAAAGGTTGATAGCATAACTGTACTTGAGACAAAGGATCAAAAGTACACTTTGATTGGTATGAAAACATAGGAAATTTTTTGGAACTCTATGTAAGGGGGTCTATGAAATAATATTTGAAATGTTATGGGCAGTGTAATGATGCTATACTACCCAAAATATATGACAAAAATTTTGTTACAAAAGCTCTCTAAGGCAAAGACATTTTCCACAATTTTGATAGCATAACACTACCATTCTTAAATCAAAATGTTGTAATGTATAGACTTAAAGTGCAAGTGTTTAGCATAAAATGGCTTAAGTATATCAAATGATGATAATGATTATGAGTCTTAAATGACATTCAACCTAAATTGGAAATTAAACCTAAGTTCCCTCAAGTTTAGTGAAAATGGTGAACCCACTTAACACATCAACCGTATGAACTTGTAAAGGTGTAATTTTGAACTTAAATTATAAGTGGACTTAAATGATTTTGGTAAAGGTCTAGACTCAATTGGGCAGCATAACTATGCCAAAGTGGATGATATGACTCTCAATCTTTTGATGAACTTTTGAACAAGGCAAATGGATGATCTTATGTATGCAACATAACACTTCTTCATTCAAAAGAAAATTTGGACTATTTGTTTGGTTTGGAATATTTTTTTTACACCAAGTTTTGACTCCAAACAAGACTTTAAACTAGGACAAGATCAACTAATTAATCACCCTTAGATCCTAAACTGATAAGGTTGCTTGGTATTATTGAAATCCATCAATATATATCATTTGAGAAGCTTAAAGTAAATGTGCATTATATAGTAGGGTTTTTACACCCCCTTATCTAAAATGATAGTATTATGACATGGACTTAACAATACTTTTGTAATAAGTGGGGATTTGTCTAAGATCTAACAAGTTTTTGAATGATCTAGGGGAATAAATTACACAACTTTCATGCCAAATAATGCAAAATAAAAGCATGAATTTTGGGTTTATATCACTTGGCTTATTACAAAAAGGTCTAGTCCTTTTTGCAACCACTACATCCTATTGTTTGCTCAGTGTAGTGTGGTGTCTAAAGTACCACTACATCTCTTGTGTAAATATAAAAGAGTCAAATGAAGTCAATACCAGGAGATGAAACCCTAGGTTAAAGCTTCCCTAAATAACTTGCGGGAGGTGATGAAGTCCCCCTCACAAGCCAAGATGCATAAATAAATAAATCATGAAAGTAGAAATACTTGAGGGTCATTTTCAAGATCACCCAAACATTGATGAGTTTTTGAGGAGTTCTTTAGACAACTTTTTTTCAAAGCCTTGGACTAGGCTATTTACAATGGGAATGTCGCTTTTGATTCCAAGAGTTCCCTATAAGGGACAAATGGAAGAGCATATATGAAACATTCCTCTTTTTTCTAACAAATATCCAACTAAACAACTATTATAAGCAAGATTTGAAAAGTGTGTTCAATTTTAAACCCAAATGAAATATTTGGTGGTGTTCATTTGACCCCTTGGTCTTAGTTGTAAATTTTGAAAATCATTCACCAAAAATACCTAAATTCTTTTTTAAACACCAAAACAAAGTTCCTAATCAAATTTTAATCATGTAAAAGTCATTTAAACATGTTTTGATCAAATATCCCACTTGGTCCTGTAGTAAAATTGTTGGCATGTCTTTTAGCTTTGAAGCCCTTTTGAGTTTGAAACAACAAAGTTTGAAAAAGTAGGTCTCAGGTCTATGTTTTTAGAAAAACACAGTGATCAACATTGGTCAATACCACTGATGTTATTTATGGCCAAATAAGATCTGACTGATGTCAGTTCTAATGATTGACATTGGTTAAGTTAGTAACCAATGTTGGTATTTCTACCGATATCGGTTACTGTGTAAAAGTTATGGCAAGCAAAAATGGCAAAAGAATGTTAGAAAATCAATTTTCAAGAGTTTTAAAGGCTTAAATAAATATTTTAAAGTTGTAAAAGGATATCCTTCATGTGTAAGATGCATCTGGTCCCACTGGGCATGCCATTATGTGATCTAGGAATTTGAATCAAGAGAGGGTGGCTAGTATTGTGTTAGTTCCAAAATGAAAATAAAATGAAATAAACACACTAATATCATAACATCTCTAGGCCTAGACACTAGGGAGAGATTAGTTAACAATCATGAATGAAACACACAACTAAAATTCAAAAGAAAACTCTTATACCTTCCTTAGATGCTCCAAAATGCTTATTGTGGTGGCTTGCTCAGCTTATGCTCATGAAGTCTTTGGCAATGGAAGCTTGGCTACCTCCAACTCTCCTTGGCACCTTTGGCTTGCGGCTTGGCTTGGCTTGGAATTATTTTTGAATGGTAACACTAGTTGCATTAAGATTTTGGAACTAATCCTACATTATAAATTTTCACAAATTAAGCTTAGAAATGATGTTTTGAGGCCTCCTATTTATAGATTTTTGGATTTGATTAGAATCAAACTCAACTGTCCATCTCAAGATTGAGATGTGTGGTTGAGGATTAATTCAATTTTTGGAATTAAGTTTTTAATTATCCTCATCATGAAATTGGAAGAAGGGGAAATTAAGAGGCATGGAGGGCATCATGGAAGACATTGATGAGGCATGGAGGACATATATCATGATATTTGTGGCATTTATGGCCTAGGGATGTCTTCCCAAGAAATGAGGTCACTTAATGATGTAGATATTCAATATTGATTTCTATAAACAATTATTCAACAAGTTTCCATGGAATTATTAATTAGGCCTTGATTTGGGTTAATTATATCTTAAGCATGATTAAGCACATTGTGTACAAATTACCTAAATTAATTAGAATGCCTTGTTATTGGTCCTAAATTTGACTAGATTAGAATTGGAAGTCACTATCATATTCATTGGATGTGTATTCCCATTTAGGATTTGTTCAACAACACATAACAAAGGTAGGAGTCTTGTGCAAAATATTTGATAGGAAAGAGCAGCTCAAAGCATGTGGGTACAAAATTGGTATTTTGACTCAAAATGAATTGATCAAAGTTAGCTAGACCATAAATTGCATTGCCCCATTTAGTGATGCCCTAGCCAAAATCTGCACTTAAATATGTCAGTCTCACATCATTTTGTATGTTTTAGTGTTTTTAGGCCAAATTGTGCATTTTACGTGGAAATTGGCCAAAAGCTTGATTGGAGGTTATCGGTGGCTAGTTTTAGGTGTCTATAGTTTTTATCATGAAATATGACCCTAGTAATTTTTATTCTTGCAATATGACATATCATCCTAACGATATTCTTATTCTTCCCTCATCCACCTCACCATCAACTACTAACAATGCCACCTCACCACCAACCAAAACCAACAACACTCTCATCTACAATAGTGATGAAGCTTCATCTAGCTCATCTATCCCTTCCTCCCAAATTCCTATAGAGGATCCCTTGGAATCCATGTTCTAACATCTCTCACTTAGAGAGTATCACCTTTTAGCCTTGGATGCTTTCCCTACTCTGTAAGAGTATGGGAACCTTAAAAATAACCCTTCCTATGATCCCAACATCAGAACCATCATCCCTTTAGGACTCCCCAACAATCAAAAAAATTTAATCTATGGGGGACTTGATCAACCACTTTTTGCTCCCACCACTATCTCATCCATCTGACCATTCACCTCTAACTTCTCTTATCTAAACAAACTAACCTTTACCAGAGCTTACCCTTATAGGTGTACTTGGAAGGGGTTTGATCTTAACATTTATGAACAAGGACCTCACAAGTTACCCATAATAAAAACTCAAAATCCTCATGAGTTATTTAGCCTTAGGTTCATACCACCTAAATAACCCACCTCGCTAAAACCCATTACCACCATTGAAGAGGATGTCCCATATTCACTAGCCCCATCTCCCTCAAAATTTGAAGACTTTGATATCATCCCATCTAACTTATTTTATCAATACCATTAGTTTGGGCCCCCTGACCTATCAAAAAGGTGACTAAACTAAGACCCTTCCCCTCCTCCATCTTGAAATTATAGAGATTCTCCTACCACCAACACCATCCAACATTAGGATGATGATTATATTCTCACCTACCTTAGTGTAGAGGATTATTATAGTCATAAATCCCTTCCTCATGAGATTCAAACCATGTTGAATGTATCTACTATCGATGTCAACTTGGGTGCTCAGGATAACCCCCATATCATCAAAATTGGCCAATATATAATTTTAATGGAACAATAAGATTACCCTTCTTTCATTCATGACCATAACATAACATTTGCTTGGTCCTATCAAGATTGGCCCAGAATTGATCCTTCTATTACCCTCAACATAATTGTCACCCATATTGAGATTAAGCTAGTGTGGTATAAGCTTCAAAGGATGCATCTTCACATAGCCCTTCTTGTCAAAGAAGAACTTCAAAATCTCTTATTTTTGACCTCATTTGACCCATTGACTATCCATAATGGTTTTCTAGCATTGTTTCCATTATCAAACCCATAGGGGAACTTTGCCTCTACATCAAATTTCATAACCTCAACCTCACTTACCCAAAGGATGAGTTTCCTTTGTCAAACATCAACCAACTTATTGATATTATAGATGGCCACAAAATGTTATCCCTTATGGATGGTTTCTCAGGATATAATCAGATAATGTTTGCCCCCAAAATCCAACATAAAACTTCTTTTATCACTCCATGGGGGACCTTTTATTACAAGGTTATGTTATTTGGTCTGAAAAATGATAGAGCAACTTATCAACATGCCATGAACTATATTTTTCATGATCTCATCCATAAAATTGTCGAGGACTATGTGGATGATTTCCTTAGGAAATCTAAACATCTCAAAGATCACCTAGCCATTCTCACAATCATATTTGATCGACTAATCCATTATCATGTCAAGCTTAACCCTAAGAAGTGCATTTTTGGGATCTTATCAGGAAAACTTTTGGGTTTTATCATCTCTCTTTAAGCAATCAAAATAGACCCCACTAAATTTAAAGCAATCTTGGAGATGACTCCTCCTACTAATCTTAAGAAACTTTTTAGCCTGTAGCGGAAGTTCCAATCTATCCATCACTTTATCTCCTAGATATTATATAGATGTCAACCCTTGCACCATCTCCTCAAGAAAGACACCTCTTTTAAGTGGACCAAGGACTATCAACAAGATTTTGATTCAATCAAGGAGTATCTTCTTTCTCCACTCATTCTTATTCCTCCTAAAGAGGATTGACCCTTATACATTTATATATCCACCATGGACCATTCCCTAGGGGCAATGCTCACTCATCTTGATGAATAAAATAAAGAACAAGTCATCTACTACATTAGTCACACATTTATAGAATATGAGACTTGATATAATTAGCCTGTGAAACTTTTCCTCACCTTAGTCTTTGTGGCCTCAAAATTTTGCCATTACATTCTCAACCACAAAATCTATGTCATCACTAACACCGACCCAAAAAAGTATATGCACTCTAAACCATACCAAAACTAGTGTATGGATAAATAGATCATGCTCTTAGATGAGTTTTATATTGAGTTCCTCTAGCAAAGGTCCATTAAATGTAAATTCATTTCTAACCAATTGGCTGAAGCTCCTCTACCAAAAAATAACCACTTCATCTTGTATTTCTTGACAATTCCATCACAACTCTTTCCCAAGAAGAACCCACCTACCAAATGATAATGTTTTTTGATGGCTCCAAATTCCAACATGGTGGGAGTGTTGGAGTTATTCTCATTACCATTAATATTTAACCTCTTCCCTTTTATTTTAAACTTGACTTTGAATTTACCAACAATGTGGCTAATTATGAAGCCCCGATCATAGGTCTCCAAACTGCTCTAGCTTTGGGAGTCAAAACAATCAGTATCTTTGGTGATTTGCAAATTGTGATCAATCAAGTCAATGGATATTATCAATGTAAAAATTATGTCCTATTTAATTATAAACAACTCGTAGATGTAATCTTAACATCATTCAATCATTACCTTATTCAGTCAATTCCTTGATCAACCAAAAAGTTCATAGACACGATGGCTTCCCTTACTTCCCAAATCCCATCTCAACCTAACAAATCTAAAATATTTTTCACCATCCATCACTTTATCACACCCTCATATATTATTTCTAACCTTCCCACTATTTGTGGTGTGAAAGCATCTTCTTTCAACATTTGGTATGACCAAACTTTTAACTACCTTAACCTTTGCATTTTTCCTCCCAACCTTTTGAAGAATTCTCAAAGAGATTCTTATTTAGAGTACCTCTCATTACACCATAATAAGGGGAATCCTTTATAAACATGTCTTTAATGGCTTCCTTCTCTTTTTCCTTCACATTCATGAAGCTTCCCACACTATCAATAAAACACATGATGGAATCTATGGGGGACATTTTAGTGGCCTAGCCATTGCTAAATGTATCCTTTTCCTTGGCTATTATTAGCATACCCTCAATTAGGATTGTTATGATTATGTAAATAAGTGTGTCAACTATCAATAGAATTCTAATTTACATCATGCACTAGCCCATGGCCTTTGAGTATCGAAATATTATTGACCCTTTTTGCAATGGGGTCTTGATCTTATTGGGGGAATCAATCCTCATTATTCATAATGACATCAATCCATCACTATCACCACCAAATATTTCACCAAGTGGGTGGAGGCCATCCCTCTTATCTTAACCAAATCTAAAAAGATTATTGATTTTATCAATCATCATATCATCTGTCACTTTGGTGTTCTTCATAAGATCATCACTGATAATGGCAAATATTTAAAAAAAAGAAAGTCCAAGGTCTTTTTGATGATTTTGGCATCAAGTTAAGATTTTCCTCACCCTATCATCCATAAAAAAATGGATAGATAGAAGCTTGTAATAAAATCCTCAATAAAATGTTAACCAAAGTCATTAATGATTTAGGTCAAGATTGGCACCTACACTTTCCCTTTGATTTATGGGCCTATCGTACAAGAATTTGAACCTCTATGGGTGATACCCCTTTCTCTCTCATCTTTGGAGTAGAGGTAGTCTTGCCTCTCAAAGTCTAGATCACTTTTGTTTACATATATTTGCATGAGATCATTTCTAAAAGAAATTATCATCAATAACATCTTGAAATACTTGATGAACATCACCTCATTGTGCTTAATCTTCTTCATGTATATCAACAATGAATCAAGCATGCTTACAAAAAACACTTAAAAAAGCAAGAATTCAATATCAGAGACCTTGTCCTTAAGGAAAACTAACATGTAACTAATATGGAGAAAAGTAAGAGGGGTAAGTTTTCTTTTAATTGGCTTAGACCCTACATCATAACCCATAAGTATGGATTAGGTGATTATCATTTGTCTTCTCTCAAAGGCAAATCAGAACCTAAGCCTCTCAATGCTTCACATCTACATCCTTTCTATTCTTAAAATAAGATCAAACTCACCTTTGTGTCTAACTTAATCTCATCCCTTAGTTTATGATATTTTTACTTCCCTTCACCTACCTATCCCTATTCCTCTTGGGAAAAATTGATTATAACATAAGACCATGTTATTATCCATCACATTTATAGCCTCATCCTAAGCATGGATACCATGGCTCTATCCATGGCATGGTTCTCACGAATGCTTTTCATCTCTAATGAGATGGAATCCCATTATAAATTGTCTCTCAAACCACTTTCCATCATCTATCATCAACCCTTTGTGTTAAAATTCTTGTCTCCATAAAGGTAGACATCTAAACCAAAATAGACTTGCCCATGTCTCAATCTAGCATTTAAAATCAATTAGGATACCAAAATCTCACTTGGGTCCATATCTCTAGCATTGCAAACTTCTCCCTTGAAGGATGACTTCCCAATAACTAAATATTGCTTAAAAAATAGATTGTTCCCTTGAAGGATAACTCTAACATAAAAAAACAAATCCAAACGTAGACTACCCCCTTGAAGGATGGCTAAGACAAATTTGTCAAAGTAATCATTTGAAGCTTCCCTCACTAATCAGCTTTACCCCTTTTATCAAAAATAAAAAAATAAAAAAAAGGGGGGCCTTATATCAAAATAAAAGTGATTTTACCAAAAAGGCCACAATCAACTCTTTCATATATATTTAGTAGACTTCCCACATCAATCAGTCTATAATTTGTATTAAAACATGGACTTATCTATTATGGTTCTTAGGTCACCTATAGAAGGGGAAAACTAACCCACATTAGGTTACTGTATCACTCATTTCCATTCAAAAACCCTATCACCTAATTTCACTTTTATACCCTCTAAAAATCAAGGGATTCTGAGCTTACTTGACATAATGTGATCAAGATACCATCTTTTACCTCCAAGCACACTAATGTGAAGTATTTAAAAGGCTTATTTTCATTAAGCCAATCTGACTTCAGTTTTATTATATCCTTACCAATGAACACATCATGCCTTTCTTACCTTCTCATTATTAGTTCATGAAAACACGTGTCTCATGATTCTTTTATCTTTTTCCAAAACATTTAGTTTTTAACCTATACCAACTTTATGTGTCTCCATTATATCCCACTATCACATATCATATCCAAACATTTAAAACATCATTTTCATCACAATAATAATCCATATGCCTCACAACATTGTGAGCCATATCCCATCTATGCACCCAAACATCAAACGTATCATAAACCACATCATCAAAATAAACAATCAAAACCATCATATCTATCATCATGTGTGTGTATATATATATATATATATATATATATATATATATATATATATATATATATATATATATATATATATATATATATCATCCCTCATGTATACACACAACATCACTTCAAACTATCAACATATCAAATTCAAACATCTAATCACACAACACATTTTAATTCCTTTGTCTCATCATCTATAATCTACACTTATCAAAACATCATACCTATAAAAACATAAGATAAAACATATTATCTATTTCACATATCCTCATGTATACACATCTCATATCATAAATAATGGGGCATGAACATCTTGCCATTCATAAACCTTAAAACATGCATCATACACATTCATAAATATCAAGACTCATGAGCTAACCATAATCCACATATCCTTAATCCTATCCATAAATCACATCATGTCAACAAACCACATAAACCATGTCATCTACCATTTACCATATACATCATAAGCAATTATCCCTAAGCCATATCATAATTATGAAATAATGAAAACAATGTCATCATTCTCTTTACTATCAACATCTATACATCAAATAATATATCTTAAACATAAAATCACCATGATCGTATATACATAAAATCATCTATCTCATTTCATTAATCACATCATGAACAAAATCATTCTATGAACAAACTCACAATCCATCTTTAATCATATATATATATATATATATATATATATATATATATATATATATATATATATATATATATATATATCCAATGAATAAATCATATACATCTATGAGCATCATCATTCATAGCATAATCAAATCAATCATCACATGTATAAAACCATACATACCTAATCTCATGCCCTCACTTATAAAAAATGTCATCAAAACATCATAATCATAAGTCCATCCATCCTATCCATCATCATAATACATCATATCCATCACATGAACAAAGTGTGAAAAATAATCAATATTCATACCTTCTCATGATCAACAGTCTTTATCTCATCATCATAATCATAAACATCATAAACATCATGCCATAATCATCATATCATCAATATAATCAAATTCCATAAATATAATCAATATAATCAACATGATCATCATATATATTAATAAGGAAATACATGACATAATGTATCCATGTCTCTCTCACTCATATACATCTCATATCATCAGCACGTAGGTTGAAATCAAAATAATGCATATCTATGTCCACCAAACTAAAAAAATAATCCCTAAGGGCACCACTCCCATTAGCCCCATCTACACCTGCACCTAACTACCATCTAGTGTTGGTCCCCCTGATATCCTTGCCTGCCCCACTATTAAGGCCCACTATTTTGGAGTAGTTATAGATGGACCCCCTACCAAACTAGCCTTATATTCTTCATATCTCATCTCTAATTGAAATTATGCTAGCACTATTACCTCATAATATCTCAATTCCTTAATGGTGGCTAGGTACTATGTCCTCAAAACTATGTCAGCTAGTCCTCCTACTACTATTAATGCCACCCCTACCCTCTATCTCAATGAATCTCTCTTCTGTGTCACTAACCCAAGAGAGATCCTCACCTAATATTGCTCTCTAATCAAGGTGGCCACCTGACCCTTTAAGGTGATGATTTGACCCTATAAAGTGGCCAACTATCCCTGTAAGTCAACACTTTGGTCCAGTGCCACTATCACATATCCATCCTATGCCAGTTCCCCAAAAGGATACATATCTATGTGCTACTAACCCTCATCACCCCATCTAAAATTAACCACTGTATATCTATCCTAGTACCATGCTACATACCCATCTACAATACCTACATCATCTATGGTGGCTCTCATTGATAGCTCCTCGTAGTCTAGTATAACATCCCATGCTTGTGGCTTGAGGAGATATAACTCTGCATCTTCCCTCTTGTATCTAAGAAAATCTAGTGCAATACCCTACACCAATATAAACTACCTCTACACTCAATCAAATGAGATAAGCTTTGTCTTTCCATCCCACCTCCCATAAATCTAATGCCATCTCTATAAGGATAATGTGTGGTAGTTGTGTCCTAGCCACCTAGGCCAACTTACATATGGACTACACACTATGTCACCAGCCACCAAACCCTCCAAGGCATCTGGGAACCACTCAATATCTCATCTTCCACCACCTACACCTATCAACACATAGTTACCTCTCCATCTAGTAAAACCAATTAGTAATGGCTCCTGGCTAAATCCATCCCAGGGTGCCCCCACATGCCTCAGTACCTAAATGTGCTCGTACACCCAATAATGGAGCATGAACCTAATGTTGATCCTATATTACCTACATACTCTGAAGGCATGAATATCCTTATATATCTATACTAATAGCACTAGGGTCCATCCAAACACAGTCCTCCCCAAAAGCATCTCCACTAGCACCCTTAGTAATAGGTATAAAAAATGGTCACTGCTTGAAATTGGTACTGTGAAGTAGGACATCATCATCATCATCATCATCATGAGTAGGCATCTATCTATAAGATCCCTTTGGTATAGGGGTCTATAGTTGAATCCACTTGAGTGAAACTGAGGATGTAATCAATCTGACCCATACATCAAATCCATATGATAGTCAATATCCTCAATCTTTATATGGTAGATTGGATTTCCAAAAATGGGTAGCCTTGTGATATTCTCTTGATGGTTGGGTCCCATCTCTTGATGAGGGCCACAATTATACCTATATCTCATGGTAGGTATTGGTAATGAATCATCTCACCTAATTTGACCCTCTCCATATGTCCCCACTACTCTATAGTCATCATGTCTTGAACCTCAACAAAGATTTGAGGGACCCTATCCCTCATCTGAATATCATCACGTGCCTGCATAACAACAATATTAGCATACATATTTCATTTTCTGAAACAATCTAACTAAAAATATACACATATATCTTTTAACCTATTCTAATCTCACCCCTTACATCTCTTATATTACCTCTATCTATTAGACAAGACTCTCCTTCACACACAACGTACATCTATAACAAATTATTGCCCTAACTATTCCACACAACCCTCAAACAATCATTTTGAATACCTAAATAATTTATATTAGATAAATTCCACTCATTGACCCCTCATCCTATCTAAACCTTTTTTTTACTACCATTATAAGCATCTCTTCTAGCATGTCACTCCTTTACCACAATTTGCACATTTGAAACAACTTTTCTAACTTTCATCTACTTTGACCACTTCAACACTTTCAACAACTCATCAACTTTACCACTTTTTACAATTTTAAATCACATATTTTTGACCAAATTTCACCTTTACAGCCATTTAATAATTTTATCCATTATCACTTACAAACATTTTACTACCTTTTAAATACTTCCACAACTTGGCATAATTCGTAAATGCACATTCTTACTTTAATACCATTCTATAAATTTTAAACAATACTTTAAAATATTTTAACTCATTTTCCACATTTTATCATAAATTTCACCCAATATTTCAACCACCAATGATTACTTCAACCATCTATGGAACTTCATGATCCTTTTACCACTAGATTTGACCATCGATGACTGGGTTGAACCATTAATGGTCATTGTGTGAGACTACTAGTGGTTCAACCCTTGAACCCTAGACCTCAAGAACATCCACAAAACACCTACCTCCCATTATTAACCTACCTAAAATTAATATAGAGTCCATTCCCCACCTAATCCACCATCTAAATTTTAACTTCATCCACACATTTGCCTAATTCAACCCAACCTAAAAACTAGGGCATCATTTCTCCTCAAACTCATTCAACACCCTACCCAAATCATTTAATGCTCGCTATAATAAACTTAAACACAAAAACCTTGAATATATAATAATCTTAAAATAGTACCTACTTCATTCCATGATCATTGACATGGTCAGAACCCCTTTCTCATTACTCAATCATATGCTCATCCACCATCCATCTAGTCAACCCTCAGTTTCCTTTCACACATGTTATCAACTAATCATAACACTCCACCTCAAAAAGCTCACAAATAGCTTGAAAAAATGCACAAACTCACCAAAGATCAAACTACCAAAATTCATAATGGTGAAAATTATTTCATGTTTTTACTTTTATCTCATCTTTTTAGGGTTTTACTTAACCACTGTCAATTAGGGTAACTATCAATAGTCGACCCTGGGGAAAACCCTAACCATCAATGGTTGGCGTCCCACCCTTTTTAACTTTTTCAAAGGCACCCTACCTAGGTGATAACCTTTTGGGAGATCACCTAATCTCCACCAACCTAGAATTTACCCTTTTTTGATCAACCCATTTGACCACATCTACCTTGATATTGACCATTTTTTACCCAAACATTTTCATGTTTTGCACCGACCTTGCCTTGGTCATTTTGAATATACTAACCAACATTACCATGTTGAATTTTTGTAATTCACACCACCTCATGTGTGACCTAATCATTTATGTTGTTTTATAGGAGAAATTCCTACACCAGATACCTATATGACATACTAACCCTATCTAGATGACTTGATAGAAATGACTTGATCAGTTATGACCAATGTTGTGGATTGGTTACCTTGTCATACATCTCCATAGAACTTGACCTTATTTTTATCAACATTGGAAACTTTAGTCTCTATGAAATCTTAATTATTTCACTTAGTCATAGTTTTTGTGCAAATTTGCATTTTTAATGCCTAACCTTTTTGTGTCACTCAACTTGTGGCTACCCATTTATCATTTATCAAACCTTGACCTGATTTCATTTTCCCTCTATCAAATCTTGGTTTGAAGGGAAACACCTCCTCCTATACTCAAGGCAATCAAACCATGACTAGTAATTAATCATTTTTCATTTTGCAACTTGTTAATTCAAAGTTACATAACAAAAAGGGGCAAAATGTAGACACTCAAAAAATGCATAGTTTTAGATGTCAAAACACCTTGAACCCCTCCCTAACTCTAAGGTTAGGTGACCACCTACTTTACTTAGCCCATTTATTAATTTACTAACCTAAATTTTTAATTCGCCCCTTTTAACCCATTTCATTTAAAACATCAACCATTGATGGTTAGCCTAACCATTGATGGTTGGCCTAACCATCAATGGTCAGGTCTCTAAGCCTAATTTAAAGATTTAAATAATTACCAGCTATACAAGATAATCATGACATATTTATCAACTTCCATTTTGTGATTTGAACTAGCTTTAAAGCATCATGAATGGCAACTTTATCCTCCATCACAATTAACAACTTTCTCTTGCACATTTAGTAACTTCATCCTATAAAAGGATAGAGGTAGGAGAAGAAAAGGATCCAAAAATGTAGCAATATTCATCCAAGATATCTTACATATAGGTATTTAGTGCCCTTTCAGCAAGCAAGCAACATCAATGAAGACTCGAACCTTTGTCAGAATCACTTTCAAAGGCCAAAATACTGTTACTCTAGCCAAATTGATTCAACTTACACCATCAAGTTATAGGTATCTCTTACTTATGTTTTTTTATTTATATTCCATTTCTAACCTCCCTTCCCTATCAGATCCATTAGCACCTTATTTTCCATTCCCCTAATCTATAACAAACCTCCATTTGCTCAATTACCTAATCTATAATCATTTTTTTGATCATTTTCAAAATCACATAGGTAACCATTGATGGTTAGTTCAACCACCAATGGTCACCTCAACTATTGAAGGTTACCAAGCTATCGATGGTTAGTCCAACCACCAATGGCTAGCCCAACCACTAATGATTCACCCAACCGTCGATGGTTACTATGGTAGAAAATAATAGCAAGTTATTTTCACCCCCTTGACCCCAACCAAACCCTATTTTTTATGTTCTTGCCTATTCATAGAGACTTTTTTAATTTTCTAAAACTAACCCTAACCATCTTAGCATGAGTATTAACCCACTTTTTTTATATTTAGTCATTTTTTTTAACAAGAAATTTACTTTCATCTCATCTTATATGCATTTCTTTTCTAGTTATTGAATGCAAGTTTCCTTTATTTTCATTTATATTAACTTAATTATTATAGATAGTGGATTGACATCCTTTTAGCAATCATACACTTCTTGGATCTAGCTCACACTAAGTAGTGTACTCAACCATCCATCTAACAACCCCTTTTCTAATGTCTTTCTTATATTTTAGTTATTCCTTCTAAACCAAAGAGGAGTTCTCACCATCATTTGAATCACGCATGCAATTTATCAGGTATTCCTTTACACACCTTATTACTAGTTTCATTACTTCCAAATTATGAATTGAGAATAAATTGATTTGAAACACACTATGTCAAAAATATGGCCTCGTAGTACCATAGCTCCTCCATTATAGCTAGGTATTATGTTATTGGGGTAAAAATCGATGGCCCTACCTGTACTATTGTTTCTCCTCCTCCTCTCTACCTTAGAGAGTCCCTCTCCTGGGTCACCAATCTTAAAGAGGTCCTAGCCTTATCCCTCTCACCTATGATAATATAAATCTAAACCTATAAGGTAGAAAATTGACCCTATAGTGTAATAATTTGGCCCTACAACATAGACATCTACCCCTATAATACTTGTACCTATCCCTATACAATGGCTAAAGTTTCTCCTACTATCCATCATGGCCATCTAGGTCCATGGATATCAACCTCTTGCATCCATCATCCTCACTAATATTTGTAGCTACATATATGGGTTGGTACCATGCTAGGTACCCATCTATAAACCTAGCATTATTTATCAATGCCCTAGCTAGTAGCTCCTTGTACTCTAGCAAAGTAGGCACATGATGTGGCTCTAGTAATAAAACTTTTGATTCCTCTCTCCTGTACCTAGGGAATATACCTAGAATGCCCTATACCAAGCTAAACTATTATCATACCCTATCAAATAGGACCAACTCCACCTCCCTATCTCACCTACCAAATATTCATTTATAGCTCTATAGTGAGAGTGTCTACCTCCTATAACCTGGTGACATTATAAATTATACATATGACCTCCAAGTGATATCCCCTAAACATGATGCATTAATGTTACCCCTCCACCACAATAAGTTAATAGGGAAGTCAATTTGTGTAAAACCTGCCCACAATAATCTAACTAGCCTCAACACTTGAATGTGTTCATAGGCCCAATAATGTAGAACTAGGTTGACACTAATGCCATACCTCTTGTAGGCCCTAAACACCCATTACTCCATGTATATCTATATAAGTAAAATATGCACCTAATTAAATACTATCTGACCCAACAATAGCTTGACTATAACCCCTAGTAACAAGTAAGGGTACCTCCTGTAACTCAAATCAAGGAGCCCAAAGTGTGTAATAATAATCATGAGCATGGTCATGAGTCTCCTCCCATTTGAAGCCCTCTAATACAAAGAACTATACTTAAACCCCATAGTATGCCATCTAACCTAATCACTCTTGTATCTATACAATATCTTGATGTAATCATCTCACTCCTCTTACTCTATGTGGTATATCAAATCACCGTGAAGTAGAATTCAAGTGATCCTATGCACATCCTTGGGAAAGATAGTCATCTCCTTGATCTTTAATAGAAAGGTGTTCATAGTAAGATCCCATCTCTTGATGAGCACTATAACCATGGACATATATTGAGGCACATTCTAATAATGCCTCATCACTCCCAGCCCCACCTCCTCCATGTGGGCCTAATCAGTTGGGGTCATCCCCTGCTAAATCTCTATGACGATACATGGCACATGACCATGCATCTATATTTAATCCCTAGCCTGCACCAAGTTGGAAGTATAACTTAGTCACCCACACCAATATATTATACCCTAACATTTAAGTGATTGACCTATTTCCTTACCCATCTTACCTATCTACTCATTACCTACCAAGAGTGCCTTTTAAACCTACATTGTTAACCTCTACCTCACATGCACTAACTCACTTTTCCTTAGGATTTTTTAACTTGTCTTTTATCTTAGTTGACTAATAATGGTCATGGTGACCAATGATGGTCAAACATCCATTTTTATATGGATATTGATCATCGATGGTCAAGCTTGACCATCGATAGTCATCATGGGCATTCTATGGCCAGAATGCCCAAACCCTGTCACACCTAAAAACCACCTAAAATGTAATCAAATTATATTTTTTGCTACCTAGCATGCCTACCCACCCTATTTCACCTACCCACCCTATCAATTTCTATTTTTACCTACAAATTTGATTAAAAAATCCTAAAACCTACCTAGGGCATCTTATTCCAAACCCACCCATTATAACCAAACCTAATCCTAATGTATTTACAAAATCAAGATAAACTATCAAAATAAATGGCATCCCCTACCTCATTTCATGACCACCACCATGGATTTAGCCATAGGCCCATTCATCTTCATCCATGCCTATATCCTACCTACATCTTGATTGGTCCCTGTAGTCTACCCTCCAACTTAGCCAACAATCACTATCTACCTCAATAAATAACACTAAAAAATGTACCTTCACCATAAAGTTCCAAAAACTAGAGCTCAAGTTCAAATCAATCAAAAGTCACATTGAGGTAGAAGTGATTCTATTTTAACTTTTACCTTGTATATTTTTAGGGTTTCTACATTAACCATCAATGGTCAAGGTGACCATTGATGGTTTCCCTTGGGCACCCTAACCATCAATGATCAAGATGCCCCACTTTGTTGATTTGACCTACATGAACCCCCTTTTAGTAAAACCAACCTAGTTTTACCCACCCATGGAGATTACCTTCTCCACCCACCCTGACCACCTTGTCACCTTGTTTTTGGTCAATTTTGGCCCATTTAATGCATGTTTTATGACACTTTTTGTCTTGTCCTTTGACCATAATGATAAAATTTCCATGTTGACCACATTTTTAACTAATGCCACCTCACACTTACTTGACCCACTTGTGTCTTTTTAGGAGTAATTCCTACCTTAGATACCCATGACACTTGCCTATTTTTGTTTTCTATAAGAGTACTTCCTACTTTAAATACCCACTAAAACACTGACCTTGTTTAGGAGACTAACAGGTGTACCCAGCCATCATGCCTAAATGTAGTCACATGGTACACTAGTTACTTGTCCCTTATCATCAACCTTTATTATTATCAACCATAGTAACCTTGTCTTTGCATGATCTTGTATATCACACCTTTTTTCTAACTTTGCAATCCTATTTGCACTTTAAGGCCCAACCTCTCAACCACATTCATAATGTTCACCTTCATCATCACACTTATCAAACTTGTTCCTAATTTTGATTTACCTCATCACCTTCTGGTTTGAGGGGGAACACCTCCTCCCATACTTGGAGAAATCAAACCTTTGACCAACATCTTTTTTTGTATTTTATCTAGTTAATTCCAAGCCACATAATAAAAGGGGGAAAATGTAGATATTGGAAATACACACACCATGATTTTGAGTGTCATAGTTCCCCAGACTACCTTAAGACCCCCTTGGGACCAATCAAACCTTTAACCCCTAATCAAACCTAACCCATAGATAGTTTAACTTAACTAGCTTAACATAGACTTGACCCACCTTTGACTCTTCACCCTTGACCATCGATGGTCAAGTTGACTATTGATGGTCACCTTGACCATCGATAGTTAGGGTCCACCTCCTCAACCACTAACATGCAAACTCATATACCTTACTTTTCTACAAATAACTCATCTAAAACCTATTATGATACATTACATGAGATATTTATAATTAGGAAACCTAGTTCACGTGCTATTATAAATCTCTTGCCTTGCCTATAAAAAGAGAAGAGCTAGAAGGTGAAACCCATTTGTAATTATTATCAAGAGCTTATACATATAAGAGTTTCTTTTTATAGGTCAATCATCATCAACAATCCAACAATCATGTCAAAGAGCTAACTTGTTGCTACCTCTCCACTAAGTTCTCAGGTATCATTACTTTGTCAAAATCAAGCTAGATTCAACCAAGTCAACTACCTCAACCATCCATCCAATCAACTTTTGGTAAGACAAGTACTTGTTTCTTAGTATTCATTTACTTTATTTTCATTTCATAATCAACCTAGGTCTTACCCATCTCTTGGAATCCATATTTTGGATCTCATCAACTAGCCCTTTTACCAACATAGATCCATATACAATAACTTTTGATGATTTTCTTAACCACTGATGGTCTATCTAGCTATCGACAGTCACCTTGACCACTAACAATTAGCCCAAATATCAATGGTCACTATAATATAAAAAAATAATAAGTTAATTTCACATACCTACACCCAATAAAACCTAATTTTCTATGTTCCTATTTGTTCACGGACCCTTCTAGTTTTTTTAAGCATACCCTAACCACCTAGCACTAGTATTAATTAGTTTATCACTAATTTAATCATTTCTATTCTATTTTATAAATAAGCATTCTTGTATTTAATTTTAGTACCTTTGATTCATTGATGAAAATATTTTCTTTTCTATTTTATAAACATAATTATTTAAAACATGTATATTTACAGTGCCTAAGGAAGCTCTTGCTTCCATGATCTAGCTATCTCTAGGAAATCCACTCAACTATCTATCTAATAAATAAGTTTTATTTAGTGTTTTATTATCTACAAGTCATCCTCCCAAGCCAAATAGGATCTCTTCATAATCTTTTGATTCAACGTATGTACAATCAAACAAGTTTTTCAACCATACCCGTACTTAGTTTCTTCTTTTTCCTTTTTAAATAATAAGTAAAAAATTCATTGAAATACCAACACTAAGAACATAACTCAACAATCTCCCCATTTTTCATTGATGGCAAAAAATTTAATTATAGTATATCATTCTCCAATACTTTAACTTAAAATAAGAAATTTCTCCCCCTTTGACATTAATGACAAAGGTTCACCTTCTTGGTAGCTATCTGATCCTTAGACCTAGGAAAACAACTTTTCTTTCAAATAAACTTCATCAAAACTTTATTTAGCACATACTAGGTTCTACCTACTCATGAGACATGATTGAATCCCTTTATCTCTATGAAAATTCAAGATGTTTTCAAAATTATGACTTGGTTTGATCAAGTCACCATACCATCTTTTTGTGACTTTTCTCTTGAGTTCATATACATAGAATATTTTTTGACTAAAAATAGAACCTAAATATCTCCTAAGACCGTAAAAGGTCCCCTATAACCAAGTATCCTTCATGCTTCTTTCTTGGTTAATTGAGTGCCTCCATGAAGCTTAATGGAGTCACCTCTGCTCTAGAGATCTAAAACAACATAAATTCAAAGTATTCCCAGATCAGCATATCCTTGTAGGACTAAACCTCTTCCATGATATTCTTCTGCTTGATTTGTCATTTTAGCTTGATCAATTCAATATTTTTTTGGTTATCATTTTGTCTTGATTTATTGGTATTGTTTCCTTCATCAACAAACTATGCTGATAGAGAAAATTCTTGGCACTCTTTTGCATCTTGATTTTGTTATACCATGGAAAATAGTCCATTTAAACTTGTATACTAGGTTATCAACCTTATCCATCTTAGGTTTCCACTTACTATTTCTCTCTTGTGTTATGAAAGCCTCAAAATTCTTGTATTGTCTTGAAAATCTATGCTTACAATACTTTGCAATGTGACCAATGTTATGATAGTTAAAGCATGTTATCCCTCTAGATGGAAACACGCCATGACCCATATCTCTTGGATAATGGTTTTCCTCATATTTCCATGCAAATTCATTATTGAATGGCCTTATCCAATGCTTTTTTCTATGACTAAATTGATTACGTGAATAATAGTAGCCATTAAAAGGATTAGAATACTTTATGTTATTATAATTTTTGATAGTTTTGACCTTTGTTATGTCAGCATCCTCATTTTTTGATTAATCTTTGACCTTTTTTTTATCATATTAGTGTCCTTTTATTGATCTCTAATGAAACCAAGGCTTATCTTATCATTAGAAATATTTTGACTACTCAAAAGGTTATCTAAATCATTGGTGCTCTTTCCAAACCTTACAAATGACTTAACTTTATTTGATGCTTATTTTAATTCAGCTCTCAAAGAGTTCACTTTAGCCAAATAACTTTCATAATATTCTTCTTTCTCTTCTATGATTTTAGTCACAATTTCAAGTTGACTTTCCACTTGTTTGACTATTTCTTCTTTCTCTTTGGAGTTGTTAATTAGTATATAGTTAAACAAGTTGATTTGATCCTCATAGTATTTGATAAATCACCTCATCACCCTATTATTTTTCTTGACCATCTTCAATTGTTCTAGAGTATTCATTAACTTAGCTTTAAGATCCACCTCATCTCCTTCTTCATCTGAATCACCAATAACACCTCTAATACATATAGATTCTTATTGATTTGAGTAACTTGATTCTTCAACCATGAAGATAAACTCATTGACATCAAGCCCATCATCTTCATGATTACTCTCTAAATCAATTCTTTCACTATCATTAGATGAACTGTAATCTTCCTTAGTATAAAGACTCCATTTGTTTTTGAACAACCTTTTGTATTGTTGTCATATCTTCTGAAATTTTTATTACCCTTATCAGATTTATTAGAATTTTTATTAGCATCACGATATTAATTATGTTTTAAATCATCCTTTGTCTTATGTTTGTGAGGACATTTGTTGGAAAATTATCCAACCTCTCCACAATTGAAGCATTTAAAAGTCATCTTGCCTTTGTATTTACCTAAACTATTTTCAACCTTCTTACAAACATAGCTATTAACTCATCATCATCTATATCAGATTCATAATTATTTATGACTTTCTTACCTTATTTCCTCTTCTCTTTTGGCTTCTTTTCTACCTCAAACACAACTTCCTTCTTTGTAGGTCTTCCTTAACTTGTCCTCATCTTATAGGTTGTTAAGGTTCCATGAATTCCATCCATCTCAAGTTTATACAGATCTTGAATTTATTCAATAGAACATACCTTGGAATTAAATTTGGGAGTTATAGACCTTAAAACCTTTTGAACAATAGTAGTCTCTTTAAATTATTCTCCTAGACATCTTATGATGTTGACCACCTCATCAACCCTCAACATGTAGGTTACAATGGTCTCATCTTCATTCATTTTTATACTTTAAAAATAACTTCTATGAGTTTACAACTTAGCCAATTTGACTTTGGAATCTCCCTCATGAATATTTTTCAACTTATGCCACATTTATTTGGAAGATATATAGTGCATAACCTTTAATAGTTCTTCTTCAAATAAACCATACATAATGTCATTCATTGCTTTTGAGTTGTTGCCACTGGCCTTCCTACCTTTTGCATCTGTAGGAGGAATAGGAGGTGAAATATACCCATAAAAAACTAATTTCCAAACATCATTATCTTGAGACTTTAGATATGTCCTCATCCTCACAATCAAAAAATAATAATTGGATCCATTGAATAATAGAGATTTGCCTATAGAGAAAGCACTTTGAGCTTGACTAACCATCTTAGCTTTATTTAGAATCTCCTTTTGATTGTAAGACATCCTTAAAAAGACCTTATTTTATAATATTTTTTTGAATAATATAGTGATATGGGAGGTGAATTAATGTATTGACAAAATCTATTCAATTCCATACATCATTTCATGAAGCATTCATTTATACAATAGATCAAGTTCTTAAGCAAACAACTACACAAGAATACCAGAAGAGAAAATAAGAGATATGTGGGAAAACTTCTTGGGAAATAAAACCCACTAAAAATTTCACATGGAATAAAGTCCTATAATGTCAAGATCCAAAATTTTATTGAATCACCAACTTCACAAGGAGCTCCATCCCTATCTAGATAAGCTCCAACTTAACTAGTCTTTTGCAAGATCTATCTTACAAAGAGGCTCCAACACCATAGATAAATTATCACCAACTAAGTAAATTATGATATTTTTTCATATTATATCAGCTATTTCTAATATTAAACTGACGGTGACCTCCTTTTTTTACACTCTTTTCCCTTCAATCTCACTCAAATAACCTCTTAGGCCTTCTCGCTCAAATAACCCTCTCTTTGACAGAAATAGATCAAATGACCTACCTTAATACCTATAGAAACATAGATACCAATGTAATTTTTTTATAATCTTACTTATGATATTAAATTTTTTAACATGTTCTCAAAAACACTATAATCTTTGATCAATAACTCAATTCACTAACTAGTCAAAATAGGCTTATTAGGCCTTGACTTTATACTTGATTCTTTATTATACCTATCTTGTTTAGATAATGAACTCAACATAGTTACATTATGATTTAAATATATCACTACACATGTTTCATGAGCTAAATAAAAATACATAAGTTGGTCATAGTCCATAAGGATGAAGTCCTCCATTAGGCCTAATGGAGACTTAATGCAATTAGGTCTGTCTTATCCACACGTTACCATTTTGACCCTTAGGAACACTTACTATCTTAAAAAATATATGTAAATCTTCATAAATTCATAAAATATACCTCTGATAATTTCACCTTGGGTCCCAAACTCCATTTGACCCATTTCACTATTTGGACCTACCAATTAGGTCTCCTTGCCTATAGGCCTTCTCACTACCTGTAAGTCTATCGTAAAAATTTAAACCAAATACATAAATTTAACACATAAAACATGAATAAAATAATATTAATAGGATTATAAAAAATTCCCAAAATTCTTTTGTATCTACCACATAGGTCAAAGGGCCTCAAGAACACTCCTGTAGATGACTCACTCAGAAACACTAAACATTGTCAATACAACATCAAAATCATTTGACTCTCCCATTAAACTCTCCAAGCTTGATCAGGGACTTAAAATAGAAAAAATGAATGTAAATGATACTATTAGTCATTTATAACATCTTAAATATATTTTTATCATTCATATTAGTGAAAACTGACTCAAGGACATCCTTTTCACACACAAAAAAGTTGCCTGTAGGACCAAAAACATAGTCAAGAAAAAAAACTCATAAAACACCTTTGAGAATAATTATTAGATCTCAAAATGGATTTTTGTGAACTTTTATAATACTTATAACATATATATAAATATATATTTCATGGTCATGTATCAATTTTGGTCTTTCAGATAATCTCACTATGTCACTTTACACAAATTCCACTATGCTAGACAGACTAGTTTGATGACAACTTTTTGCATAGGTGTAGGCATCATAAAAAATTATATCCCAAGGTTATATGAGGGATAGGTATTTAATAATTTCACCATACATTAATATTAATCCCTATTCCTATACAATCAATCCCTAATCTCATTCTCATTCTCACCTAGTTTCTTCACTATTCTGCTCATTAGGCCAATTTAGTGATATGCTATCTTCCATGATCAGTTTTGAAAAATTTTCATCATAAACGTTATAATAAAATTTCATAATCATAAAATATAATTATTTAACATAATAATCCATCCACTTTCATGATTTTACTTGGTCAACCCTACCTATAGCATCAAAAACCCTAAAAATAAAGGCTTTTTTGTAGCTTCTTCTCACTGTCAATACAAAAAAACCACCTGAGGAAACATTGAAGAGTAATTTAAATATTAAAAACAATAAAATATTTCAAATAAACCATTATGATCCATAACTTATTTAATATTTCCTATCATGTCTTTGTAAAGGTGTCAAGAGGGTTTTGACTCCCTTACCTTCTTAGCAATCATTCATATAAGATTTCCCCTTAACCCAAAAACCAATGCCCATAAATTAAATATAGGGAAATTAAAAAAATACAATGAATCAATTAGGCTCTCATGAAAATTTTTCATGTGCTAATGAGCATGATAAATATTCTTGAGTCTACAATACCCAATTCTATGCACCTAGTCAACCTTATCACCAAGTTTCTTGCTTTATCCTATAGGCTATAAATTCAACCATTTTAAAAATTATTATCATGACATATCATACATATATAAATTATATAAAGATATAAGGTATCCTTGGAAATTATCTTGACCCTTGCTTAGGCCATTATAGGTCATTTTGTACACTTAGGTCTTAAACTACCACTCCTATTTGGACTATTAACACAACCTAAAACATCTTGTATTGTCTTAAACACTTCATACACATGTCATAAAACATAATAAAATTATCTCATACTACCACCTTTACTAATTTAGGTATCTAATGACTCAAATCACCATGTTACCAAGCTTATCTCACTAAGGCACGAAGCCTGTAACTTCTCACTAGGTCTCTTCATACATGAGCTAAGCATCAAATTTATCCTTTGAAATCATATTGAAGGATTTTTTACCTCTTTACATATGTCCAAACAACTTAAAACACTTACTTATGCCTGAGCTGACTTAAATCACAAGGTTTCACCATGCATCATGCATACAAAGCTAGACCAAGCTACTTAAGATACCTAATACTTAGAGTTTAAACACAAACACGCTAGTCTCAATGATATAATTCTTAAGAATTTATACTCAATAGACTTATGAGATTTATCTTAGTCTCATCACAACCTTGTAACAGGACCTCATAAGGACTAGTTGACCCATGTGTTTACCTTGTATGTTTAGTACTTAGAGCTTCAAACAAGATGTTTCCCTTGTATCTTTGAACATGATCTTTATATGTCATCAAAACTTAGAAAGGATACCAAGTTGACTTAAATTTTCTCTCAAAATAGAAACAAAACTTATTAGTCCTATATTACTTCACCAATCATGACAACAATTCTAATTTTTGATATGAGGAACATTCAACTTAACCTTGACATCAATGACAACATTAATGCCTTAATACCAACACTAGGAACATACCTCAATAATATACATTTTTTCATTGATGGAAAACATTATTAATCATATCATATCATTCTTTAATACTTGAACTTGAAATAATAACTTTTTCCCCCTTTCACATTAATGACAAAGGTTCACCTTCTTTGCATCTTTTTGATCCTTGGACCTTGTATGAATTAAAAAGTGTAAAGACAAAGAACAAGTCTAATCTAAGCTAAATTCTACAAATGTTAGAGAAATAAATGAAAGAAAGAATAATAAAAAACCTTCACAATTTAGACACAAGAATTCTCTATTGTGATTTAGATCTGATTTTCTCTATTAAAATGTTGTGCTCACTCCTCCAATACAAAGGGAGAACATGAAATGTTTGGATGCAAAATGGATGAGTTTGATTTTATTTGATTATATTTTAATGTAAGATTTCCTAATATCAAAAGATAATATTATGATTACAATATTCCAAATTTGTGATGATTGAGAATGAGGATTTTAAAGCTTATTTATAGAAGCCTAGATTATGATCTAATGGTGGAGGATCAATTAGACTTTTTCAAGGTTCCAAATGATCAATGGTTGAGGATGAGTCCTCATCCATGAGGATGGAGACTATTTCAACTAGTTGAAGAAAAGGAGGGGTTGGTTAGTAGACTTACTCAAAATGGATTGACAACTCAGTGTAGGAGTCATAAGAAGTGGAGATTTTAATGGATTTGGTTGGGATGAGGGAAAGAAAAGTGGAATAAGTTTTAATTGATAAATAAGGAATTAAACAATTAAAATAAAGAATAAAAGGTGAATAATTGAATTTTTTAAAAGTACTTGAATAAATCAATTAATTGATTTTAGGAATAAATGTTAATTATTAAATTAAGAAGAATGATTAATAAACTTAGGAAGAATGATTAAGGTGCATTTTGACACTAAATGAAATTTATGTGTTTACATTTTCCCCTCTTGGTGTTGTGAAGCAATACTATTTCAAAGAATAGAAGAAGTAGAATGTTGATAATAGAAAATCAAAAATTTACCCCAAATGAATGAAAATGAGTGTGATGATGCCCCATTGAGGGTTTGTGTGAGAAATGAACAAATGCTCAAAATTTGATGGAAAGAGTAAATAGTTAAGTGGTCAAATGAAAAATCAATTTATTTTAGGATTGATGTCAAATTTATAATGTGTTTGAAACATAAAAGAGTTACCCTTAGTAAAACTATATATTTGATTTGAAAATAAATAATTTAACCACTCATAGATTGCATAGTTATTGTTATTTTTTAATGGATTAGGGGCCAAAGTAGTGGGTGTGGGAATGATATCCTAACAATAATAAATTTTATATCTATAAATAGAAAAAAGTTAGTGATTTAAAAATGCTTGGTGGATTTCACACTGAAAAATGATTGCAAGATTTTGAAAACAATATTGAAATAATATGATTTAATGGTTCTATAAATTTGAAAATGGATGAAGAATTATTATTATTATTATTATGGAGGAATGGAAATGAGAAAAACTATCATAAAAAATATAGATACTTGTATCAATACTGATGTTTGAAAAATTGTAGAGGGTACGTCTAAAACTATTTGCCCCTATTTGTTAAATGCCAAGAAGATATTATAAAAAGTACATGTCCCACTTTAAATATTTTATGCTTATATTATGCTCAGAATCAAGTTTTATGAGTAGATGTGGGAATGATATATCCCAATGATGCTAAGCCACATACTAGAAAATGAAAAATATAGATTGTCTAATTTGTGATAAAGATTTATAAAATTGATATTTTCAAGCATGGATAAGGAGATATAGAAATTTGATTAAATTAAAATATAAAATGTGGATGAAATGGATGATGTTAAAAGTGATGGCTGAGCTGACCCTAGAGACCTTATGTCTCTAAGTGTTGCCTACATAACCTACTTAGACAATGTTTATGCATGGATATTAGACCATATGTAGTTCTCCCAATACAAGAAGAGAAGTGATGATGTAATGTAATACTGACCCATGTATGCTATACTTAAGTTAATGATTGCACATTATGAGTGGATGATGGAGAAAGGATGAAAAATGTGATTTTTTTGGTCTTAATTGACATATGCAAGAGATTGAATGGAAATATTAGGAAATGATGGTGGATAATTAATATGCAAACATTAATAAATAAATGAAGCAATCATATGGGTTAATGATGATGGATAAAATGATTCAAAAACATGGATGAGATAAGGATGAATGAAAGAGAGAGATGACACACAAATGCATTGACTTGAGAATGTGAGATGGTTTGATAGCTATCTTGTGTTTCATTATTTACATTGGATTTATGATGATAATTCAAATTGAGTAAGAGTTGAACAACTTGATTTTTGATATTTCATATGATATTATGCACCAATGGTATAGAAAAATCATTATGAATATCATGTAATATGCATAAGGACTAATAGAATCACAAGGACAAAACTTAGTGCATCATAATATGAAAGATCATAATAACACCATTAGTAATGCACATAGTGATCTATACATAAGAAATAAAAATAAATATAAGATAAAAGAGATGTTTATAACAATGAAAATAATGTAATTAAACATAAAAGTAAACAAACATTGTAAAATGAAGTAAACACACATGATGTAAAAGAAAGTAAATGACTATAAATACAAGTGATCAAATGACTAAAACAAGTAAGCAAATGACTTTTTGGATGTCCTTGGCTAGAGTAGAACCCTTTGGCATATGTAATTTTTGACAATGTTGAAATGTTTGATGAGTAATCCACATAAGGTATGACTAGTGTACATAACTAAGGACAAGGGATTTTTTTTTATTGTTGCTTGGATTTTTCATCTCGTATTTTGTTAGTTTTTCTATTGTTTTTGGATTTTTTTTGGAGCTTGGAATTGTTTTGGTATTTGGTTTTTGTGGGAATATGTAATATTTTTTTTGGAGCTTGAAATTATTTTTTTGGATTTTGTTAGAATTTATAGTTGTATTTATAAGGAATACCTACAAAGGGAAAACTAGATTATAGCACCAAAGAGTAAGTGGTAGGGGATGGAAGGAATACATTATATATGAAGTATAGATGAATAGAAATGGATTAGAATTAAGATGATAACTATAGGGAACACATGAGGTAAGAACCAAGTGTCTGGTTATCAAAATAAAATTGTAAGGATACACCAAGATATTTCCACTTCTTTATCATGGTCAAAATGGGAATAAAGATGGTTTTATGATGGTAAGGATTGGATGAGTTTCAATATGTTTGGGGTTAAATACAATGGTATATGATAGTTGAGGATGAGCTTAGGATGGATTGGATCGATGTAGGATGGGTAAGTATGCTTTAGGATAACTTGGGATAAGTAATCATGGATGGGTTTATGGTAACAAGATGGGATTAAAGAATTTGTAGGATGGGTAAGGATGGTAGGATGATTTAGAATGCATAAGATTTGAGTAAATGAGCTTGCCCCAAAGTGTAAGGTATTTATAAATAACTGATTATTTTATACATGATGCCAAAAATTAGTTTTCATCATGGTACTTGCCCAATGATCCATATAAATGGTTTTCACCTTTAGATGAATTTATTTCTCTTTCTCTTTTCAATTTTTTAATTTTTTAATTTTTTGATTTTTTGATTTTTTTTGGCATCTTAATTACAAAAGGATTTGAGATGCATGATGCTTACCACTATTGATATTTTAGGTATGTACTCCTGAGATGTCTTTATTAACTTCATTTATTTCTAAGTTGGCTTCTTTCAAATTTATTAGGATATAGTCATAGCCCCTATGATAGAGGGTGCTATCAGACAGGGTGAAGCAGAAAGTATGTTGGATGAAGGATGTGTGTGGAGTGCATGAAGGATTTGAAGGGATGTAATTATATTAGGGATGATTATATGGATCATGATGTAAAGGGTGAATGGGACCAACAATCTCACATTCAACAAGACTAATAGTAAATTCAAGTTGGATGATTTGAGTATGTAATTCTTCTTCAATGATATCTTCAACTTGTGATGGGGATCCATCCTATAAATGTGCTAATGTAGAGGATATATTAATATTATCAGCCATTGGTGCCTTAGAAATGTTTTCACCAAAGGATTTTTTATTTTATTTTTTTGATTAAGATTTAGATTTAGATTGTCTAATAGTGCCTCAAAGAAGTTTTCACTAAGGGACTCATATTTTTGATTTTATATATTTGGATTTGGATTTTAACTACAATTTGTATTTTGATCATCTAATAGTGCCTCAAAGAGGTTTCCACTATGGGCATGTATTTTATATTTGGATTGTAGGATTTATTTTGATTGAGCTACACTTGTTGCTCTTCAGAATATGTAAATATTTCATGATACTTTTTTGGTAGTAGATTATCTGGCAAGTTTGCAATTATGTTGTTATCATGGAAGGAAGTTAATTTTAAGTAAGATCATTTGTCCCAATAAAAAGGTATAGTATACTGGCTTGATATATGGAAAGCAAGAATGGTAATGTTTATGAAAGGAGTGATGGCAACAAAGTATTTATAGAGACTATGAATAGATCCTATTTCAATTATGGATGAAGTTACCTTATAAACCACAAAATTACCACTAACATATTTGCATTGAATTTTAAATGGTTTGTAGTTGATGATATGGGGTCTAGCATTCACTTCAAAATGGATGGGTTTGATAATTCATTGTTCATGGATTGTTTTATCTATAATTACCTCTATCACTTGGGGTGCATGTTGTGGGGTGATGGGAGATTCAATAGGTGACAAGGATTTGGGTGTTTAGAAAATGGGTAATAGGCTATGTTGGTTGAAGGAGGTTTTATCTAAGATGAGATCTTGGTCAAAAATGGGATCTTTGTCAAAATGGATCTTGATCAAATATGGGATCTTGATCAAAGATAGGTTTTTGGTTGAAAATAGGCTCTTAAATAAAGATTGGATCTTCATCAAAAATGGATGGTAAACAATGGTTTTCAAAGGCATGTTGATTGGTTATGGATTGCTTGAAGATGGATGTGTCAAAAATGGGATCTTGAGAAATGGATGAAAGATTATGACCTTGAATTGCAAGTGGTGTGGCTTGATTAGGCTCAGTAAATACATCTTGGCATGTCCCCAAGATATGATTTTTAGATGTGGATACCCGTAGATTTACCTTGATGTACCCTTTATCAATCAGATCTTGGATATAATTCTTTAGTCTCATATAATGATTGATTGAATGGCCTTCAATTTTGTGATAATCATAATATTCATTAGGTCTATACCACTTAGGTTTTGGGACATTTGGCTCAAAGTATTTAGTGTTTGGAAATGTGACTAAGTTTACAACACCAATTTTTGATATAATACATCATAAGGTTCCCCTAATGGAGTGATTTTTTTATTAATAGGCACGATACTATTTTTGATAGGTTGGGAGTGTTGTAATTGTTGTAACTTTGGGGATGGAGTGACACTAGATGGTAGAGGTGATAGAATTGGATTCCATTTGATAGTTTGATTTGGGATTTTATAATCAAGGCTATAACTAGTGGAGGGGATACGTGGTTGATTTTTTAAAATAGTTCACTAGTGGTAAGGTGATGTTGATATGAAATGTTTTGGGATTCCATAGCTAGAGAGGTAGTTTGATCTTGGGAGGATGGATTTGTGAAGTTTGATGGACTTAAATATTCTAGGTTTGTGAACAACTATGAATTTGAGTTTGGGAATGGGTTCTATGCAAAATCAAATGGTTGATTTTGATGAATTTAGAATGGTTGGTTTTGAAGGGCATAGGAGTTAAACTTTTGATTTGGATAGAATATAGTTTAATTTATGAATGGAATTTGGTTTAAATATATATTTGAAAGTGATGGTGAAGTTGAATCAAAAAATTTATCTAGATTGGTTCTAAGGTTGGAACTAGATGGATTGGTGAAGAAGTTTGGATTTGAGTTTTGGGGTGAACTAGATGCAAAATCAAATGATTGATTTTGATTACTATATAAAGGTTGATTTGGAAAAATTGAATGATTATTCAAGTTTGGATTTGATTGATGGATGTATGATAATGAATACATATTCAAACTTGGATTTGGATTTGTTGGATGATTGGTTTGATATTGATTTAAATATGGATTTGAATCAAAGTTGGTTGGATTAAATCTTGGGTTATAACAAAGATTATTGGGATTGCGATTAGGGACAAAATTGGTCAAGGGGTTATTCCACATAGCCATGTTTATTTCAATGGATGACACTAATAAGGAAATACTTGACTCAACAATGAAAAATATTTAAAATCAGACTCTAGTAAAACAAAGTACCAAAGTGACTAAAAGTTTGATTGCCAACTAAATACTTTTGAGATTTTTAAAGATAAAGTTATGATTTTTAGGATAACATTTAAAATAAAATTAATTTATTTGAAAATAAGGATTTTATATCATGTCGTAAATCATAAATAAATAACAAATAATTTATATTCTAAACAAATAAGAAATTGTACATAAAGGGTGAAAACTAGGATAAAGGGTTGTAAACAACTTTTGGGATTTCTATTGTCACTTGTTCATGCTCCCAATTTTGGTGTAATATTTCAAGGTGATAACCATGGAGGATCCTACTATGCCCATATCCCATTGAGCCCAATTTTGATAGTGTGGAGAAAGTAACTTCTGAGTTATAATTGCTAATTGATGCACTAAAGTTGAATGATAAAGAGACAATCCTAAGATTAAGTTATACATGATCTTATATAGGGGTAATAAAACCATGGAAGAGATTGATATGTGGATACACTAGGGTCTTTTCCTAAAGTGTCTAACATAGTCATAGGGGTCTCAATGTGTTAACAATTGATAATACTAGATCTCGAGTCAGCTATTAAAACTTTAGGTATTGGAGCATGAAATCCCCTCATGTCACAGTGTGCTTAAAACACATAACCTCTTAGGCAATTGAAATATCTAGGCCTTTATTTATATACCCCACCATAAAATGGGGTTTGGCCTATTGCATGGTGGTGAAATCCATTATCAATAGATCCCTTAATAAAATAAAAATAAATAGTTAATTCTTGTTTTTAATTTCTAGGTATAGTCATCAGCTTGATGCCAAGGAAAGAGCATACACAAGATCAACTATGGTAACAAATAAGTTACAATTTTTTTTTAATTTCCAAGTATGGTCACTAATGTGATGCCAAGAAAAGAACATACACAACCTTTGTAACCAAACAAGAAGACAAAAATATAAAATAAATTTACTCCATAGAAAACAAAGTGTGATTTATTTACTAGGAATGTAAAAGACTAAAAATGAAAAATGTTAGTGAAAAATAATGAAAGATTTGGTTAGATTTTTTGCTTTTTGGCTATTGTCTTTGGTGAGCATCCTACATACAAGTAGTTAAAAAGTTTAAACTTGGCTTGTCTTCAAAGTAATCTGTAAAAAGTTAGATAAAACTAATAAAAAACAAAGAAGAAACAACTCTTTTAGCATGATCTCACAGATACATAATCAAAGAGAAAGGTGAAAATCGTTAGTTAGTTAGAAACATAAAACTAAATAAAAGAAAGGAAATATGATACAAATTTATTTATTTTTTAATTAGTTAAATCATAACTAAAAAAATTAAATATGTTTACATGGTTGCATTACTCATTTTTATACCTTAATTTTGGTGCAAATGAGAGATCAAACAAAGTCTTGAGTCAAAAGTTATGGCCTCTGAAAGATGGCCACTCAAAATTGAAAATGAATTCGCTGCTCACTTTGACAAAATCGCTAGCAGCATTTTTATTAAAATTAGCAATGTTTTTGTAGGGAAAAAGTGATATTATTATAAAATTATTTAACTTAATAGTGATTTTATCAAACTTAGTAGCATTTTTTAAGAAAAAAAGTGATAGTTTTAGAAAATGGAAAAATTGTTGAACTTAGTATCAATTTTGTAAAACTTAGTAGCATTTTTGTAAGAAAAAAAAGTGAAATTATTAGGAAATGGAAATTTTTTAAAACTTAGTAGTTATTTTTTCAAAAATAGTAGCTTTTTTGTGAAATACAGTAGTGAAATCATTAAAACATGGAAAAAAATGTATGAAAGAGGATAATTTCATTATTTGGTCTAATAATTTCACTGAAAAGTGTTCTAAAATCACTATCATGTAGGAAAAATATACAACTGAGTAGGAAAATTTGAGATAACAACCTGTAGTCCATACTATCTTAAAAACAAATGAGATTGAATGAAAAATATAGACAAAAATAACAAAAACTAGAAAAGCAATGTTATCTAAGTGCATAAAGAAAACAAGAAGATTAAAAGACATGGGTAAGTCCCAATAGACATGCTATAAATTTATGAATTAAAAAGTGTAAAGATAAAGAACAAGTTTACTCTAAGCTAAATTATACCAATGTTAGAGCAACAAATACAAGAAAAAATAATAAAAAAACTTTCACAGTTTAGACACAAGAATCCTCTATTGCGATTCAGATCTAATTTTCTCTATTAAAATGTGGTGCTCACTCCTCTAATGCAAAGGGAGAACATGTAGCATTTAGATTAAAAAGGGATGAATTTGATTTTATTTGATTCAATATTTCTTGATTGAAAAAGATAATATTATGATTGTGATATTCTAAATTTGTGATGATTGAGAATGAGGATTCTCATTATTATTTATAGAAGCCTAGATTATGATCTGATGGTGAAGGATCAATTAGACTTTTTTAAGGTTCCAAATGATCAACAATTGAGTATGAGTCCTCATCCATGAGGATGGAAACTATTTCAACTAGGTGAGGAAAAGGAGGGGTTGGTTAGCAAACTTAGTCAAAATGGATTGATAAATCAGTGGAGGAGTCATAGGAAGTGGATATTTTCATGGATTTGGTTAGGATGAGGGAGAGAAAAGTGGGAGAAGTTTGAATTAGTAAATAGGGAATTAAATAATTAAAATAAAAAGTGCATAATTGACTATTTCAAAAGTATTTGAATAAATCAATTAATTAATTTTAGGAAGAAATGTTAATTATTAAATTAAAAATAATGATTAATAAACTTAGGAAAAATGATTAAGGTGAATTTCAAAACTAAATGAAATTTAGGTGTCTATAGACCTAGGACAACAACTTTTATTTCAAATAAACTTCATCAAACCTTTCTTAAAGCATAGACCAAGTTCACATACATACTCATGAGATAAGATTGAATCCCTTTGTCTTCATGAAAATTCAAGACATTTTTAAAACTATGACTTGGTTTGATCAAGTCATCATACCATTTTTTTTACTTGTATCTTGATTTCACATATGTAGTAGATTTTTTTGACTAAAAATAGAACTTGGAAATCTCCTAATACCACAAAATCTCACCCTATGACCAACCATTCTTCATGCTTCTTGATTGATTAGCTTAGTGTCTTTATGAATCCTAATGGAGTCACCTCTACTCTAGAGAGTTATAACAACATAAATTCATGAGATTCCCAGATCTCCATATCCTTGTAGGATTGAACCTCCTCCATGATCTTCTTATGCTTGATTTATCCTTATAGGCTGATCACTTCAATATTTGCTTCGGTATCATTTTGGATTGATTCATTTTTCTTGTTTCCTTCATCAATAAACTATGTTAATAGAGAACATTCTTGGCACTCCCTTCCATCTCGATTTTGTTCTACCATGTAAAATTATTTCTAGTTATTATTTCTCTCTTGTGTTATATAAGCCTCAAACTTATTTTCTTGTCTTGAAAAGTTATGATTATAGTACTTTGCAATGTGACCAACCTTATTATAGTTAATTCATGTTATCCCTCTAGATGGAAACACACCATGACCCATATCACTTGGCTGATGGTTCTCCTCATAGTTCCATGCAAATTCATTATTGAAGGACCTTCTGTAATGCCTTACTCTATGACCAAATTAATTACATGAATAACAATATCTAATGAAAGGATTAGCATACCTTATGTTATTAGAATTTTTGATAAGTTTGATCTTTATTATATTAACATCCTCATTGTTTGATTGATCTTTGACCTTTTTTATTATATTAGTGTCCTCTTGATCTCTAATGAAACCAAGACCTGTCATGTCATCAGTAGTCTTTTGACTACTCAAAAGGTTGTCTAGATCATTGGTGATATTTTTAGAACTTACGAAGGACTTAACCTTATTTGATTATTTTTTAAATTCATCTTTCAAATATTTCACTTCATCCATATACCTTACACATTCTTTTGATTTTTCTTATAGGCATGTAGTCACAATTTCAATTCGACTTTCCACTTGTTCAACTATTTCTTCTTGCTCTTTGGAGTTGTTGATTAGTCTATCTTCAAAAAAGGGTATTTTCTCCTCATAGTATTTTATAACAAACCTCATAAACCTATTCTTTTTCTTAACCATATTCAGTTCTTCTAAAGTATTCATCAACTCAACTTCAAGATCCATCTCATCTCCTTCTTCATCTGAATCACCAACAACACCTCCAATCTATATTGATTCTTATTGATTTGAGCATCTTTATTCTTCAACCATGAAGATAAATCATTGACATTAGGTCCATCATATTTATGATCACTCTCTAAATTACTTCTTTCACTATCATTAGATGAATTGTAATTTTCCTTAGTATAGAAAATCCCTTTGTATTTGAAGAACCTTTTCTTGTTGTCATATATTCTAAAGTTTTTATTAATCTTATTAGATTTATAATAAATTTTTATCATCACCATGATCTTAATTATGTTATAAATCATCCTTTATCTTATGTTTTTTAGGCCATTTTTTAGAAAAATGTCCAACCTCTCCATAATTAAGCATGTGAAAGGAAGCTTACCTTTGTATTTAACTGAACCTATTTTCAACTTTATTACAAACATAGATATTAACTCATCATCATCTATATTATATTAATCATTATTTATGACTTTATTTCCTTATGACCTCATATATTTTAGATTGTTTTCTTCATTGAATACAACTTGATTCTTTGCAAGTCTTCCTTCACTTGTCCTCATCTCATAGGCTGTTAAGGTTTCATGAAGTCCATACATCTCAAGTTTGTCTATATCTTGTATTTATTCAACAACACATACCTTGGAATAAAATTTGGGATTTAGAGACCTTTAAACCTTTTGAACAATAGTATTCTCTTCTAGTTCTTCTCCTAGACCTCTTATGATGTTGACCACCTCATCAACCCTCAACAATTAGGCTGAAATGGTCTTATCTTCATTCATATTTATACTTTCAAATTGTCTTTTATGAGTTTAAAACTTGGCCAGTTTTACTTTGGAATCTCCCTTATGAATAATTTTCAACTTATCCCACATTTATTTGGCATATATATAATGCATAACCTTCACAAGTTCTGATTCAGATAGACCACACATAATGGAATTCATTACTTTTGATTTATTGTCACTGGCCTTCTTAGCTATTATATTTTTAGGGGAATAGGGGTGAAATATACCCATATAAAATTTATTGATAAACATCATGACCTTGAGACATTAGATATGTCCTCATCCTGGTACTCCAAAAATCATAATTTGATCCTTTAAATAATGGAGCTTTGCTTGTAGAGAAACCACCCTGAGCTTGACTAGCCATCTTAGCTTTGTTTAGAATCCCCTTTCGGTTGTAATAACTCATTCAAAGGACCTTATTTGATATCAATTATTGGAATAATCTATTGGGATGGGGGGTGAATTAATTTCTTGATAGAATATATTCAATTTCATACATCATTTCATGAACCATTCATTTATAAAATGATGCAGGAGCATCTACACTAGTTTCATGGAGGACTAGTTGAGATCATCAAACATGAAAATTCAAATGATATTCTAGTGTGACATTTCAAATTCCTGTTTTCCCTCCAAATTATGTTTATATTTCAAAATTTCACCTTGGGAGTAAATGTAATTGTCAGAAGTGAAAAGTGAAAAGGTAAAAAGTGATTGTTGGGCTGTTGAGGAAATAAGGGAGAAATGGTTGAAACTATTTTCAACCTTAGTATATTGTTAAAGATTAAAAATAGTATTTTGTTTTGCCTTAAGCCCAAAATGGGGTGTAGAAGTTAGAGGGGAGGCTCTTCAAAAGAGAAAAAGAGAGAATTCAGTAAGGAGAGAGGATGAGAGGGATGTAGAGGAGAAGAAGGATAGAGAGGAAAGGTCCTCTCATTCAAGGAAAGAAGATAGAATGAAGAAAAGAGAGGAGAAATAGTGAGGGAGGACCTCACTCAAGAGCTGTTAAAGTTAAAGAAAAGGAGAAGCTTTAATGTAAATTCAAGAATGTGTGGAGGAGCAGACAAGGCTTTGGAAGCCATGGAACATTGATATTGAATTTGGTATTGAATTGTAAGTTTTCTATTTGATCTAAGAAAGAATGAATGTTTTGTTTCATATATGGTTTCTTTATGGAATTCTGGTGACAGGCCTGTGTAAGTGTGTGTATGATGACTCTCTAAAGAAAATTGTGAAAGACTGGTTATCTTGTATGTGGGAACAAGTTGAAATTAGTATTATTGTGACCAAGAGGTCTTAAAGAACTTTAAATGCTATAAGAATCCTAAACAGGACCTAAACAGGATACTCAGGCATATAGGCCTACAACCCACTGTCCAAGGTAAAATCCACATGAAAATGTTTACATGAAGTTATTAATGACATGGAGATAGGTATATAAGGCATGTATAAACTTAAGAGAGGAAGAAACAGGCTCAGAAACCCCTTTGACATCTTAAAACTCCAACTATTGGTTCTCGGGCCTGTAGGTGACAGTATACAGGCAAACATAAGAAAGTTGCATGTTTTGCATAGTAAATGGATAGATAAGTGCATATTTGATATGAAAATATGAATGGGGAAGTCATTTAAGGTATTTAAATGTTTTTTTATCATCTTGAAAGTCTATTGATCATTGAAATAGAGAAGGAAATCATAAACCCTGTTGACTATCATATACAGTCAAAGACAACTGTGATGTCTTGCTTGGAAAGTATAGGAGGTTGATATGACCAAGGTGATGATTGGAGAATGTGTAGGGTATTAAGACAGACCCTAAAAAATTTATTGTAACCCTTGAAATAGGGTAAAACACTCCCAACCACAATTAATATGCTCTCGGCCTGTGTAAGTCCTTAGAAAACCCTAAATTAGGGTTTGTCCCTCAAAATGAGTTTAAATTCTTGAAAAATCTTGAAAGTCTGTAATATTACCCTTGATGATGTTAAAAAATTGTTGGAAGTGATTTCCAAATGTTTCAATATGGATAAATGTGAAAAAAAGTCAATTGCCAAGTGAATCCTAGGTGCATGTGAGATGAAGAGTATAGGCCAATATAGGAAAAGTGAATTTCTCCAAAGAAGTGCACTAAAAAATGTTTTATTATCTTGTAAGAAGGTAATGGATATTTTTAATGATTCTTGGTTTGATTAAAAAGTTTGTACTTTACTCTAGATAAGAAGATTTGCATTCAAGGAGGGCTAATTAGAACAGGGCTTAAAGAAGAAAGTACAATTCCACACAAAGTAACCTCATGAGATTTTCCAGTATGTTATAGAAGAGCTTAATGGGTATCTATAAGTGTTTTTACATTCATGGTTGAGCTAACCTACAAGAATTTATGGCTAATAAATAGAGAAAATAGGGCTAAAAGGAATGATTGATCTGAATAGGTCTGTATAAGCATGTTAAAATGTATGGAACCTTGAGAAGAAGTTAGCTCACATGTTGATGGTTACAGAGTAGTCTAAGGATAGTTTCATCATTTGGTATCAGAGTAGTCTAAGGATAGTTTTGAAGAATTGAGAAGAGAAGCTTGGAGAGCTCAAAAGTAAGGGAGCAAGTGAATGCTCAAGAGGAAGATCCAAAGCAAGGTAAGCTTGGATTTGTGATTTGTGTTTGATGAAGTGTTGTATAAAGAGTTGTTGTAAGATTGAGAAAAGGATCAAAATACTAGGATGAAAAAGGCCTAGGTGAGATCAAAGAGATTCTCAAAAGACCAATCAAGGAGAAAGGCTTGGGTGAGACAAGTGAACCTACAAGGATCAAGAGACCAAGGTGGAAAAGACTTGGGTGAAGATCTCAGAAATGGAAGTATTGTTGAAGGCACTATAGAGTAGCAAGGTACATGAGGGCACCAAGAAGAAAACAAGCACCCCAAAATAGAAAGGTATGACTAATGTTGACTTTGATAAAGAGGTTGATAGTTTGTGGAAATATTTAGCTAAGATTAAAAGCATGTTTGAGTCTGGGATGCAATTGAATAGGCAAGCATGGGTATGGCCAATGAGGAAGAGGTTGAAGTGGCCAATGGATCTCCTAATGAAGAGGAGAAGAAGGCAAAATGAGATTGCCAAGAAGAGAGAAGCCCATAGAGGCAAGAAGATAAGAAGGTTGCCAAGTGTGCAACAAGAGGAAGAGATTGTGAAGAAGGTTCTCATTGAGGAGAACAAGAGAAGAGAAGAAATAAAAGAGGAAGTGCCAGGAAGAGCACTTGAAAAGATGAGAGTTTTGATGAAGAGAGCACTCATAGGGACCTTGTGGTCTCTTGTTTTTATATCTAATGTTGTCTTTGCATGGGTAATTGCAGGTATGAGCAGCCTTGTGAAGGTCAAGAGAAGGGCCTTGGAGAGTGAAGAGATTGGTGCAAGAGAAGACACCAAGTACATAAGTGAATGTGTAAGAGAAAAGAAAAAGTTTGCTATTGTTGATAAGGAAGAAGAGATTCATTGGTTAATGTATGAGGAAGGTGTTGAGGAACCCATACAAGCAAGAGAAGAGATGGAAGATGAAGATGACTTTCATGATGACATTGAATGCCAAGAAGAAGAAAGTACAGATAATCAAGAAGCTATGAAAGTCAAATAACTAATGGAGCATCCCATTAAGGAGGTAAAGGTGAATCCAAAAATTGATTTTTCTTATTCTTATAAGCATGGAACTGTTGATATACATCATAAAGAAGCAAAGAGAAAGGTGAAGTTTTCAATTAACCATGGATATGTGATGCCTAAATGGTGGAAGAAGCAAACTCCCAAGAAATAGGAAGTGCTGGTATAAGAGTATGGGTGCAGGATGCCTACATGGTTTGAGAAGACAAATGATAAGAAGAAGAAACAAGTATGGGTGCCTAAGAAGGCAAAGAGAGAAGATGTGAGTGTTGAGGTAACAACACCAAGAATTCAATGGAAGAGGATTGAAGATAATTCAAGCAGCCAAGAGAATGAAGGTGAGATGGTGAGTATGGAAGAGGCATTCCATGAAGACAGGATGCTTGAGAGGTATACCAAAGAGGTAAATGGTAAACAAATTGTTTATGATGATGTTTTTGAATCCTTCAATGATCCTTCCATAAGAAATGAGAAATGGAAAGTGGCTGTGTGGACTAATATGCAACAAGGAGAGACTTCCAAATGGATGGATGATGAGGAAAGGGGAGAGTATGCAGGAAAGCAATGCCTCATTGAAACCAAAGAAAAAACAACATGGCTTCAAGTAGAGATTGAAGAGAGCAAGGAGACAAAAGGTAAGGATACTGCAATTGTATTTGATAAGTATATTGATGTTGATGAAGAAGTTGACTTGTATGAAGAAACCATAGAGTGGATGAATGTATTTATAGAGGATGAAAGACAATTTGGTCCTAAGTTTGATATAGGACATGAAGATTTGAATGAGCTTGTGTTAGGTGAAGAGTTGAAGAGGATAGAAGAGTTGTGTAGAGGCACATATCAACATGGTGGCACCATTGATCAGATGGAAAATGAATTGAGGCAAGAACAAAGAAAGAATGAAATGAGGTATATGACAAGTAAAGGATAAGCAATCTTTCAAGTTGACCAGCCCAAGTTTGATGAAGAGAATGGTGAGATAGATGCAAGCTCACTAAAGGAAGAAATGAGAATGTTGGAAGAGCTCTTTAGTTCTTCAAGAGAGCTACATACAGGCACGAGCCATGGTGAAGACACCATTGGGAAGAGTGAAACAAGATAAGAGAAAAGAAAAGAGGTCAAGACAATTTTGATCAAGGAGCAAGAATATGAAGGCAGCCAAGAGGCTTCATGGCCTAAATATTTTGGTTCTAAGGTGGCTTTGAATGTTTTGTATGCAGGTATGAAGGTTGCTAAAGTGAATGACATACAGGAGTAATTAAAGAAGCTCATGAAACAAGAATAACAACAAGAAGATATAGAAGATATGTATGAAGATGAAGAAGCATGGAAGTGGGAGATGGCAGCTAAGAAAGAGATGAGGAGAAGAACATACCAGAAATAGAAGAAAAGCAAGAAGCTGAAAGACAAAGACAATCAAAGACAAACAGCAGCATTGGTATTGATAACAAGACCATGGGATCTAGGTATAGAGTGAAGACTACAACATTGAGGAGCTATCTCATTTGAACTAAGGTTCAAATTGTTTCTAGAGGGAGAGTATGATGTAGGAGCATCTACAATAGTTTCATGGAGGACTAGTTGAGATCATCAAACATGCAAATTCAAATGATATTCTAGTGTGACATTTCAAATTCTTGTTTTCCCTCCAAATTGTGTTTAGATTTAAAAATTTCACCTTGGGAGTAAATGTAATTGTCAAAAGTGAAAAGTGAAAAGGTAAAAAGTTATTGTTGGGCTGTTGAGCAAATAAGGGAGAAATGGTTGAAACTATTTTCAACCTTAGTATATTGTTAAAGATTAAAAACAGTATTTTGTTTTACCTTAAGCCCAAAATGGGGCATAGAAGTTAAAGGGGAGGCTCTTCAAAAGAGAAAAAGAGAGAATTCAGTAAGGAGAGAGGATGAGAGGGATGTAGAGGAGAAGAAGGACAGAGAGGAAAGGTCCTCTCATTCAAGGAAAGAAGATAGAATGAAGAAAAGAGAGGAGAAATAGTGAGGGAGGACCTCACTCAAGAGCTGTTAAAGTTAAAGAAAAGGAGCAAATTTAATGTAAAGTCAAGAATGTGTGGAGGATTAGACAAGGCTTTGGAAGCCATGGAACATTGATATGGAATCTGGTATTGAATTGTATTTTTTCTATTTGATCTAAGAAAGAATGAATGTTTTGTTTCATATATGCTTTCTTTATGGAATTCTGGTGACAGGCCTGTGTAAGTGTGTGTATGATGACTCTCTAAAGAAAATTGTGAAAGACTGGTTATCTTGTATGTGAGAAGAAGTCTAAATTATTATTATTGTGACCAAGAGGTCTTAAAGAACTTTAAATGCTATAAGAATCCTAAACAGGACCTAAACAGGATACTCAGGCATATAGGCCTACAGCCCATTGTCCAAGGTAAAATCCACATGAAAATGTTTGCATGAAGTTATTAATGACATGGAGATAGGTCTATAAGGCAAGTATAAACTTAAGAGAGGAAGAAACAGGCTTAGAAACCCCTTTGACATCTTAAAACTCCAACTGTTGGTTCTCGGGCCTGTAGGTGACAGTATACAAGCAAACATAAGAAAGTTGCATGTTTTGCATAGTAAATGGATAGATAAGTGCATCTTTGATATGAAAATATGAATTTGGAAGTCATTTAAGGCATTGACATGTTTTTTTATCATCTTGAAATTCTATTGATCATTGAAATAGAGAAGGAAATCATAAACCCTGTTGATTGTCATATACAGTCAAAGACAACTGTGATGTCTTGCTTGGAAAGTATAGGAGGTTTATATGACCAAGGTGATGATTTGATAAGGTGTAGGGTATTAATACAGACCCTAAACAATTGATTGGAACCCTTGAAATAGGGTAAAACACTCCCAGCCACAATTAATATGCTCTCGGCCTGTGTAAGTCCTTAGAAAACCCTGAATTAGGGTCTGTCCCTCAAAATGAGTTTAAATTCTTTAAAACTCTTGAAAGTATGTAATATTACCATTTATTATGTTAAAAAACTGTTGGAAGTGATTTCCAAATGTTTTAGTATGGATAAATATGAAAAAAAGTCAATTGCCAAGTGAATCCTAGGTGCATGTGAGATGAAGAACATAGGCCGATATAGGAAAAGTGAATTTCTCCAAAGAAGTGCACTAAAAACGTTTTATTATCCTGTAAGAAGGTAATGGGTATCTATAATGATGATTTTTTTGATTAAAAAGTTCGTACTTTACTCTGGACAAGAAGATTTGCATTCAAGGAGGGCTAATTAGAACAGGGCTTAAAGAAGAAAGTACAATTCCGTACAAAGTAACCTCATGAGATTTTCCATTATGTTATAGAAGAGATTAATGGGTATATATAAGTGTTTTTACATTCATTTTTGAGATAACCTACAAGAAGTTATGGCTAATAAACAGATAAAATAGGGCTAAAAGGAATGATTGATCTAAATAGGTCTGTATAAGCATGTTAAAATGTATGGAACCTTGAGAAGAAGTTAGCTCACATGTATCAGAGCAGTCTAAGGATAGTTTCATCATAAAACATATCAATTGCATAATAAAATAAATACAAAAGCATACCATAAAATAACTATTGTCAATTGGATTTACACCCTTTGAGGAGATTTCTCATCTCTCCTTATCCAAGTGGCACAATTGAAACACCTCTAGGCTTGTGGGTAGCCTTAGGATGAGGTAAATATATAGATAAGGATATCTCCTTGGGGGAAGAGAGAGAGAAAACTAAAATAAAAATATCCTAAGGGAGGTGATATACCAAATAATTTGATGACTTCCAACTAGTTGCATGTTACACATGAAACCAAGAGACTAACTAAACATACACTTCTCTAATATGCATCTTTTCACATCAATGTTACATTATGAGGTTATGGATGAATGTTTAGGCTAGGAGGAATAGATAATAGGCCTTAAATGGCACTAGTGAATAGAATAACCCAATAATCCTTGAAACTTCCTAGAATGCTTCACATGTCCTACAAAAATAATCTTTCTAACTGCAAATAAGATGAAAGAATGTGACAACATGCTAAGGAATCCATAGTCTTCACTAAGGAAGATCAAAAATTCAAGTAAAACACACTATTAATAGTCATAAATAGATAAAAATTAGTAGTATTATTTATCACATGGTATGAAAATTATTAGGGTTTCACCATACTTAGGTAGAGCATAAGTTACAATGGCCAAAATGGCTAGTTCTTATAGAATTTGAGAGAGAGAGGAGAAGGGAGAATTCCAAGGGTCACAAGGACACTTGTAAAGATAATAAAATGAGTTACTTGTGCATGATAAGAGGATATTGGATGAACTATGCAAGGTTATAAGGAATAAGTGGCTCTTCAAGTCATGAAACTCTTACAAAGTGGCATGAAAGTTCTCATTCTAGCTTTAAAAATTGCCTTCATAATTTGGACCTATTTGAAAATCCAAAAATATATAAGGGATAGGTCTAATGATTGTAATTAAATTAAAATATTTTATACATGCCTTTCCATGTATTGGTTATAGTTCTGGTCCTCTAGAATCATTTGGAAGCAAGCCATCACCATCTATAGTCTAAAAAAACTCTTCCATCATGTACCCTGCACATTTGAACTCAAAATTGGATTTAGTTTTTCATGAAAATATATTTGAATGAGAGGATTAAACTTATAAATACTCTACATGTATTTATAATTCTCATTCACACCTTAAAAATCCATCCACTTGAAGTTTCCACACTTCTCACTAGTTTGGTCACTATGCCAGTTTTGACTAGCTAAGATGATAGCTCTTTATTGAGGAACTTAGAAGTTATTATGAGGAATTAAATAAGAATTTTTGGTTATAAAAAGTCTCAATATTCCCTCCCATATTATTTTCATCTCTTGAAACCTCCTACAACCTGTACAATGTATAAAATTATCAAAAAAGCCTATTTTGCACTCTATCTACATAGTTTCATATATCTAATCATGATGGGAAGTATCCTAATAGATTATTTTATATCATAAAATAATAATTATATTAAAATATTCCATTATAGTATCTTACCATCCTCATCTTCCCAATTAGGTCCTTATAAGGGTTTAGCAAGGGTTTTAGACAGTTTTGACCTCCTAAGCATTGTTCATAAAAATTTGACATTCAACCTACAAGAAAAATTCCATAAGAATAATATTTAGGACCATATATAACACTTATAAACATATTTTATTTCCATTAAATGTCTCATAAAATATGTGAACACTTCAACTTGGCCTACTAAGCTCTTCCCTTATTTTACATAGGCCTAATGCTGCCTTTGAGCCAAAAGATGACTTCCCCTAAAACTTATCTAAATTAAAAAATATTTATCACCAATATTATGACCCCAAAAAACAAGTTTAAAATATTTATAAATCTTTCACAAATATGTAAAGGAATTTGACCTCTCATTTAGCTTCTAGGCCTAAACCTTGTCTACTAGGCTTGACTACAAACTTGGGGTTTTTGAGCACCTTATTTTATTCCATCATCTTGTGAGGTGTTCCTAATTTTTTTTAGATGTATTCCCAATTAAAAAACCTAATTTACATGTCCAAATATACCTTTATCCATCATTCATCCCCTTTTCCCCAAAACCTGCTAGTTTTGTTCATAAGGGAGTGCCCTCTGTCTAAGATAAAATAGAGGGAAATTCCCCTATTTTATTAGACAAAATGAATATTTTATATATTTTTACAAGTTATTTATACACTATATACCAATTTTTGGATTTTTTTTAGGTCATTTGACCTTCAAACTCTTCCAAAGTCCAAGCCTGACTATGTGAGATGGACTATATGCAGGCTTTTAGCATGTGGACTATGCTCTTGATTGAAGACCTTCCCTTTACTTTATATCACATGATAATGTATTATTGAAATTGGTGTCATTATTTTTATGGTTCTTTAAAACACATTAATCATCTTTAACCCCTCTAACCTTATCATTTCATACTTCTTCAGTCAACTGTCTTGAACTGCAGATTATGTTACCCTGCCTGACTATGTTTTGCTTTTAGAGGGGACACCTATAGTTTATATTTTATGAATCAAGATTGAAAAAAAAAGTTTTTTAAAAATTTATATATTCCATTATGTTCATTTCACACCTATTTGGACCCATTTCCACTTCCATAAACACTGCTAATGCTTGTATTATCAAACAAGCTCACATGTTGTCTCAGTCAAACATAGTCAATTGTGTTAGGGAGAGTGACATCCTATAGGTGAATATTATTCTTTACAAGGATAAAAAAAAAATTTGGACCTCTTGAGATAATTAGGATCACCTTCTATAGACCAATATTGATTTTTCCATGCCTAAGTCCTTCTCATGGATGACATAGAACTCATAGCCAACTGTAGGTGCTTATTTTCATGGGAAGGACATCTGAAGGCATTTATATAATCAAAACCTAACATTATAACCTATAATTTGATTCTATGTTCAACAATGTTCATAATATACTATAGGTTACTATGCACCTAGGTTTATTATAAGAAAAACACCTTTCAAACTTTACCCTTGGCTAGCTGAAGGTCCTCACCATGCCTGTGTACTGACTAAAGGTGAGTATGGAATCAAAACACAATGCATAATTCTCCTTGAGTGGCCTTTTAAATAATTAATTATATCTTAAATCATGTAAAACTATTCCATCATGAAACATGGTTTCATACTACTAACTTGGATGAAAAAGGTCTATTATGGCTCAGACCTGTAGATAACACAAATTCATTCTAGTGTATAAAAACACAACTTTGGGCCCTCAAACTTCTACCTTCCACTAAATTTATACCTTTTAATATTTTCATGTCTCTTATATTATGTGGATACTATAATACATAACCATCTATATGCCTCAATATTCCTTTTAACCATGTCATAAATGTTTGGCAAAATGTTTAGGTTCTCTATTTTCACTCTTTAGGGAGAAAAGTCCTAAACACAGCCAATTGACCCTTTAGCATGGTTTTCAACCTCCATGTGCTCATTTAAACTTGAAACTAAGTCTACCATGGAGTTTTATTAAACACTAGGACCTCAAAGAGAGTTTCATCATCTATTTTAAAACTTCAAAATGGTTCATTTGCTCTCTATCAGGCTACCTATAGGTGGCCATCTTCATGTCTATAGATAGTGAATGGAATGAGAGCAATGTGTATGGTTTTTTGTCTTATTATGAGTTTTAGTCTATTCTCAATGGTTAAAATAGACTTTATTGATCATGTATAACCTTATTTGTCTCATATACTCCCTTTAACATGACTGGTCTTCTCATGGGGTACCTTTAGATGAGCATTTTGACTGGTATACAAGAAGTAAAAAGGGTTATGAACCACACTCATGGTATATGAGCCTCCAACAACCATTGAATCCTTTTTAAAATGATAATATGGATACATTCCAACTTGTGAGTACTTATATCAAGTCAAGATATCTACATTTCAATGTTTAGACCCTTTCAAGAACATGTAAGTGTATTTTAATGGTAGAATTATGTGTGAGTGAATGTGTTAACTGTCACAGTTACCTTTAGTACTCTTTGAAAGATATAACCTGATTTTTCATTATTTATAAACACATATAAAACTCTTAATACCTCTAATATATCTCCATAAACACACTAAACATGTTCTACACACATGGTCAACATGGCTACAAGTAAGGATGAGCAAGGAATTGACTGTGAAAAAGGTAAGTTTGAATAACTTGATCCAAGAATGATGTTATGAGGCCAAATATGAAGGTAAGATGATCAATATGGCATTGATACATGGAAAAAATCACATCACATTCCTATGAGACCTCTTATGAGAACCAAACATTTTATAAATAAGGCAAATTGACTGAGACTGCACATGGTGGCACCTTCCTGTAACATGAGATAATTTTCTCATCAAAACACCATGAAACATGAAAATAAACATGGAGATAATTTTATAATATATCCCATAGTCTCTGGAGTCAACATCACCAATTGGTTTGTATGGACTTCCCCAAAATGGAGCAAAACATATAGGCTACATAAAACAACAAGCAGAAAAGCACAATCAATTTCATGAGGATGATTCATGAATCACATGCCATAATTATTCAAAAAATTATTATGGAAATTAATATCTCTAATTTTAATTTCATCTCCCCAAGGAATTTGATCTGAAACCTCCTCTTCTAGTCTTACCAAGTACAAACCTGAAGATTGGTTCTATGTGCCTAAAAGGGTGAAAAAGGAGTAGAATAGTTTTGGGAATTTTTTAGAACTTCCAAATAATTTCAATCATTGATATGGATCTAAGGAATATTAAGAGTCATTACATGATCTTCTCCCATGTGTTACACTTCCCCATGAGTTGTACAAGTGCCAAACTCTTCTCTTTAACCAATAAAACTAACTTTTCTTCTGAACAACCTACCACTTTTAAGTTACGTCAGATTATTAATACCTATTAGGACACATTTTATGTGACATAGCCTATTGGAACCTTCACATTTCTGAAAGAGACTGTACAACCTATTAAATGCTCTATTTATGACCCCTAAAATGACTCAAAATGACAAATTGACTAATATGATTAAGACCAAGGATAGGATTACATTAAATGACATAAAATAACATATAATACACCCATTAAAATATATTATACCCCATAAAACATCTAGAAAGCCAAGTTTTTACCTATAAGGTTCCTAATTTGACTTGTAGGGTCAAATATGGTCAATAAGAACATAAGAGATATGTGGGAAAACCTCTTAAGGAATACAAATCACTCAAACATGAACATGTAATAAAATACTATAATTCCAAGATCCAAAATTTTAGTGAAGCACCAACTTCACAAGGAGATCCAACCCCTATCTAGATAAGCACCAACTTAACTAGTCTTTTACAAGCTCTATCTTGAAAGGAGGATCAAAAATCGTAGTTAAATTAGCACCAAACAAGTCACTTATGATATTTGATCATATTATAACACATATTTATAATTTTAAACTTATGATTACCTCCTTTTTTTACACTCTTTTCCCCTCAATCTCACTCAAACAACCTCTTAGGCCTTCTTGCTAAAATAACCCTCTCTTTAGCAAAAATAGGTCAAATGACCTTCCTTAATACTTGTATAAACATATTTAGATACTAATGGAATGTTTTTATAAGATTCATTATGATCTTAAATCTCTTAACCTATTCTCAAAAACACTATATTCTTTGCTCAATAGCTCAATTCACTAACTAGTTAAAATAGGCTTATTAGGCCTTGATTTTATACTCAATTATTTCTTATACCTATCTTAGTTAGATAAGGAACTCACCATACTTGGATTATTATTTAAATATATCAATACACATTTTTAATTATTTAAATAAATAATACATAATTTTTTCATGGTCCATAAGGACCAAATCCTCCATTAGGCCTAATGGAGACCTAATGTAATTAGGTCTATCCTATCCACACATTATCATTCTGACCCTTACGAACACTTACTATCTTAACCAATGAATGTAAAAATTCATAAATTCATATAATACACCCTTTATAATTTAAATTTTTTTCCCCAATTCCATTTATCCCATTTCACTATTTGGACCTACCAATTAGGTCTCCTCGCCAATAGGCCTTCTCACTGCCTGTAAGTCTATCTTGCAAATTTAAACCAAATACAAAAATTTCCCACATAAACCATGCATTAAATAATATTAATATGATAATAATTAATTAAAAATATTACAAAAATTCTTTTTTCTCTACCACATAGTTCAAAGGGCCTCAAGAACACTCCTATAGATGACTTACTCAGAAACACTAAACATTGTCAATACACAATCAAAATAAATTGACTCTCCAAGATTGATCAAATAATTAAAATGATAAAAAAATGAATTAAAATTATCTTATTATTAATTTATAACATCTTCAATAACATTTTATCATTCATCTCAGTAAAATTTGACTTAGGGACATCCTTTTCACACATTGAAAAGTTCTCTGTAGGACGAAAAACATAACCAAGAAAATAACTCATAGAACACTTGTGGGAAAAATTATGTGATCTTAAAATGGATTTGTGTGAAAATTTATCATCCTTATAACATATATAAAAATATATATATTTCATTTTCATGTATCAATATTGTTCTTTCAGACCAATCTCACTATGTCACTTTACACATACTCCACTCTACTAGACAGACCAGTTCGATGACAACTTTTTGCATAGGTTTAGGCATCATAAACACTTATGTACTAATGGGATATGAGGGATAGGTATTTAATAATTACCCCATACCTTAATATCCATAAATATTCCTTTGCAACCAATCCCTAATATCATTTTCAATCTCACCTACCTTCTTCAATGTTCTATTCATTAGGCCAGTTTAGTGATAGGTTATCTTCCATGACTAATTTTTCACATTTTTTGTCATAAACCTGATTATAAAATTTAATAAAAAAAATAAATATTTCACATCATCTTTCATCCACTTTAATTCTTTGACTTGGTCAACCCTACCTATAGCATCAAAAACCCTAAAAATAAGGGTTTTCTTATAGCTTCATCTTATTATCTGGACAAACAAAAAATACCTAAGGAAACCTTGAAGATTAATTTAAATGTTCCAAACACTAAACTAGGTAAAATAAACCATTATGAGCCATAATCAATTATATATTTACTATCATGTCTTTGTAAGGGTTTTAGGAGGTTTTTGACTACCTTACCTTCTTAGCAATCATTCATACAGGATTGCCCCTCAATCCCAAAACCAATGATAAGAAATTAAATTTAGGGAACTTACCTAACTACCATGAAGTTATCAATCTCTAATTTAAATGTTTCGCATGCCAATGAGCATGAGAAACTTATTTTGAAGACTGCAATACCCAATTCTATGTACATAGTCAACCTTATCACCAAATTTCTTATTTTATCCTATAGGATATGAATTTAAACTTTGTAAACATGATTATCATGAAATATCATACCTATGTAATGATATTAAGATATTTTTAATCCTTTAAAATGATATTTAACTCTACTTATGCCACTATAGGTCACTTTGTACACTTATGTCTTAAACTGCCAGTCCTATCTAGACTATGAACACAACCTAAAACCTATTGTACAATATTTAAAACTTCATCCACATGTCATATAAAATCATGAAATTCTCTCATACTACCATAATTTATCACTTAGGTATTCAATGGCTTAATTCACCATGATACCAAGCTTATCTCACTAAGGCACCAAGCTTGCAACTTCTTACCAGGTCTTTTCATATAGGAACTAAACTTCAAATTTGTCCTTTGAACTCATCTTAAAGGATTTTTTGCCTCTTTTCCTATATCAAAACAACTTATAACACTTACTTATGCTATATTTGACTTAAATCACAATTTTTCACCATGCATCATGCATACAGAGCTAGACCAAGCTACTTAAGATACCTAGTACTCAGACTTTGAAAAAAAATAAGCTAGCCCTCAATGATGTCATTATTAAAACTTTATTCTTAATATAATTATGAGAATTATCTTAGTCTCATCACAACCTTATATCTAGACCTCATAAGGACTAATTAACTCATGTAATTACCTTATATGCTCTTTAGTACTTAGATCTTTAAACAAGATTCTTCCCTTGTATCTTTGAACATGATCTTGACATGTCATAAAACCTCTGAAAGAATGCCAGGTTGCCTTAAAATTTTCTCTCAAAAGAGAAACTAAAATTCTTAGTCATATACTACTTCACCAAGCATGACAACAATTCTAACTTTTGATATGAGGAATATTCAACTTGACCTTGACATCAATGATAACATTAATGCCTTAATATCAACACTAGGAACATACCTTAATAATCTCCCATTTTGTCATTGATGGCAAATATCATTAATCATATAAGATCATTCTCCAATACTTGAACTTGAAAGAAGAACTTTCTCCCCCTTTGACATTAATGATAAAGGTTCACCTTCTTGGCAGCTATTTGATCCTTAGACCTAGGACAATAACTTTTATTTCAAACAAACTTCATCAAACCTTTATTTAATATAGATCAGGTTCACATACCTACTCATGAGACATGATTTAATCCCTTTATATCCATTAAAATTTAAAATATTTTCAAAACTATGACTTGGTTTGATCAAGTCATCATACCATATTTTTGTGACTTATCTCTTGAGTTCACATCTATAGTATATTTCTTTGACTAAAACTAGAACCTGATGATCTCCTAAGACCATAAAAACTCCCCCTATGACTAAGCATCCTTCATGCTTCTTGATTGCTTAGTTGAGTGCCTTCATGAAGCCTAATAGAGGCATCTCTACTCTAAAGAGCTATAAAAAATTAAATTCAGGAGATTCCCATATCTCTATATCCTTGCAAGATTAAACCTCCTCCATGATCTTCTTATGCTTGATTTGTCCTTCTGGCCTGATCACTTCAATATTTATTTAGGTGTCATTTTGTCTTGATTCATTGGTATTGTTTCTTTCATAAACAAAATGTGATGATAGATAAAATTCTTGTCACTCCTTTACATCTTGATTTTGTTCAACAATGGAAAATAGTCCATTTGAACTTGTAGACTAGTTATCAACCTTAGCCATCTTAGGTTTCCACTTATTGTTTCTCTCTTGTGTTCTAGAAGCCTTGAACTTCTTATCTTGTCTTGTCTTGAAAAGTCATTCTTATAGTACTTTGTAATGTGACCAACCTTATGAAAGTTAAATCATGTTATCCCTCTAGATGGAAACACACCATGATGCATATCTCTTGGCTAATGATTATCCTCATAGTTCCATACAAATTCATTATTTAAGGGCCTTCTATAATGCATTAATCTATGACCAAATTTATTACATGAATAATGGTATCCATTGAAAGGATTAACATACCTTATATTATTATAATTTTTATAGTTTTGACCTTTATTATATTAGCATCCTCATTATTTGATTGATCTTAGACCCTTTTGATCATATTAGTGTCCTTCTCTTGATCTCCAATGAAACTAAGATCTATCTTGTCATCAACAGTCTTTTGACTACTCAAAAGATTATCTAGATCATTGGTGCTCTTTTCAAACCTTATAAAGGACTTAACCATATTTGATGTTTATTTTAATTTCGATATAAAAGTGTTCATTTTATCCACATACCTTGCACATTATTATTCTTTTGCTTCTAGGCCTAAAATCATAATTTCAAGTTGAAATTCCACTTGTTTGACTATTTCTTCTTGCTCTTTGGAGTTATTGCTTAGTCTAGCTTCAAACAAGTTAATTTGATGCTCATAGTCTTTTATAAGGGACCTCATCACCCTATTATTTTTATTGACCATCTTTAGTTCTTCTGGAGTATTCATCAATGGTACTTCTTCAATAGTTGTATGTAAGATTGTTTTTCTTTTGCATTCAGGTGAGTACCAAAAAAGAGTGCCTCATACTTAGCAGTATTGTTCATGCACTCAAAGGATAATTTGACAGAAAACTTGAAATATTTATCATTAGGGGCATAAAAGACAACCCCAACTCCATTTCAAATATTGGAGTAATCCTCATCAAACAACATTCTCCAAGATTCACCTTCATTGTCAAACTTAGCATAAAAAATAGTTGGTTGTTCAACAACATCAACATTCCCAACAAAGCTACCCAACTCCACATCCATGTATAACAACTCATTTAGAGAATGATTTGGATCTTGAAGTACATGCAACATCTTAGGCTCTCTATGATTAGATATGCAAGAAATAATGCCTCCTCCTTTGAAAACCCCTCTTCCAAGAAGAAGACCTAATGATAGAATCTTTATTTATCTTGGATAACAAATTGAGTCTATATTCAAAAAATTAGTTGTTGCCAATATGATTATTTGGCCCATTATAAAGTTATTCCTTTAAAGTGTTCCTTTCCCTAATTGGCATAAAGAGAATGAATTTTGTGACTATAATTGATTCAAATGTAATTACATATGACTATGTGTGCAATTAAGGCACCTCATTTAAAATATGTTTGATAATGGAGAGATAGAGTTAGATAAACAAGCTTCTACTTCCAATCAAAACTTGGGTATTTATAAAAATATTTTTTCATAATATAATGTTAGTAATCATAGTCAACAACCATGAAGGCCACATATGCAACAAAAACAATAATAATAACAACACAAACCACAACAAAACAAAGACAATAACGTCATCATCAACAACAATAATAACAAAAATAATAACTACTACTAAATAATAACAATACCAAAATAGTTAGAACTAAGGTCAAAATGACCCATCTAACTAGGGGGCCTATCACACCATCACATATGACTAAAATAAATTTGTAGGTTATATTATAGGTAGTCATATAGATAACATTACCATCAAACCTATAACAAACACCAATCAACCATGACCATTGCCTAATAATGACTATCAACCTCCCTATACCAGTCATCCTATTTTGACTTGTGACCACAACCAAGCACAATAATAACCAATTATTATCATCCTAGGCTCTTCTTATTCTCCCTCTAGTTATAATGTCCCTTTACCCAATCTAAATTACATAATTACAACTTGGTAGACTAAAGTCACCATTTTAGGCCCACAACCACCTTCTATCAATGATCCCATTTAATATACCATACCATCTAAGGATAAGCTAATTAACAATGCTAAGGAGAAAATTTAAGATATTGTGGATCAATTAAAAAATTTGCTTACACACGTATCTATTTAGATTTGTTTCATACCTCTACTATCCACAAGAACATATTTAGAAAACTCTTTAGCCAGTCCCAAGTATAAAATGACATTACACCAGATAAATTCCAAGATTTGTTTGGACACTTAACTCTTGGATAATAATTAACCTTTGACCAAAGTGATATGTCATACCTAGGCCCTCTCCACAATAATCCATTTTATATCAAAGTTGGCATAGAATGAAACAAAGCTAAGCATTTACTCATAGATAATAAATCAAGCCTCAATATTGAGTCTCTATGATTAGTTAAACATATGGGATACATAACAACTGACCTTCAACTAGAAGTCATTACTATCAAGGCCCATGATAATAAAGAATGAGAATCATAGGGAATAATTAGTTTACCAATCATCATTAGACCCTTAATCCATAACACACTTTTGCCCTGTGATGGATCTGGATTTATCATACAACTTTATTCTAGACTAACAATGGATACATGAAATTTGGGAAATACCTTCCACATTAAACCAAAGTATCAAGTTCCACCATTCTAGGATAGAGGTAACTATTCCTATATACCTATATCCATACTAGTTCTACAAACATCTAAAGGCTAAGTATGGAATTTATAATCACCATTTTGGCCTTATATTCTAATTATATAGACTATGATATCCTTGTCTCTACTTCCTCTACACCCCCACCTAAGATATTGAATAATTTAACCATCTCTAATAAAGGCCTACAAGAATACCTCATGCATAATGCATTCCATGTATCCAACCTTCCACCGGCCCCTAAATCCAATGATAGACCCAAAACTAAGGCCATTCATATGTAATGGCAATAGAAAGGCAATTTTAATGCCCAAGAGCCTATTATTTTCACACCAACCACTAGGCAAGAATAATACCCACATGCCAAAGATGATTCTTGGCTTTATAATAATGACTTGCATGATCATTACCAAAGTAAAAGGTATCTCATCCCTAACCATATCATGGATAATCAAACTTATGAAGGTAGAGGCCTAGGGGTAGATCAACAAGTTGCTCTTGAGATAATTTTCATAACTAGATATAAAGGAACTCATGGTATTAAATTTAAACCACCTATGGGTGACCTTACATATCATATCCATGTTCCTACACCAATGACTAATGACAATGATGTAGATTTTGATTATAGTGTATATGAGGACTTAGTCAATACCAAAATGTTTAACCCTCTTGTTTTATGTACCATTACACCTATAATTTGTCCTTCCCCACTTTTCATTCATTATCCACAACTCATCAACTGAGACCAACAAGAATCCATAGTGTCACTTGATGAGTTTGAAAATGATGAGGTTATTTATGACTCTCTGGGTCTAAGAGACCATATTCCCCTTGGAGATAATAAACAAGGGTTTTCTATCAGATTGGATCCTACTACTTATTTTGGAGAGTGGGTGAATTTCCTTTTCCAAAATCAAATATTAAGGTTCCAAAATGAAAACCTCATTGCAACACTTTTAGACCAAGATAATAGTAAAGAAAAGGAAAATATCTTGGTAAAAACCTATTTTAGGTGCCACTATATCCTTCCTCAGAGGAGGCGAACAACATGCCTTTGAATAAATTATCCAAGAATGTCTAGAATTATTTGTTGCATGGTCCTTACCACCATTGGGTGATTCTAATTCATCTTGTTTGGAAAAATTGGATGAGCTAGTCCAACTAGAGGACTTTTATATTGCCAACCAGTTCTTTTCTTTGCCAACTATCTTAGAATATGGTTCTATAATCCTCATGAAGGACACTTATAAATTCAACATTGAAGCACCATATAAATTAGGCATGTCCCTGACTGAGGAGGAACATGAAGTCCTTAAAACCTTCCTTAGGGAGTTCATAGACATTTTTTCATGGTTTTATTTTAACATGCCATGTTTTTACCTCACCTTGGTTTTACATCATTTTATTTTATATCTTGATGGAAAGCCAATCAAGCAAAAATGGGTTTATTCTAACATGTTATATTTGTACCTCACCTTGGTTTTACATCATTTGTTGTACATCTTGATGGAAATCTAGTCAAGCAAAAACTAAGGAAAAAGCATCCTCATATTACTATCTTAGTCAAGAAACAACTAGAGAATCTCTTAAACATGGGATGCATTCATCCTATTGATTATTCAAAGTGGATCTCAAATATTTTACTAGTTAGAAAAAATCCATAAGGTATTAAATTGTGCAATGATTTATGTGACATTAACAAGGCCTACCCAAAGGATGACTTTCCTCTACTGAATATTGACATGATGTTTGACTCCATAGGTAGGTATGAAATGCTTTCTCTCATGGATGGTTTTTCAGGATACAACCAAATCAAAATTACACCATAGGACCAACACAAGACAACACTAGCCACTCTTTGGGGAACATTATATTATTAGGGCATGCCTTTTCACCTTAAGAATTCAAGAGAAATGTACCAATGGGCCATGATGGTAATTTTCCATGATGTGATACATGACATAGTCGAGGACTATGTTGATGACACCTTGGGTAAATCTAAGAACTGTGTTGAACATTTAGCCATAATTTGAAAGATCTATGAATAACTTTGGGATTACAAGGTATTAATCTTAAAAAGTGTCTTTGTCATAACTTCTAAAAAAATAACTAGGCTTCATTTTCTTTTGTAGGGGAATTGAATTTGATCTAGCCAAAGTTAATTCCATTATTTAAATTCTAGCTCTATCCACTTTGAAGTAGCTCCATAGTTTACAGGGTAAGATATAATAAATCAGACACTTCATATCACAATTGGTTGACAAATTCCATCCATTTACCCATTTACTAAATAAGGGTACTAATTTCACATGGAATGTAAATTTATAAAAGGCCTTTGACTAATTGAAATAACACTTGGCCAATCCACCTATTTTATTTCCATCTACACCAAAAGACCTTTTACTACTCTATTTTTTTGTAATTGAACATACCCTAGGGGCACTATTAGCATAACATGATGAATAAGGGAAGTAACATGCCATGTATTACCTAAGCCACACATTGGTCATGTATGAGCATAATTATACATCGATCAAGAAAGCTTGTTTATCTACGGTCTTTGTAAAACATAAGTTATGCCACCAAATGTTAATTAATAAGACCATCATCATTGCCAAAGTGGATTTACTCAAGTATCTACTTTCAAAAATAACTTTATAAGTCTATATAGCTAGTATTATGATTCTAAGAGAGCTAAAAATTTAATATGCTAACTAAAAGGACATCAAGGGATATATAATCATTGATGAACTTACAGAATCTCCTCTTTTTAACACTCAACCACTCACATTTGGTTTTATAGATGCATCCATCATGACCATAGGAAAAATTCCACTTTAAGAGAATTAATAGAAGATTTATTTTTATGGATCTTTCATGTCTCATGGCTTAGGAGTATGATTTTTATTCATAAAAGCAGATGGGAATATCATTCCCAAGTCCTTTCGTATTAGATTTCCTTATACTAGTAACATGGTTGAGTATGAATCACTCATTATAGGGATTCATTTAGTAGTAAAGTAGAACATTCAATATCTACTTATTTATGGATATTCACATCTTATCATTAATTAGGTCACAAATCAATTCCAAACCAAGGAAAAGAAGATTGTTCCTTATAAAACCATGATGGACACTCTAAAAAAATAGAGTACCCACCTTTAGTTTGAACAATTACCTTGGGCCAATAATAAAACCATATATACCATGGCTAAAATTGGTTCCATTATCCACATCAAATATAAGGCAAGAGAGTATTAGTTCCTCATTAAACATTTTATATCTCTTTCTCATGAAACCTTAGCCATTGAGATGATCTGTGATATTATTCGTCCCATTTCTACATGGTATTCTAAATTATATAATTATCTTCATGACTAGGTCCTCCCACTTGACCTATCATGAAAAAAGTTAAAATCCTTCATCCACCAAACATATTTCTATACATTACTTGGACCTAAACTATATCATATAAGTTTTTATGGAACTCTACTTTTTTATTTAACCTTAGTTGAATTTGGATTAGCAATTAGGGAAGTACATGAAGGGGTTTGTGGGGCCCACACCATTGGGGTCATCCTTGTCAAAATGTTACTTCTTGCTTATTATTATTAGCCAAACATGGAAGCCAATATTTTTGAATATGTTAAGAGGTGTGTGTAAGGTCAAAAACATGCTAATATGATACATGCTTCAGACCAAACACTCAAACTAATGACTACACCATGACCATTTTCAATGTGGGGACTTCACCTCATAAGAAATATTAACCCTACTTCCTCAGATGGCCATAAACATATCATTACCACCACATATTTATTCACTAGGTGGGTGGAATCCATTCTACTCACTTACATGATATGAAATCAAATATCTAAATTTAATTTCAATCACCTCATTTACCACTATGGTATCCCTTTGATATTATATCTGATAAAGGTAGTTCATTCAAAAACAAGGATGTTAATTACATTTGTGCTAAATATAATATTACCCAAACATTTTTCACTACTTATTACTTCAAAGGTAATTTACAAGTAGATGCATCTAAAAAAACCATTTTCAATATTCTTAAGAAGATCATCAATGAAGTTGGTTATGATTAGCATTGTATTCCCCTAACTGTTGGCATGTCTAGGGATATGTGTAGCTAAATTATGGCTTCCATAAACATTTTTCATATTATTTTACATTATATTTGCACTCATATGCTTAGTAGGTCATCTTATTGGTTGTCTATGGCCTTGGTAGACTATAAATAGGAGGTAGGGTTAGTTGTTCATCATCATATCAGAGTATTCATTTCTTATTACAAGAATTTGGGAGGTTGCCCCCTTGAATTAGCTTATATATTGTTAATGTTTTTTGTTATATTTTCATATCATTATGATATATTACTATATTTGTAATTATTTGGTGAAGTTATATAATTACAAGTGCTATTAGAGTGTCGATTTGGGCCATAATCAGGTAAAAAAACATAGATCTTAGAATTTGGATATATCTCCCAAAAGGTTAAAAATTTATATGTAATTTTTAAAAAGGAATTTAGGAATAATTTAAATAAGATTCCATTAAAATTTAAGCTCATTAGGATCTATGTTTCAAAATTTATCTCTATTTTAGGGTTTTTCATAAATTTGCTCTATAGTTCATAATTTGTATATTTTTTCAAATTTATTTACATTTTTATAAATCTTGGAAAAAAATATTTTGGGTCTATTATTTTATATTTATAGCTTTAATGCTACATATTTGAAGAAAAATCATGGTCAAAGTTGGATCAATGGGACAAAATAAGGTTCACCACCAAGCCTTATTATGGCTAGTCCTAATACTCACAGATGGGAGAAATGGAAAGACACCCCTAAAACTAATTCAGGGGATGACATGAAGTCTTAAACATTTAATATTATGTATTTATAGATGATTTATCAAATTTAGTGAAATCTACATGGCTTGATGTAGAAGGATGTGCAAGTCTAAACTCAAATATCAATAATGCAAGGGGAGATTAATGACGTAAAAAATTAGTTGTAATAAATCATAGCATAAATGACAACCGTTTCATATCATTTTACAATCAACAACCCACCACTTTTTCCTTTTGTTCCTCCTCTCAACACAAACACTACCAATATAGGGGTGAAATTGATGTTGCCAAAAGTGGACTTGTATAAGTTTGATGGTAAGGATATACTCACTTGGATCACTCAAGTTTAAAATATATTTGATCTGCACCAAACTCCTAGCTTTCAAAATATGTTCATGGCATCTCTATATCTAGAACCTGAGCCATTTATTTGGTTGTGTATTTAAAATAACAAGACTAGTGCTCCTATTACATCATTAGTATTTTTTGATGAACTAATGTCTCACTATCAAGATAATTTTTTTGAAAACTAATTCAACCAATTAGCCAAATTATGACAAATAGGAAGAATGAAGGATTATATTCATTAGTTTCATAATCTATCCTTACATGTGGAGGACACCACTGAGGCAAATCTAACTAACCTTTTTTTTAGGTGGACTAAAAGACAATATTAAATTGGAGGTTTACATGTTTAACCCTACAACTATATCTAAATCTATACCAAGGGCATGTCTAATAGAAGAAAGAAGATATGATAAAACATCATCCTTTCACTACCATCCAAGAACACACCTTACCAATGCCATCACTACCTCAACTTACCAGATTGACACCATAACAATTTGAGGAGAAACATGCCAAAGGGTTGTGTTATGGTTGTGATAGCAAATGGAGAAAAGGTCGTCGATGTGCTGAAAATAAGTTATTTAACATCGATGGGGCCAATGAGGATGAAGAAGATGAGGAGGCATCTGGTGAGGTTTTTGAAGGACCCAAGGTGAAGCTATAGATTCTCAACCTACTATCTCCTACCATGCCCTTACATGTATTTCTACTCTTCAAACTCTTAAGGTGGTGGGTTTACTTAAGAAATAGAAGTCCATGGTGTTGATTGACTTGGGAAGTACACATAATTTCATCAACAGTAAGTTGGATGATCATTTGAATTGTTTCATCTACCCAACCCCATAATTTCAAGTCATGATTGTAGATGGTGGTAAATTTACTTATATTTTAAAATGCCATAGTATTAAACTAGTAATGGGAGACTATTTACTAGATTCCCATATATTTTATATTGATATGGGTGGGACTAAAATTATTATGGGAGTACAATGGCTCACCACATTGGGTACTATTGAGATGAATTTCCAATAACTTTTCATGTGCTTTCATTTTGAAGGCAAGCCAGTAAAACTATGGGGATTAAGATTTAAATATCCATAAGTGGTTAGTTCACATTAGATGATAAAGATGCTTTAAAAAGGTGATGTGGGATTTGTGTTGAACTTGTTTTCATTTAATGTTCAATAAACTAAGGAGTCTACCCATCCTAATTAATAAAAATATTAGATGAACATTCAGTTCCTTTTAGTCCCATGCCAAAAGGTATTCCTTCTATTCATACCCATGATAATGCCATTAGACTCATTCTTGGAAGTATGCCACCCAACATCACACCATATAGATATATGTATGCCTAGAAGAGTGAAATTGAAAAATTGGTACAAGAGGTTTTGGAGGTAGGAACCATTCACCATAGCCAAAGTGAATATTCTTCTCCAATAGTCATGGTATAAAATAAGGATTAAACTTGGAGGATACTCCCAGATTATAGAGAGCTCAACAATTTCACTATCAAAGATAGCTTTCTTATTCCTATAATTGATGATTTTTTAGATGAATAACATGATGTTATTTATTTTAACAAATTAGATCTTCACTTTGGGTATCATCAAATCTATATCCATGAGGAGGACATTCCTAAAATAACTTTATGTACTCATGAAGGCCATTATGAATTTTTGGTCATGCCTTTTGGTCTCACCAATACACCATACACATTTTAGAGTTTGATGAATATAGTTTTAGGCCATTTTAAAAAAAATTTGTACTTGTGTTTTTGATAAAATCCTTATTTACAAAAAAATTGGGAAGACCATTTGCAATATGTGAAATAGGTACTCTCAATTTTTTAGCAACATCAGTCTTATGATAAATCATCAAAATTTGAGTTTGGAGTCTAAAAAATGGAATATTTGGATCATATTATATCACATGAGGAGTAAAATTGATCCTAAAAGGCTCCAAGTCATCATGGAGTGGAAAATTCCCAAGACACTCAAGCAACTAAGGGGATTTATGGGGATAACTAGTTACTATTGTAGGTTTGTCAAACACTATGGTAGTATTACAATGCCCTTCAATCTTTGTTGAAGAAAGACTCCTTATAATATATTTATATATTTGCTAAGGAATTTGAACATCTAAAAATGGCTTTGTGCATCACTCTGATATTGGCCACTCCATATTTTTCTAAAACTTTTGTGGTTGAATGTGATGCATCTGGATATGGTATGGGTGCAATACTCATGTAAGAGGGTAGTCCAATGTCCTTTGAAAGTCATTAATTTAAGGTTACAAATTGGCTCAAAACCATCTATGAGAAAGAGATGATGGCTATTCTACATGTAGTTAAATAATGGAGACCTAAACTATTAGGTCATAACTTTCAGGTAAAGACTAATCATGAGTGACTTAAATATTTTTTGGAAGAAAAATTATCATATGAATAACATAAAAATGGGTGAATAAAATGTTAGAATTTGATTTTGAAATAGTATACAAGAAAGGAAAATAAAATGTGGTGGCTAATGCACTATCTAGGTGAGATGAACTAGTTGAGGCATTGTTATTTGCCATGACCATTTGGCAAGTAGACTGGTTCAAAGAAATAAGGTTAGAATGGGAGAATGATAGTGCTATCCATGCATTTATTCAAAATCAATAGTAGGGTTCATATGAGATTAAAAATTTTACATGGAATGGGAATGCATTATGATACAAAAATAGATTATATCTATGTCAAAATTCTCTTCTCAAATATAAAATCCTTCAAGAACTTCATGTATCTCCACTTGGCAGTCACTCAAGTTTTTTGAAAAACCTATCATAGAGTCATAAAGGATTTTTTTGGGAAGGATTAAAGGGGGATGTACATAAATATGTGGCTAAAAGTATGGTCTGTCATTAAAATAAAGGTAAAACCATTAAAACTCTAAGTTTTTCATAACCCTTATCCATCCCTAGTCAATGATGGGAAGAGGTGTATATGGATTTCATTGCTGGGTTATCATGATTTAAAGGTATACATGTTATCATGGTTATTATGGATAGACTCATGAGATATTCTCATTTTTTTCTTCATCTCATCTATTGGTGGACAACATATTAGCTTCTTCATTTCTCAATATATTTCATAAATTACATGGGAATCCCAAGATTATTGTCAGTGATTAAAATCCCATATTCACTGTAGACACCTAAAACTAGCCGTTGATAACCTCTAATTAGGCTTTTGGCTAGTTTCTACCTAAAATACATAATTTGGCTTAAAAATAATAAAACACACAAAATGATGTGAAACTAAGATATTCAAGTGTCAATTTTGGCTAGGGTATCCCTAAATGGGGTAACGTAATTTATGAACCAGCTAACTTTGATCATATCATTTTGAGTCAAAATGCCAATTTTGCACCCACGTGCTCTGGATTGCTCTTCCATATCAAATCTTTTGTAGAAGACTTGGGCCTTTGTTATTTTTTGTTGGCAACATCCTAAATGGGAATACACCATCCAACACATCTGATATGGACTTCTAATTCCATTCCAGTCAAATTTAGGACCAATAACAAGGAATTTTGATCAATTTGAGTAAATTGTGCAAAAAGTGTTTAATCATGATTAAGAGCTAATTAACCCAAATCAAGGCCTAATCAATAATTCCATGCAAACTTGTTGAATACTTATTTTTGAAAATGAATATTGAATATATGCATCATTAAGTGACCTCATTTCTTGGGAAGACATCCCTAGGCCATAAATACCACAAATATCAAGATTCATGCCTCTTATGCCTCATCAATCCCTTCCATGATGTCCTCCATGCCTCTTAATTTCCCCTTCTTCCAATGCCATGATGAGGATAATTAAAAAATTACTTTCAAAAATTGAATTGATCCTCAACCACACATCTCAATCTTGAGATGGATGGTTGAGGTTGATTCTAATCAAATCCAAAAATCTATAAATAGGAGGCCTCACAACATCATTTCTAAGATTAATTAGTGAAAATTTATAATGAAAGATTGGTTCCAAAAGCTTCAAGCAATTAGTGCTGTAATTCCAAATTGATTCCAAGCCAAGCCACAAGTCAAAGGTGCCAAGGAGAAGAGGAGATAGCCAAGCCTCCTTTGATGAAGACTTCATGAGCACAAGCCGAGCAAGCCACCATTACAAAGGCATTTGGAACATCCAAACAAGATGAAGGGATTCTTGTGTTTTCATTACTTATTTTCTAGTTGTGTTTGTCATTTGATTTTTATTAACTAAGATCTCCCTAGTGTCTAGGCCTAGAGATGTTATGTTATTTATGTGTTTATTTCATTTTGTTTTCATTTTGGAACTAACACCATACTAACCATCCTCTCTTGAGTCAAATTCTTATATCACATTATGGCACACCTGGTGGGATAAGATGCATCTTACACATAAATAAGACCATTTTAAAAATTTAAAATATTTATTTGAGCTCTTGAAGCTCTTGCAAATTAATTTTCTAACTCTATTTTACCATTTTTGGTTACCATAGTTTTTACACAATAATTGATGTCGATAGAAATACCAACATTGGTTACCTAGCTTAATCAACGTCGATCAACAGAACTGACATCAGTTAGATCTCAATTGGCCATAACTGATGTTAGTGGTAATAATCAATTTTGGTCACTGTGTTTTTTCCAAAAACATAGAGTCGAGAGCTATGTTTCCAAAGTTTATTATTTCAAACTCAAAAGAGCTTCAAAGCTAAAGGACATAACAATTTTACTACAATACCAAGTAGGATATTTACTCAAAACATGTTTAAATCACTTTTGCATGCTTAAAATTTGATTAAGAACTTTGTTTTGGTGTTTAACAAAGAATTTTTAGATGTTTTTGGTGAATGTTTTGTAAAGTTTATAACTAATACTAAAGGGTCAAATGAACACCACCAAACATTTCATTTGGGTTTTAAAATTGAACACACTTGTCAATTCTTGTTTTTAATACTTGTTTAATCAAATCTTGTTTGGAAAAAGAGGTATGTTACATGTATGCTCTTTTATTTGTCCCCTATAGGGAACTCTTGGAATCAAAAGTGCCATTCCTATTGCAAGTAGCCTAGTCCAAGGCTTAGAAATAAATTCATCTAAATCACTCCCTAAAAACTCATCAAAGTTTGGATGATCTTGAAAATGACCCTAAAGTCTTTCTACTTTCATGTTTTCTTTGTTTTTATGCATCTTGGCTTGTGAGGGGGACTTCATCACCTCCTACAAGTTCTTTAGGGAATCTTTGACCTAGGGTTTCACCTCTTATCATTAACTTCATTTGGATCCTTTGGATTTTCACATGAGATGTAGTGGCACTTTGGACATCACACTACACTGAGAGAACAACAAGATGTAGTGGTTGTAAAAAGGACTAGACCTTTTTGCAGCAAGCCAAGTGATACAGACCCAAAATCCATGCTTTTATTTTGCATTGTTTAGCATGAAAGTCATTGTGTAATTGATTACCTTAGATTGTTTAGAAACTTTTTAGATTTTAGACACATCCCCACTTATCATAGAAGTACTATTAGTGCAAGGTGTGCCTCAAGGTCCATGTCCTAGTACTATCATTTGAGAGAAGGGGGTGTAAAAACCCTACTATATAATGTACCATTTACTTTTGGATGAACACTTAAAATCCTCTCAAATTATGTATATTGATGGATTCCAACAATACCAAGCAACCTCACCAATTTAGGATCTAAGAATGATTAATTAGTTAGTCTTGTCCTATTTTAAAGTTCTATGTGGAGTCAAAACTTGGTGTAAACAAACAATCCCAAACTAAACACATTGTCCAAATTTTCCTTTAAACAAAGAGGCATTATGTTTCCCATGTGAGATCATCCATTTACCTTGTTCAAAAGTTCATCAAAAGTTTGAGAGTCATATCATCCACTTTGGTATAGTTATGTTTCCCAATTGAGTCTAGACCTTTACCAATGTTGTTTAAGTCCTTCACTTATAATTTAAATTCAAAATTACACCTTTACAAGTTCATAGGGTTGATGTGTTAAGTGGGTTCACCATTTGCACTAAACTTGAGGGAACTTAGATTTATTTGCCAATTTGGGTTGAAGGTCATTCAATACTCATAATCATTATCATCACTTGATAGACTTAAGCTATTTTATGATAAACACTTGCACTTTAGGTCTATACACCATTGCATTTTGAGTTAAGAAAAGTAGTGGTATGCTGTCAAAATTGTGGAAAATATCTTTGTCTTAGAGAGTTTTTGAAACAAACTTTTTTTATCACAATTTTTGGTTAGTATATCACCATTACTCTACCCAAATAATTTCAAAAATTGTTTCATAGACCCTTTCACATAGGGTTCCAAATTTATTCCTACATTTTTAGGCCAATCCAAGTGTTCTTTTGATCCTTTGTCTAAAGCATAGTTATACTATTCACCTTTGTCTAGCTTGTTTATAAAAAATAACCAAGTTTTATACCATTATTTATGAAAAAATAAACTATTGCTAAAGTGCCTTTTGTTTCATACCTTATACCTAGTGGATCAATTTTATGACCAAGAAAAAAATGCCTAGTGTTTGTTAGAAGTGTTTCAAATCCGTTAGATCAAAACTTTCATATATTTTCAAAGTCTAGATTTTGATGCCATTTGGTGAAGAGTCCTAACACATGCCTTATTTGAGCCTATATTTTGATGCCATGTTTGACCAAAAGACCTAGCAACTTTTAAATTCCTAAATTAGATTATTTGAAACACTTTGACCTTAGAGTTTGGTATTTAGATTTTTCAGTCCATTTACTTGCTTACCTTTATGTGAATAGTGAAATGTTAGATAATTTATGATAGCTTATTTCCTCATAAATATTTGCATAAACCTTTTGATCCTTTTGACAAATCTAGACCAAGTTGAAGGCATCATTTGTTTTAGATTCTATCCTTTTTAGAGTTTGTATAACTCTTTGACATTTTATCATAAAGCATTGACTATGGATCCCAACATGTATTCCTACACGCATAGTGGACTCATGTACAATACAAGGATTTTTAATGTAGTTGCATAGGAAGAAATGGTGCAAGACCCCTATGTGGATAACATTGTTTATGAGATGGATTCTTAACCCTCTTATAATACTCAATCAAGGGCACAAATCCAATATCCATTGGCTAATTATCTATTTAACACACCACCTTATTCAGAATAGGAGCAAGAACAAACCACACAATACCTAGCCATAATAGCCATAGTGGATGAGCCATTTCTTCAATATTCATATTCTACTGATACATCTTCCATGTATAATCCATTTTTATTTGAGCGATATTTGTTAGAAAACAAAGATGAGATTTTGGTTGGAGCCATAGAGGTAGGGGCCAAGTTTCTAATAGACTTTTCCCATGAAAATTTACCAAGTCTAATAAGAGTGCCCCACAATATCATTTACAATTAATAGGCTTCTTCTATCAATCCTATGGCTCTAGTCCAAAAAATATATCAATACCCTAATATATCCAATCGAGGCAAAAACATCATGGTAGATCACTTTAACCAAATGTAAATAGCATACCAAACCTACCTAAAGTTAGCATGTGATTTCAATTAGATGAACATGGTGAGTAAGCCCCTCATTGACCTAGTACCTTCAATAGGAATGTTGATGGAATTAACTATACAAGATAATCTAAGTTCTAACCCATTTATACAAACCACTCCAATAGATAACTTGATACATATGCCAGTTATTGAAGAAGTGTCTTTACCTTCTACACTGAATAGTGAGCCAAATGTAGTAGACACTGTGCAAATAACATCTAGTCTTGATCAAAGTGGTACTAATGCACAAATAATTAGCCAACAACATGTGCCTATAGTTAATCCTATGAGTAGATCAACATACCAAGGAATAGGAGTTTATACACCCCAGCCTCAACCAGCTTCTTCCTCAAGTGTAAAACCTATGGGATTAGGTAATTTAAATAATGGCCAATGTCACACCTTAATGATAGAATGTGATGAATCATGATTCTCCTCAACAAGTAATGAGTAATATTCTATAACAATAGACATAACTAGTATATCAATGCAACAAAAAACAAATAAATTGCCACCTCAATTAGGAGCAATTAATATTCCACCTCATGAGGTAATGACAAACATACCTCTTCAATTACAGACTAACATGCCAAATCAAAACCAAGCAATGACTAGTCAGTAGCGTACAAATACTGGTCAATGATAGATGTCAAATCTATAACATAGTTTCACTTCCTCACAATTATTCATGTAATAAGGAGGTCCCCATGTTTTTCAAGTACCTACTAGATAACCATTGGTTCAAAATGTGCCATAAATCTAGAGATAGGGTCTTAGTCCATAATTTCCCACTCAACAACAAAGTTTGATTAGTTGGAAGCATGCCCCTTTTCAATTATAGAAGTCACAGTATAATTATATCCCTCCATCCCAACCAAAAAATCCCCCAGGTCAAACCTTTATTGCCAACCCAAACTAGAATATCATGCAGCCAAATGTGCAATTTCAAGTACATCCCAATCTACATATGTGTATTCCTAGTCCATTCCCCAACCAAACCAATATACCCCAACAAGTATCTCCATCATACCCTGGTCAAAGTGTTTCACTTGTGACCTCCCAACCATCTATCCACACCTAAATTCTCCCTCAAACCAATATCCCTTCTAGTTTCCTATCCCAAGAATTACAACAGATGAAGGACACAATTGCTACCATTTAGGCTAAGAAGTAGGCCAAAAATTTCAAATTGGATGATGTATGTTCCTATCTATTCAACATGGATTATTTTCAAATACCATTTCCTCCAGGATATGAATGACCGAAATTTGATAAATACAAAGGGAAAGGTGATCCTAAGGCTCATTTGACTGAATTCTTTATCGTATGTCAACTAGTGGCATATAACGACATATACCTTTTGCTATTGTTTCCAAGGAGCTTAGTTGGAAAAGCCTTAGAGTGGTTTTTGAAGTTGCCCAATAATTTAGTAACAGACTTTGATGATCTTTTTGATAAATTTATGCAACACTTTTCCTATAATCTCAAACATGAGATTTTATTAGTAGACCTAACACAAGAAAAGAAGAAAGCTAGGGAAAGTTTTCCAAGTTATTTATAGTGATGGAGAGTCCTTGCAAGCCATTTCACCCATAGTTTACTAGATATACAATTAGCCACTATGTTTACTAAAAATTTGCATAGTGAGATAGCTTATCATCGGGAACTGCAATATGTGCATATGTTCAAAGAGATCATTGATAAAATTTTAGAGATCAAGAGGGTACTCATCAATAATGGAGTCATAAATCTCACTTTAACTAATCAAAATCAAGGTACCAATCAAGGAAATGACCAAAATCCCAAACAAACATAAACATCACAACCATCATAGACTAATAATCACAAAAGATCTATGTAATTCAACTACAATAAGAATATTATGAGAAATGGAGTAACTAAATTTCATCATGTATAAACTATGAAAACCTCATTTGCACCACCTTGTTAGCTTACTCCTACCCAGTAACCTCTCCAACCAATACCACAAGCACAACAACCAAAACTTGCACAATAAATACAACAACCCTTACCATTGTAAACCCCTCCTCCTAAGAGAACCATGCCTACACATCGTGTCTTTAGTAACCTAGGATAACCTATTAAATTTGTATTTCACAAGTTTATTACCAATAATCTAATTAGTTAGCCTATACCAAAGCATTATCCACAAGGTATTCCTTACCCTGATTGGTACCATGAAAATGAATTTTGTGACTATCATCGGGTCAATGGACATAATCTATGAAGATGTGTCCAAATTAAGCATTTAATTGAGAATATGCTAGAGAATACAGAGATAACATTGGATAATGGTGCTTCCACTTCCAATAAAACTTTTGGGATTTATCAAAACTCTTTTCCCTGACATAACAATCAACAACAAAATAATCAACAAGAACAACAACAATGGCCAGTGTAGTAACAAAATAAATAGTATCAAAATCAAAGGTTGAACCAGCCAAATCAATAAAATCAACAAGAGTCCATAATGGCAAAACAATAGACAGAACCAAGGTCATAATGGTAACAACCAATAAACTTATCATGCTGTTGCATATGACTACAATAGGGTTGTAGGCCATATTGCATGGGGTACCATTAATACGATCTCCATTAATCCTAGACCAAGTACTACTCATCCTAGACCATTACTAAATAGTAATATTCAGCCAAATCACATGGATAATACTTTTTTGACCTGGGAGTGCATATAGAAAAACTAGCAAACTAGTACTTTACCTTTTGGATCTTATAGTGACAACTTGTCCTTGCCATGTGACCACATATAAGTGCACCAACAACCAAGACTTATCTTGTTAGGTCTAACATCATTCCTAGCATCAATTAGCAATAATGGTTTAGTATTTAATCTTGATTGTGAAATCACAACTTGAAGGTCAAATATTACTCTCCCAATCCCATAACCATTTACCACTTTTCCTATCATCCAACCAACTATTCAGCCTCAGAATAAGCCATTCACTATTAACCAAGACAAGAAGTTTGATATTGTGGAATAATTACAAAAGACACCAACACAAATTTCTATCTTAGATTTTCTATGAATGTCAATGATCCATAAGAACATATCAAATGAGTTCTTGACCCAATCCACTATTGCTAGTGACATATCCCCTAATAAATTTTAAGCTTTGGTTAGACACCTAGCTCTAGCCCAACAAGTCACATACAACCAAAGTGATATGACTTCCCTTGGTCTACTCCATAACAACCCATTATACATTAAGGTTTGTATCAGATCACATAAAGTGAAATGTGTCCTTATATACAATGGATTTGGACTCAACATAGTGTCTCTAAAGCTCATCAATCTTCTTGGGTACATAACGACAGATCTCCAGTTGGAAACAATAACTATTAAAGCCTATGATAATCAGGAATGAGAGTCACAAGGCACCATTATTTTGCCAATTATCATTGGACCTTTGACCCATGATACACTTTTCCATGTGCCTAATCTTGAGTTATTATACAATATTATTCTAGGTAGGCCTTGGTTACATGAGATTCATGTAGTCCTATCAACACTGCACCAATGTATCAAGTTTTCCCACTCAGGGATAAAAGTGAATATTTTGAGAGATTTACACCCATATGAACATTTCAAGCATCTTGAGGCCAAGTTTCAAAGCTATGATTATCAGTATAACATGAATCCAAGTTCTAAATAGGGTAAAGGAAAGGATATACTTATTTATCCTTCACCAAATAATTGCATAGATCCTAATACCTTGGATTCCCTTTCCCACATGTTGCCTCCTAAAGCTTCTAATCATTTCACCATTTTAGATAATGGACTAGGAGAATATGTGACCCATGATACATTTCATATTTCCAATATTCCTCAAAATCTAAAAACCTTTGGGTGACCTAAAGTCATCCCACATATGCATTGACAACAAAAGAACAAAGATAAGGGACCTATCACATTTGTACCAGCATCTAGCCTAGAACTTGACCCTCTGGAAGGGGAAAACTCATGGTTATACAATAATGACCAAGATAACTATTATAAAAATGAAAATTATCCTATTCTTAATAGGATCATGGAACATCACAATTATGAAGAAAGAGGCCTCGAACTGAATCAACAAGGAATTATCGAGCCAATTTCCATGACTAAGTATGAAAGACCTTATGGACTTGTATTTAAACTCCCTGGGGGTGACCCCACATATCTTATTAAAAATACATCACCAGTGACTAATGATGATGATGGTGGTACTAAATTAGATTTGGATCATATCCTTACCTTTAATGACCTATCTAAAACCAACTTATTTGATAACAATGCCATTTATACCCTTACCCTTGTCATTCATTGCAACCTATTGCCATTATATTATCCTCAACTGATAAATTAAGACCAAAGAGAATATAGTCTACTGATTGATGAGTTTTCTAATGATGAGGCATTCTATGATTTATTAGGCCTTAGAGACAACATTCCACTAAGAGATCACAAATCAGGATTCTTAATCACACTGGATCCTGCATCCTATTTTGGAGAGCGAGCGAACACCCTTAGCCAAAAAAATAAGTAAAACATTGAGGTCCCAAAGTGAAAACCTCTGAGGCACTTTTTGACTAGGGAAAAAGTAATGATAAAGGCCAGTCTAATGGTGAAAACCTATTTTAAGTCCTATTATATGGGGGTGTTCATTCTTCTTCAAATTTAGACTAAGAGACCACCAATGATGAACTTTATTGTGGCTCTGAGTTCAGCTTTGAACAAAAAGTATTTGATCAAATAATTATAGAATTTTCAATTATTTTTATCACATGGATAGATATCCCATGAGGGGACTTAGAAGTTGAAGAGCAAGTACTAATAGAGAACCTTGACATAATCTAATAGTTCAAGTCATTGCCTATTATCCTAGAAGATGGTTCGACCCTTATAGTCAAAGATATAATAGATGTAAACATTGAGACTCCATCATACCTAAAATGGATAAAATTAGGTGTGTCCCTCATTAAGGAGGAATGTAACATCTTTACAACTCTATTGAGAGAATTTGTAGATATCTTTGCATGGGTATACTTTGACATGCCAGGTTTAGACCCTATCTTGGTTCTGCACTACCTTGTGGTTAATCTTGACACCAAACTGGTAAAACAAAAGCTATGTAAGATGCATCCTTGCATTGTTGTATTGGTAAAGAAAGAGTTGGAAAAACTTTTAGAAGTAGGATGTATTTGATCCATTGACTACTCAAAATGGATCTCTAATGTAGTCCCTGTTAGAAAAAGGCCTGAAGGAATCAAAATTTTTACTAATTTTTGAGACATTAACAAATCTTATCCTAAAGATTATTTTCCATTTCCTAATATCAACATGATCATTGATTCCATGGCAGGTTATGAAATTCTTTCACTCATGGATGGCTTTTTAGGATACAATTAGATCAGAATAATGTCAAAAGATCAACATAAAATAGTGTTCACCACTCCATGGGGAACATTTTGCTATTAGGTGATGCCATTTGGCCTTAATAATGTGGGATATACATATCAAAGAGCCATGACTATCATATTCCATGATATGATGCATGATATTGTTGAAGACTATGTCGATGACATATTGAGAAAATCTAAGACCAGGGTCGATCATCCAATAGTGTTGCATAAGATATTTGAAAGACTAAAAAAGTAATAAGTTAGACTTAATCCAAAGAAATGTGTGTTCATTGTAACTTCAAGCAAATTACTTGGCTTCATCATGCCTCATCGAGGTATTGAAGTTGATCTAGCTAAAGTCCATGCTATAATCGAGATGCCACCACCAACTAATTTAAAGTAACGCCATAGTTTATAGGGTAAGATACAGTTAATCTAATTATTCATCTCTTAGTAGATAAGTGACATCTATTTACACACCTTTTTAAAAAGGGAGTTACATTTCAATGGGATGATCATTGCCAAATAGCTTTTCAACAGCTCAAATACTATCTTGTTAATCCACCCATTTTATTACCTCCTATGCCAAGAAAGTCATTATTGTTATACCTATCAGCTACCAATCATGCCTTGGGGGCACTCTTGGCTCAACATGATGATAATGGAAAGGAGCATGTTTTATAATACTTAAGTTGTACCTTGGTTACATATGAACAAAAATATGCACCTATTGAAAAAGATTTTTTAGATATGGTTTTTGTAGCTCAAAAAACTACATCATTACATGTTGAATAATAAAACCATGGTCATTTCAAAGGTAGATCCACTCAAGTATCTACTATCTAAAAAAAAAATTGTAAGGTAGAGTGGCTAAATGGATCATGCTTCTCAGTGATTTTGACATAGAGTATGTAAATTAGAAGGCAATCAAGGGACAAGTTCTTATGGATCAACTTGTTGAATCACCTCTCACAAACACAGAACCAGTCAAGTTTTAATTTCTTGATGAATCCATCATGACCATTATTGATACACCCCTTGAGGAGCATCCATAGAAGTTTTACTTTGATGTTTCATTCACTACACATGGATCGGGGGCATGCTTATTATTTATTACACCATAGGGGGATCTAATCCCTAAATCCTTCAGAATTAACTTTCCTTGTACAAAAAACATGGTTGAGTATGAAGCACTTGTTGTAGGACTTTTATAAGTAGTGTAGTGAAATATATCTCATCTCTAAGTTTATGGTGATTCTCAGTTAATCATCAATCAAGTTACAAATCATTTTCAGACCAAAGATGAAAAGCTAGTTCCATATAAATACATGGTCAACACTCTTAAATAATAAATTGCCAACATTTATTTTGAGCATATAACTAGGGCTAGTAATAGAACTACAGATGCCATGTCTACTATTGGGTCTCTAATTAGATAAATAGATAAAGCTAGAAAGTATCAGTTCCTTGTCAAGAATTTATTAGCACCAACTCATGAACTATCAATCATCACCATGATTTATGATATTGTTCATCCTAATTCTAACTAGTACTCAGACCTTTATAACTACCTTCATGACCAAATTCTAACACCTAACCTATCTTGAAAACAAACCAAATCCTTCATTCATCATTCCACTCATTATATTTTTCTTGGACCCACCCTTTACCATCATAGTTTTGATGGAACTCTGCTTCATTGTTTAACTTTGACAGAGTCTACACTAGTGTTAAGAGAAGTTCACAAAGGAGTATGTGGAGCCCATTATAGTGGGGTAGTCATATCCAAAAATATCTTATGTATTAGTTATTATTGGCCCATAATGGATGTAGATGCCACTGCATATGTAAATAAATGTGAAAAATGTCAATGACATGCTAATCTGATTCATGCCTCCAAAAAAACTCTGAAACCAATGTTAACACCATGGCCATTTTCTACATGGGGACTTGACCTCATTGGGAAGATTAACCCCACTTCATTTGATGGCCATAAACATATCCTTACCACCATCGAATATTTCATTAAATAGGTTGAAGTTATACCCTCACTTATGTGATTGGAAAGTAAATTTCCAAATTCATCTTTAACCATATCATCTACCACTAAGATATCCCCTCTAAAATTATATATGATAATGAAGGATCATTCAAAAATAAATATGTAGACTAGTTATGTACTAAATACAACATCACACAACACTTTTTGACAACATATTACCCTCAAGATAATGGCCAAGTTGAGGCATCCAACAAAACCATTGTCAACATTCTCAAAAATATTTTCAATGATGTTGGTCATGAATGACACCTCCAGATATTCCATACCCTTTAGACATATCATACCAATCATTGTACCCCCATAGGAGCCACTCCATACTCACTTGTTTATGGTACTAAAGCCATCCTTCCCATTGAGGTTTAATTGCCTTCACTATGCATCTCTTTTAAGCATGTCTTGGTTGATCATGACTATCAAGTAGCTCTCTTGTAAGAGCTAGACCTACTAGATGAAAAATGCATGGCTGTGCTCAATAATCTTCAAGCATATCAGAATAAACTCAAAGGCCACTATAATCAGCATGTGAAGTATAGAACATTTGAACTAGGTGATCTTGTTCTTAAAGAAAACCAAAAAAATACCATAGCTGAAAAGAAACATAAAGGGAAATTCAAACTGAACTAGATAAGGCCTTTCATCATCACTACATATTATGGATTATGAGAATACAAGCTTTCCAAATTAGACATAGAGGAACTTATAGAGCCAATAAATATTATTCATCTCAAGTGGTACTATGATTGAAGTGCTAAGGTGTATTGTCTATAAGGATTATTTCAGTTATGCCTTTTTTTCACTATTCTTCTTTGTACACATATCATTCTTATCTATCCTCTTTGCCAATCCACTTTCCACTTCTGACCTATTGACCCAGTGTGTTCTAAACACCTATCCCATTTAACCTTGGGTTTTATCATTCATTATTTAGTTTCATCATTGAGGTATTTGATTAGTTCATCAATTTGTTCAAGGGCTTCAGATAGAGATCATATTTTTGGATAGTATGATAGAAGTTTCGATAGTTGCATCCTTCATTTGTTATTATTTCTTACCACTGGTCTTATTGCTAATTATAACTGCCTTTGGGAAAATTAATAAAAATGATCTATGTCATTGTGTCCTAGTTATAAACACCTATGGACAAACTAGGGGCAACATTAAGCCTTGACATACCAACTTGCCACTTATTATGCCATGCTGTGTCTTTTTACCAACTATGCCTATTTTGTTTGAATTGATTGCTACATTAGTCGAGTTCCTCCACTCTAAGGGCAGAACTATAGTGATTTGAGGTCCTACTCTAGGACTCTATAGGCAACACTCAATACTTGTTGAGGTTAGCGCAGTCACCCTTTTCCACTACACTCTCACCATTTTATGAGCAACCTAAGCCATGCTCTTACCATATTGCATGCTTGAACCATTTAGTGTCTCATCATTCTTAATTGAGTTGAGACACTCCAAATTTCCAAAAAAATTTGAAAATTGTTAGAAAAGAACAAAAACATTGACCACTTCTTTGTCTTAAGGATTTTAGGAACCATTAATAAGTTATAAGCAAATCACTTGTCATTTAGTTTCCCCATCCTTTTTGTCCTTTTTCTCTCACACACTTGCCATTTTTCAAGACCAATCTTATTATTATATCACATCCAATCTATTTGTTTTTCTCAGTTATCACATTCGTCCCATTCCTTAGGAGAACTATATTTGGCCTAAATTTTTTTATTGGATATTACATCCATGGAACTATGTAGGCAACATCCACTTGCCTAGTGCATATGGAGACAACTCAGCCACCCACTTCTTTTTCTTCCATTCCCCCATTTTGTTCATTTGTTAAGTTGTCACCTATTTTCTAGGGTAATATTTGTAAGGTTTCTATTATGTTGTTTGATTTTTTATCTCTACTTATTTTTTTTCTACCTATTTGTTTGCTTTCAGCACTATTACCTTGATTCAATTTATGTGTGTTCATTGGGTGATTCTTTACCGACACTTATACTTGAATCCATCCCTATTCATATGTTTACATTGTCATCATGGTTTCTATCATTGGTGAATTGTTTTATATTGAGTATTGGATTATGGGAGTCAGTCCTCATGCATATTTTGGCCAAATCTTTATGGTGTTATACCATGAAGCCTCTCAATATGTGCTACAACAAATCTCACCTTTAAGAAGTCTATTCAGCAATGGTGGCCTCTCTTCAACACTGACATCTTGATTTCATCCCAATCATATCCCAAATAGAGTAATTAACCACAAAATAATTTTAACCTTTATTAGTTCCAATGAGCATCTTCCTACTAGTAGGTTGTTCTACTTCATCATTACCCTTTGTGTACAATTATCACCATCCTTGACCAAGTTTATCATGTTTTCCATAATCGAGGTCCAATGATTATAACCACTTATGGTAAAATCATTACACACTGTCCCACCTGCATTTCTCAATGATTATAACCACCTTTGGGAAAATCATTGTGTTGTCACCACTTTACTTTTTTAGCCCATACAAGGGCATATTATTATCTTGTTTTTCTATCTTAACTAGGGTAGTTCCATCTTCTCAATGATTATAACCACCTTTAGACAAATCATTGTGTTATCATACCACATTGCCACTATCAGGGTACAATACTTGTAACCACCTCTGGACAAACCATTACACAACATCCCACTTACATTCTAAATGATTTTTGACTAATTTTTCACCCCATCATCTTTCCTTTCTTTGGTCCCCTCACTTCACTTCTTTCTTTTTGAGGGACCGTTTGTTGACCTTCTTGTGCCAACTATTCCCTCAAGGGGGCATCATATAGTTAGTTTATCATTATTGCAGTTGTAGGCATATAGGACCTTTTCATTCTTTGAGAATATGTTACTATGCTTATAGCTTGTAACACCTTCCCAAATAGGGGCAAACTGTAGACACCTAAAACTAGCCATCGATAACCTCCAATCAAGCTTTTGGCTAGTTTCCACCTAAAATACACAATTTGGCCTAAAAATACTACAACATGAATAATGATGTGAAACTGACATATTCAAGTGCTGATTTTAACTAGGGTGTCCCTAAATGGGGTAATGCAATTTATGAGCCAACTAACTTTGATTAGATCATTTTGATTTAAAATTCCAATTTTACACCCACGTGCTCTAAATTTCTCTTCCCTATCAAATATTTTACACAAGACTTATGCCTTTGTTATTTGTTGTTGGTAACATCTTAAATGGGAATACACCATCTAATGCATTTGAGATGGACTTCCAATTCTAATCCATTCAAATTTAGGACCAATAATAAGGCATTCTAAAAAATCTAAGTAAACTGTGCATAAAGTGCTTAATCATGCTTAAGAGCTAATTAACCCAATCAAGGCCTAATCAATAATTACATAGAAACTTATTAAATACTTATTTTTAGAAAATAATATTGAATATCTACATCATAAAGTGACCTCATTTCTTGGGAAGACATCCCTAGGCCATAAATGCCACAAATATTAGGATTCATGCCTCCCATGCCTCATCAATGCCTTCCATGATGCCCTCCATGCCTCTTAATTTCCCCTTATTTCAATTCCATGATGAGGATAATTACAAACTTAATTCCAAAAATTGAATTAATCCTCAACCACACATCTCAATCTTGAGATGGATGGTTGAGGTTGGTTCTGATCAAATCCAAAAATCTATAAATAGGAGGCCTCACAACATCATTTTAAAGCTTAATTAGTGCAAAGTTATAATGCAAGATTGGTTCCAAAAGCTTCAAGAAATTAGTGTTATAATGCCAAATTGATTCCAAGCCAATCCAAGCCAAGCCACAAGCCAAAGGTGTCAAGGAAAAGAGGACATAGCCAAGCCTCCTTTGATAAAGACTTCATGAGCACAAGCTTAGCAAGCCACCATTATAAAGTCATTTGGAGCATCCAAGGAAGGTGAAGGGATTATTGTGTTTTCATTCCTTACTTTCTAGTTGTGTTTTTCATTTGATTTTTGTTAACTAAGCTCTCCCTAGTGTCTAGGCCTAGAGATGTTATGCTATTAGTGTGTTTCTTTCATTTTTTTTCATTTTGGAACTAACACCATACTAACCATCCTCTCTTGAGTCAAATTCCTAGATCACATTCACTAGTAATTTTTGGACAAAATTATTTACATGTTTGGGAACCCAATTGGCTCATATCTCATCCTATCATCCTCAATCTGATGGGAAAATTGAGGTAGTCAAAAAGTGTATGGAATGGTATCTTTGTTTCTTTATGTAAGATAAATAGGATAAATGGGTTTAGTAACTACCCCTAGTTAAATGGTGGTATAATACTTTAGTGCATATTTAATCTAAAATGCCACCTTTTATGTCATTATATGGATACCATCATCCATCCCTCAATTCACCCTTAAAATCCCACCCAAAGGTGTGTGTAGTGGAGGAACACCATCAACATCAATAGGAAGTCCTTGCTAGTTTGCATGAAAATTTAACTTTGGCCTAGAATCACATGAAGTGATAGGTAGATTAGCATAAGACTAAGAGTAATTTTAAAATTGGTGATTGGGTATTTATTTGTTTTCACCCATATAAGCAGATGTGCTTGAAGTAATAGAAAAAGGATAACAATTTATCTCCCAAGTATTATGGCCCTTATAAGATCTTGTAGAAAATTGGTGGTGTGGCCTACAAGCTAGAATTTCCTCCATCCACTTGCATTCATCCAATATTTCATGTATATTTCCATAAGAAGGTAGTTAGACATAGAGTTACCACTCAAATTGAGTTACCAGAATTAGATGAGGAAGGGAGGGTTATTCTTGATCCTAAAGTGGTCCTTCGAATGCACACTAAATAGTTACAGTCTAGAATGATTATAGAGTATCTAATAAAATGGAAGAATATACCTTCTAAAGATGCTACTTAGGAGGATGAATACTTCATGAAAAAACTTTTGAGATTGCTTCAACATTGATGATAATGTTACTTTGAAGGGGAGGACCATGTTATTCCCTTAACCATTGGTGTGTCTAGGGATATGTGTAGCTGACTTATGGCTTGCATAACCCTTTTACATATTGTTTTACATTTTTATATGCACTTATATGCTTATTAGGTCATCCTATGGGTTGTCTATGGCATTGGTAGACTAAAAATAGGAGGTAGGGTTAGTTTTTCATTATCATATTAGAGTATTCATTTTTTATTGCAAGCATTTTTGAGGTTTCCCCCTTGAAGTAGCTTATTTATTATTCACATTTTATACTATATTTACATATCATTGTGATCTATTACTATATTTTTGATTATTTGGAGAAGTAATATCATTACAAGCACTTACAACTTTCCCTTTGGGCTTACTGAACTAATTTTTGTACTCTAATAGGAGCAAAAACTTATTCCCTAGTTTATGACACTGAGATCATTATACTTATAAATGTTGAGTTGAATTCTCTATGCATTTCATTGAAACATATCCTTGATGATGAGAATTATAGAGTATCTCATCTGTAAGAGTTACAACTATTAGATGAAAAATACATGGTAGCTATGAATAGTCTTTAAGCATACCAAAATCAGTTACATGGTTAATATAATATGCATGTGAAATATAGAGAATTTGAGTTTATTGACCTTTTACTTTAAAAAAATAGAAGAACACCAATGTCAAATGCAAGAAAAAGGGAAAAATCTTAATTGGTTGGGACCTTATGTGATTGTTACTAAATATAGTTTTGGATCATACAGGTTGGTTATGCCAAAAGGAGATGAAGTTGATGAACTAATGAACATAATCCATCTCAAGCACTTTTTCACTTGAGTGACCTAGATTATTGTTTGTGAGGATTGTTTAAGTTGTGCCACAATATAACCTTCTTTATACCTTACCATATACTTCCCCCCCACCTTCCCTATTGGCTGGAGTTTTTTTTACCTATCACCATTTTTACCTTTGTTCTAATTCATGAATACTTCAAACACTATCAATGGTTAGATTTAGATGTAGTATTACTGGCTAATTCAGTCTTATGGCTATTTGAGTGAATTATTTTAAAAATATCTAGTTTGATAGTGGTCTATAAATTTCATCCTTCATTTTATCAAATTCTCTATTCACTTACCTATGTTGTTGTTACCTATAGCCTAGGGGAAACCTACTTGTGTTTTTATTTCCTATAACCTAGAAATAACCTTTTACCATGCCTTGTTTTATCATTGTTTCATACCCTACCATTTGCCTATTCACAAACTTGTTGTTACTTAGCCAATTTTATTGATTTAGGGTGAACTACAATGGCTTGAGGTCTATTTCAACTATGTAGACAATGCTAAGTGTTTTTTTAGGTCATCTCAACCACCCTTATTCCCACATTCTTGTCATTTTATGAGTAACTTAAGCTAATGTTCTCATCATTTTTTGAGTAACCACCATTTGTATCTCATAATCCTCAATTGAGTTGAGATACCTTGAAAGCACCCAAAACATTATAAAGACCTCCAAAAACCCTAAAAATCACAAAATCATGAAAAAGACATATAATTTCCATGCGAGATATGAAGCCCTAAAAAAATTTGCTTGTTTCATCATCTTGTTTACTAGTGGCTTTCTACACTATTATAGGTGGTGTAGTTTACCTCATTTACTGGATGAGAACCCCATATCTAGTCATGACCATTTCCATTTCCATTTACCATTTGAAAAATTGTATTTTCCTCCCATTTATAATAGATACATCCACTTGAGGTCCACATAGACTACGTAGGTAGTGCGTAGATGCATGGGGCATCTCAGGTTAGCTCAGTTGATACCATTGATTGAGCCTATTTATAAGTTTCATGGACCATTCATTTTTTCTATCTCAAACTCTCACCATTTTATGAGTCACTTATATGGGTGCTCGTGCATAGGAAATCAATGCACTAATGTACCATATAACTCTCACACTCTCACCATTTTGCGAATCACTTTTATGGGTGTTTCCATATTTTAAATTAATGCATTAATGTACCTTAGGCCTTTCTCATATTTTATCCATTTTTTTATACCATTCCTATTTTCCTCTACAATTTGATTATGTTTCCTTATCATCAATTTTATTCTATCCCACATCTTTTAAGAACTACATTTGGCTTTAAGTCCATGTTGGAACTCATGTCCATAAGACTATGTAGGCAACATCTAATTACCTAGTGTAATTGGAGACAACTCAGACACCCCTTCCTTATTCTTGTATTCCCCCTGACCATTATATTTCTATTGTTCCCTATAGCCTTGGGGTAACCTTTTGATAATCTTACCTTTTCCATTGTTCCCTATAGCCTAGGGGCAACCTTTTACTAATGCTACCTTTGTCATTATTCCTTATAGCCTAATGGTAACATTTTACCTATGTTACCTTTGTTGTTTTTACCTGTAGCCTAAGGGAAACCTTTGCCATCATATATGCATCATTGCTCCCTATAGCCTAGGGGAAACCTTTATGATGAGCATAACACATCAATTACAAGTTCACATATAGTTAGATTAGTTGTTTGTTCATTTGCCTTAGATTAGTTGTTTATCTTATTTCTACCTTAGAATAATCTTCATTGTATCTTCAAATTTGTGCATTTTTTTAATATTCCTTGGATTCATTTTCCTTAACTTAGGTTGTATATTGCTCTTGATTTAACTTAATTATTTACTATTTTCACCTTAGCTTCTTTGTTTATTCATTGTGCCTTAGCTTAGGTTATCTATTTCTATTTCTTGAACTTAATTATTTATTCCATTACTTCAGCTTGGTTGTTCATTTTATTTACCTTAGTTTAGTTATTAACTTCATTCCTTATTTTAATTGGTTGATGACTAATATTATTTCTTTCATTAGTGTTTTAGTTATTACCTTAGGTTGTTTGTTGTTCTTTTTCTTATTTTATTGATTTATTTATTTTAATTGGTTGTTGACTAAATTATTTTCCTATGCCTCTTTTCCCTAGTTGCCATAGGATTATAACATTTTATTTTCACTTCAGTCTTGATTAACCATATCTTGTACTTGAGTTGTGAATATTTGTATTCATTCTTACACTTAGTGTATTACATTATATTCACACTTGAGATTTGATTGTTCATAGCTTACACTTGAGTGGTTTATATTTGTATTCAAATAAAGTTTTACATGCTTAGGATACAAATTTTTATTATATTTGTCTATAAATATGATGCACAATATCACAAACTACAAGAAAAATCAGACCAAAAGAGATATTAAACAAATGATGTCAATAATATTTCACCTTGTTCACAATGGGCATACCCCAAACAAATCCAAAACCATAATAACCAAGTCACAATGACTATATTATGTGTTAAGTGCATCTCTGATTAAGCATATACTATAGGTCCTAAATGTGAGCAGATAAAAGTAGAGTCCAACATCTCATAGACATGGCATATAATTAATAAAAGAGCATACATGTTTAAATGGAAATAAACATCAATGTTGTAAATTAATCACATATGAGCATGGATCCATGGTCAATCATAATAAATAAAATAAATAGAGCATCACATTTATATCAAAATAATAAATCCATATACAAGTCTTTAGACTAAATATGAATGTCATATATCTCACAAAATAATGTCATATATATCACGACTATATACATGTCAAAATGCTAAAATATAAAAATATTGTAGAGCTATACAACATCAACTCTGACTCTGTGAGTCCATAGGTCATGTAGGAGGTGGTCCTAGTGGTCCTGGTGGTGGTAGATACTATGGTTATTATACTGACTAACTTGATGGTACTATACCATGTGTCTTATTCCTAGACTGAGATGACCTACTACTATCTCTTTATGCTTCCCATACCTTAAAATTAAAAATCTACTAATATTTCAAGACTATAGTCTCATAGGCTCATCAATATTAGAGGGTTCATCCTTATCTCTAAGGCTCTCCAACACCATCCTAGAAAAACATACTTGTGAGCTAGCACCTCATGCCTCATTCCTCTCACACTAAAACCTTTAAACATCTACTAAGGTCTGATCCCTATCTATTATGTCTTGATCTTGGATACCTATATTTATGCCTATGCCTATGTCATCTAGGCCACCTCTACCTTTATTTAGTTAATATCTAATTAAAGGTACATAATATGACCATCCCTAAGGGTAACTTGGGCTTGTAACTAACTCAATCTCCTCTCCAAGCCTTGAATCTCACCTATCCTAGTTGTAATATTCTCCTTAAGCATGACACTATCCATAACTTCTCTAGCTATACTAGATGGCCCTACCTAGCTTGGATCTATAGATGTACTTATTATACTTGTTGAGTCAAGGTCTACCATTATAGTCTCTGTATCATCCCCCTCATCCCCCCATCATCCCCATCATCATCATCACCACCCCCACTATTATGAAAAATAATTTTGGTACTATTGGCACCACTACTCATCTTAGCCTCAATCTCAATCTCCTCATCTATGTCTATTTGATCACCACCCCCAGCTTGTACCTACCCAACTTGTACCTAATTAACATGTACCTATCTAGCTTGAACATATATTGGTGCCTATAAAGGTGCTATCAATATTAGAGGATAAAATTGGACCCACCATAGAACATAAGTTGGCATCATACCTACATCGATTAGGCCACTTTTATAGGCCCATAAATTCTATGGAACCCAATCATAACTACCCATAATCCTGCTATTGGGAATCACTAGAGTCACATGACTAATATCTTGAGTACTATGTAAAAACCATCTTAGGTCAATAGGGACATCCTATAGTATACTAAACTACAATAACAATCGACCAAGATTTTACTCCTCAATAATGTAGGCATGTTTACCTATTAGGAAGTACTGGGAAGTCATGAATCTTATGTACCAATCATCCCATGTCCATTATAATTGATATGATAATTAGGGCTTCCAAATGAAGAAATTAGCTATCAACTCATCCAACATGCACTGATAGAAATATATCTCACCATGGTATCATTTAGAGCATGCACCTATCTAAATAAAATCATTTACCATTGGATCCCATAGTCCTCATACCATATCTAGCCATAGGATGCTCAATGGATATGTGCTCCCATCCCTAAACCTAGAACAAAGTATAAGTTCCAATACTTTGATCTCCTTGGTAGGCCATAATGTATAAGTCTATACCAAAAAAATCTAGTCATATCATCCATCATAGCCCAGATTACTCTACCTAAGCCCATGTGAAAGAATCAATTTCTCTTGTCATGCAAAACTATGTTGCTAAAAATAAACATAATAATGATGACTTCTCTATCAATTAGTGGTGGTGGTGGTGATAGGTCCTCTAGGGCTAAGTTATCTGGTTAAATATTAGTATATGTATCCAATATATCAATGTCAACCTTCCCTTGTACCATGATCATGCCTTTATATCTAGTCAAATTATACAACATAGCCTTATGCTATCTAAGATCTATCCAAAACAACCACCATCCTCTCATAGGTATCTTGAGGATACACTAGGTATCCTCAAGCATCATTATATCATCCTTTATTAGTAGGTAGAATGTATAAGTATCTAAGTGCCACCACTCTACCAATACACTCAAATAGGCTTGATATGTTATGATCATAGGAATCTGAGCTATGTCTAGTAGACCTAAAATGTGCAAAAATGCTACCATGTCCTCCATCCATATCTACAACATCCATAAATAGTGTGAATGTTGTTTATGTGTGCTATTACCTCAAACCACTCCTTTGACCATACACACACACACACACACACACACACACACACACACACACACACACACACACACACACACACACACACACACACACACACACACACACACACACACACACACACACACACACACACACACACACACACACACACACACACACACACACACACACACACACACACACACACACACACACATATATACACACACACATATATATATATACATATATATATATACACATATATATACACACACACACACATATATATATACATATATATATATGTGTGTGTGTGTTCGTGTGTGCATATATATATGTATATATATATATATATATATATATATATATATATATATATATATATATATATATATATATATATATATATCTATATATGTATATGTATATATATATATGTATATATATATATATATATGTATATATATATGTATATATATATATATGCATATATATATATATATATATATATATGCATATATATATATATATATATGTGTGTGTGTGTGTGTGTGTGTATATATATATATATGCATATATATATATATATATGCATATATATATATATATATATATATATATATATATATATATATATATTCATGTTATCCTACACTAATATATATAAATTACCTTACCAAATGTCTTTTTTCTTTAGCGTTGCCTTAATTAGTGTTTTTAATGAAGTCACAATTTCCCTTTAGAACTCTAGTGAAGTCACCATTTTTGTTTTGCATGAAAATGATGACTTTGCCTATTTTAGGTGAAGTCACCAATTTATTTATTTCCAAGGATTTATAATGAAGTCACCTTTTTTTTTCATAAAATAGTAACTTCACCTATTTTTGTCAAAATCATCGAAATGTTGATTTACACTAGGTTTAGATGATGTAACCACCTAGTAGAGGATGAAGTTATTGTTTTCATTACCACATAAATGGTGACTTCACCATGTTTAGTCTTAACCATAATTTTTAATGTTTAATTAATGACCAAAAACCTTAAGTGAGGTGACTTATCAAAGTCTCATCATGTAGTGGTTACTTATGCTACCTTACTTGGTTGCTCACATGCCCTCATCCTCATCCATGTACTATTTTTCATCACCTTTATCTTGCTAAGTTAGAGCTATAGTTTATAAATGGTTTGGGTGAAAGTGAAAAAATTTAACCCCATGGGGTGAATATATAGCTTGAAAATTTAATTTGTCACCCCTAGTGCCTAAAGTTCCTTCCATTCATTCCAAGAGGTCTTATTTTGACTTCGTGGTTTATTTTTCATACCATTCATTTATACATTCATTATTTTTTGATCTTTTTTTATCACCAAACCATGTTATTGGGTTTTTTTGGAGGCCTATTTAATATCACTATTATATAGCCATACCACATTCTAGTTTGAATATACATCTTCATAATAGTAGGTCTTCTAGATTTGTGTTGTTATTACATTCCAACTCATCATTAATCTGTATTATGGGTTTATTGTATGAACTCCCTTTGCCCATTTTATTAAATATGTAAAATTATTTTGACTGATTAAGGATTTATTCTACTTTACTAGGGAAAAATTATTTTTATTACATGAGCAATATGCCCTATTAAGGCAAACCATTATGCTAATGATTAGAACTATCTTTGGGTAAATCATTATTTTGACCCATTCACCCTAAAAGGGAAAATCACTATGCCAATAACAATAATTTCCTATGGTAAAATCACTATTTTAATCGCCATTACCACTAGACCATGTTGTTTCTTTTTTTAGGGCCCATTTGATGACACTATTTTCTACCTGATCCCTCAACGGTGCATCTAGGGTTCATCAAACACCCTATAAGGCATTCATCTTTTCAAATAACTAGCATTTTCAACATAATAAAATTTTAATTATTTGATAATATGTTATTTTTCTTGTGTCTTGAAATTCCCATTCAAATAGGGGTAAAACATTGACACTCCTTTTTGGCCACATCCATGTCTAAGCAGACTTTAGACTAGTTTCTACCAAACTATACAAATTAAGCCTAAAAATCATTGAAGATCCTAAATCCATCTACACATTGGATGAAACTACATATAATTATGTCAAAACATCCCTATTTGGTTTATTACTCTATACACAATGATGATCTCTCATGAATTCATCCCTAGTCATCTTTTGACCAAGTAAACTGACATTTTCAACCAATTAAGTGGGGTACTTAACCTAGTTCTTAAAATGACCAAAAGATTAAGAAAAATTAATCAAGTGAATAAAATTAAATACTTAGTTAAATAATCCATGTTGAATTAGTGAATATATAATTTCCAAAAATCAAAACTCAGAAACTATCAAGGGAAATGAGGTCATGATGATGTCATCATCTTCAAAGTCAAGAATTACAAAATATCAACATAAATGAGATAAAAATAAGAAGTGTTGAGTCATTCCTCCATAAATGCATAAGTAAAGACTCATTTATTTCATTTATACTCCCAAGACTAACCCAAGGTTAGCCTAAACCTAATCATACCTAGGTTGGAGTTAGTTTGAAAACTAAAAATACAAGGTTTCACACTCACTTCCAACAAGCTCCTTTAAGCCAAACTTATAATGCCAAATTATTGAAGAGAGATTCATTTACAATACATGCCAAATCCAAAATTGAAGTGAACAAAGGGGAGTTTCTACCCATAAAGCAAGAGTGTCAATGAAGACTCCATTGGATACAAGTCGAGAACAAGCCAACTTTCATACTAAAAGCAATATAGATTGTCAAGGAAGGTGAAAACATCATTTTGATTTCTTGTTTCCCTTTTATCTTGTTTGTCATATTGCTCCCTCAAGTATCTAGGCTTGGGAATTATTTGTCTTAAGATTTTTTTTATGTTTATTCTACTAACAAGTGACTAATGCATTTTCCCCTTGGATTCCTATTGCATACACCCTAATTTAGGTTTTGTCATTGAAATATAGAGAAATAAGGGGTTTTAGATATAGAAGAGATAATATTTGGGGATTATCTAAACACTACTTTGATTTCATGAATTCTTCTTTATAATCATTGTTCCATGAGAAAGCGGTGCACTTCTTCAAGAATTTTATAAAAGGATGGCATCTGTCAACAAGTTGAGAAATGAAATGCTAAATAGACTAGATTTTACCTTGAAAATTGTGGAGCTACTTTAGATTATAAGGAGGCATTTCCATAATGGCCTTAACCTTATATGGATCAACTTAAATACCTCTATGGTAAATAATTAATCCTAAAAACCTATCTGATGTGACTCTAAAGACACATTTTTTGGGGATAAGGCAAATTTGGTATTCACAAAGCCTTTTAAATATCCTCTTTAGAACCACTAGATGATTTTATATAGTCTTATATTTTCTTAGAATGTCATGCACATAATCTCTGATGATGCAATGCATCATGTCATGAAAAATGATAGTTATGGCACATTGATATATAACACTAGCATTTTTTATGCCAAATGACATCACTTGATAACAAAATTTCCCCCATATAGTAGTGAATGATGTCTTATGCTAGTCTCGAGGTGCTATCTTAATCTAATTTTAACCTAAAAATCCATCCATAAGGGACAATCTCATATCCTATTGTGGAATTTATAATCATATCAATGTTTGGTAAAGGACAATCATCCTTTGGGCATACTTTATTGATATCAATAATATCTAAACACACTAGGATTCTAACTAGATTTTTGTTGACTGAGACTATGTTAGATATCCATTTTGAATAGTCAATTGGCTTGATAAAACCTACTTCTAGTAATTTTTATAACTCTTTTTTGACAAGTATGAAAATTCATGTATACATTTTTTATAGTTTTAGTTTTATTAGTTTAGAATTCAAGTGTATACCAAGTTGATGTATAACCAAAGAAGGATATAAACCTAACATATATGAATAATACCATTTGAATATATCAGTGAATTATTAAAGAATCTCAATAAGGAACTCACACTATTCTACAATAAGGGATGCACCCAGCTTAATCCATTTTGGATCGTCTATTGTGCCAATATTAGATTCTATTGTATTTTCCATAAGAAGTGTAGATCCATCATCTAGAATAATTTTAATGAGGTGAAATTATTTTATCTATAAAATTATGAGCCATCAAGTTCACCGATGAAAGAATATTCAAAATAATTCATGTTTGGTAATGTCCATTTAACAACTAGTCATGGAATTTCTAGGACCATTTTCTTAAATGTTTCATGATCATCAGGATTGATTTTTGCTCCAAGTGACAAGATTGAAATTATGGAAACGTGTGTTTCCTATGAAGGAGAGAAAACTTCCCCATCCAAGGGCACCTAAAATAGGTTTTCACTAATGGATTTTTCCTTTTATTTATTATTTCCTTGGTATGAAACCACCTTAGAGAGGTTTTCACTTAAGGACCTCAACCTTCCATTTTTATTTTTATTGTGACCAAGGAATTTTTCTTACCCCCCAAAGTAGGTAGTAGGATCTAATGTAATGGAAAAAACTTGCTTTTGATCTCTGATTGGAAGTCCATCCTTGAGGCCTAATAAATTTGAAAGTGACTCTTCATTCTGAAAGTTATCTAATGGTATATTATAATCTTATTGGTATAAATTAATCAAATAAGTATGATGGAGGAAAAGAAGGGAATATAGGTATATAAGGAAATGGTATAAAAGGTATTAGGATTAAATAGATTGGTATTGTCTAACTCATAATAGATGATATAATAGGAATTTGCATTGTTATCACCATCATCATTGTTAGGCATCAAAGTTGTCAGCCCCAAGTGGTTGACATATAATACCTCAAGTGCCTTTGTGTTTAGTATCTAATACAGGCTCATGAACTCCTTGTTATTTTCCCCCAAGCCTTTGCCTTTATAATTTTGATTATACATGATTTAGTTTGGAATATGATACTTAAAATTATGATAATAGGAATCAAAATCATCATGATATAACCAAGAATCAACACCAACCTTCTATTCTTGACTTGTTGAGTTACCTTTGACAAAGAGGACATCCTTTGGGGCATGGGTTATCCTTTTTATGTCATTCCATCTTGGGCCTGCCATGGCATTTGTTGGGATATTGGTGGTAATTATGTGTTTTCATTTATGTCAAGTGGCATTGGTGATGACAAAGTGGCATGAGATTTCTCTTGGTCTAATATGCATGATCTTACTACTTAGCTCAGTCTTGGTTACTAGTGAAAGCTTATGGGAGTAGTTGGCTCTATGGAATCATGAGTGGATGGAATGGATCATGGAGAGAGAGTACATGGTATTTCCATGTGGTTGAGAGATCAATTGGATTCCTTCTAAGTTATATTCATATGGAGTACAAGTCATCCTATGCCTTGTGTGCTTGACCATGTGTGGTTGCCTATGGGGTTTTGAGTACTTTGAGATCTATATAATGATTAGGAGATTAGTATTATTGGCATGTGAATTTTAAACATGTATAGGGTGCTAAGAGGATAGGTGTATGGTCTGCAAGAGGTGGCTAGTGGTCTAAAAGATAGTTGGGCCATTGGCCTAGTTGGCCTAGGTGGGCTTGTGAGGCCTTGTGAAAGGTCAAAGGTTGTTTGCAAGTTGGTCAATATTTTTTTTGCATAAGAGATGGTCAAGAAATATTTTTAAATTTTTTTAATAAGGTTTAAGTTCAAATATTGAGTTAAAAAGTCAGAAAGTTGGTGTAGAATCTTTAAAGGGTGCTAGAAATGAGTGCAAGGAGCTCGAGAGGAAGTTTCTCATGCTTTTTGGCATGCACAGGGTTTGAATGAGGAGTTGAGATATTTTTATTAGTTGGGGAAGGTCCCTAAAAATATTTTCCAATCATTTTTTTAGGATTTAAGGAGCACAGGTTTATGAACGATTGTTAAGAAGCTAAGGAGGTTTTTGAGTATCAAAACCCCAGTCTTAGACTTGATAGAGAAGATATTGATGGTTTGGGATCAGAATGGATTAGGTGATAAAATTTGATAATTGGAGGTTGTAGAGGACTCTTATAGGTTTCTATGAAAGTATTTTTGGTCTCTTAACTCTGTGTATGCCCCATAGGAAAGTGCTTCTTAACAATAATTTTGATATTGTGAGAGATTTCTAAATATGATTAGGGGAACTAATGGGTATGTGATGAAGATTAGAAATTTTAATAAATTGATATGGAAATTTTTAGTGAGATTCATCTTTTTGTGTCAAATTTCTATAAGTTCAAAGTTGCCTAGTCACTAGAGGCCTAAAGGAGAAAAATAACAATCTAAAGTAGCCTTTTTTGGTAAGGTTAGTTTGAAGTGATTAAATCTGATTTGAGATCTCCAAAGCATATTGGTTTGAATTATAGGTATCTTAGTTTAATTATTATCCATCAAGATAAGTTGAGATTATCTACAAGTTCTCTTTATGACCATTGATCATGGTAGACTTTTTTGTGTTAAGACTGTGAGATAGTGACCTGAGGAATTGGTCTGTTAGACAAATGAAAGTTGGTTGGACATGAGAAATAACTATTATAGGTTGAAATGGAGATGAAATATAATATATTGATGTGGATTATAAGGTATGAAAGTTTTATTTCATGTGCTAGAAAATAAAATTTACATGACTGGTTTTTGGAGCTTGTAGGCAGTCTGGAATGGCCTATTTAAAGAGGCTAGTTTGAGTTATTCTAAGCAGAGTTTGAGGTAAGTGAGAAATTTATGATATTATATTAGTGTCATAGATTTATTAAATGTATTTTTTCCTTCATGTTTTGTATTTAATTTTGTTGGAGCAGTCAAATATCTTTGACTGAGTTTTTGGTGTGCATGACTAGTTTGAGTTAGTTTGGACCTATGTGTGCTATGTGAAGGTGATAAATGGATTTTCAGGTGTTTTTTATTTCATAGAGGACATATCCATGTGATTTTTTTAGGTTTTTAATTGATAAAATCTATATAATTCCTTAGTTCTTCTTGGCATTATTTTTTGGGTGTTTGCAGGACTTGGAGCAAGAGAGAGAATGGCTTAGATGGAGTAGTGGTTTGGAGTTCTAGGTGGATTGATCACTTGGAGAAGTGAGAAATTATCTATTATATGTAGGTTTGATGTGTTTTACCTATTTTTAAAGGCTAAATATGGTTCAATAAATTCAATATGTAATGAGTATTAATGAAAGATTGTCCCATTCATGTAACGTGTATGAGGATCTTTTCTAAGGGTAAGACAAGTGTGGAAAATATATTGGCTGACCAAGATGGGTTAGATGATGGAATGATATATGTAAAAGGTAAAATTATCCTATTTATGGTGTGAGAGTGTGTGTATTTAATAAAAATAAAGAGCTCATTCAAGGATCATAGATGGGTCATTGAGGACCTTCAGAGGGTGAAGAGAATTAGTCATATTTGACTAATCAGTTCATGAGCTAGCAAGTCATTAGACCTAATAGTCTAAAGTGTGACTTGGTTGAATGACTGGTTTGAGAAGTATATTTCAAGTTTTATAAAAAGAAAAGGTCATCATTAGGTGTAGAAGACATTATAGCAGTGGTGGATAGCAGAGTAGAGGTGGTTGAGTGGGTGATTAATCACCTAGGGGGTTGTAGCCTCCTTGCTAGTTGGAGCTAGCTAAAGGTCTAGTTGGAGCTAGACTACATTGAGGGGTGGATGCTCCTTTATTATTTGGTTCTAGTCTAAAGTCTCTTTTTTGTTTCATCTTATAGGATAGTATTCCATTATTATTGCAAGCTTGAGAGTGGGTTTTCTCCCCCTAGAGGGTTTCCCACATAAATGATGTGTTCATGTGATTTATGCTCTTGTTCATGTTTTGATGTATAATCTTTTAGGTTCATTTTGTTTAATGATTAATGAGTTTATGGAATTGAATGTACATTGTTAACTAATGATTTACCTCCCTCTTAGTATCTACTTCCATCAATTGGTATCAGAGCAGTTCCTTCTTGAGTCTTAATCAGCTTGGAAGGTGATGTTGTGAGTAGCTTGGTTGTTGTCTACCTAGTCAGCTTATTAGCAAAGTTCTTGGAGTTATTATTGATTAGTGTGGCTGATGTCATGGTTATTCATGTTTTCTAAGTCATGTTTTCAATATTTCTAAATTTTGAAGATTTCTCTATGATGGATAAGTTAGTGAAGATCAGAGTTGAAGTCTGCATAAAGGTCTACATGTTGGCACTATCAAGTTCAAAGAAGGACTATACTGAAGCCAAATTCAAGATCAAACCTAAGTTTTATAATATGGATTATTTAAGATGGCCTCTTGGTTATCAATCTTGATAGGTACAAATATGTGTAGGTGTTCAGAAAGGTAGAGGTCTATAATTGAAGGAGAAACATAGCCTAATGGTGCCTTGGTAATATATGCAAGTGATTTGAGAGATTTTAAGCATTGTGAGGTATATTATAAGTTGTCATCAATGTATTTTGATAGGAGTAAGTCTTTTTTAAGGACTTTATGGACCATCTTGATTCATTAGTTGTTTATTGAAGCAAACAGGGTAATTAGAATTAGGCTTCCTTGAGACCTATAGAAGATATGATAGCCAATGAAGCTTTCTAAGTAAAAGAGAATTTATTATGGATATCTATTCATGGAGAATAATCATAAAAAATGGAAACAAAGTATATGACAAGGTTTGGTTCACTAATAAATATTTGAAAGTGTGTCTTTACAAGAAAATCTCCATGAAAGTTGATTGTGTCCCAAAATTGATAGGTTGTGTGACTATCTAAGCTAAATGGTAATCTTAGACACTCAAGGTGGCTGATCAAAGTATATGAAAATGTTCTTTGATATATAGTTGACCCCATAAGGTCATGAAAAATGTGTTGTCATGTTGTTGATATCATAAAGAGGGTTTTAGTGTTCTACAAATAATAGGTTCTAAGTTTTCAAATCTAGATAGTGCTTGCTGAAGTTGAATCTTTATTTATATATGAAGAATCTTCAAGAAGATTTCTATGGTCTAAGAGGTATTATTGTCATAATTTAATAATCATGAAGGTGTTCACTATAATTTGAAGATAAGTATGTCTTGTAGCATCACAAGGTTTTTGTATTCTTGAAAAGGAGTCTATAAATGTAATCATGAAGGATTTGTTTTGATTTGTAGTAGTCTCTTAATGTTTTGGTAACCTCACAAAGTCTTGAAAAGGAAATTTAAATATATTATTTATGATCCAAAGATTCCTATAAAGGTTGAAGATTATTACATGTAGAGTTGTCTTATTTTCTTTAATCATGAGATTGAGTTACTCCATTAGAAGTAGTTGATTTGTGATTTGAATATTAATGGCTTATGTTGTTTGAAGAATGCCTAAAAATATTTTTTCCATGTTGTGAATATGTTCAAGACTAATTGAGGAGGTCTAATTGATCCTATAGGTCAGTGAAGAGAAAGAAGCAAGGATGATTGTTCAAGAGGTATGTTTAGGTCTCCTGGTCCTAAAGTGCATTTTTGATCATTTGTTGATGCTTGATATGGGTAGTGATTTGAAGGAGAAAGGTGGAATTAATTGTATGGGAGTATATATAATATTTTCATGAGTCATTCCTAGGTGGTTTGAGTTTTTGATGAACACAGATGTGAATTTTGTGGTCAAAAGTCAGAGTTGACCTATTTTGGTAGTGATGACTACCTAAAAGGTGCCAATATAGATCTTTGAGTATTTTAAGATAAATATAAGGTAATTAATAGATGTTTCAAGTTTTTTTTTGCATGCTAAATAAGGGTAGATAGATTTTAGATGCTCCTAAGATGCTCAGGTGTGTTTTTTACCATTTGGGGAATATGCATGTTGTAGATGATGACTTTGTATGCCTAAAATGCTTAGTTTCAAGGGTCATATAAAGATTGGAGATGTATAATAAAGTATTATATGATAAATAAGTTTTTCACATGTGTTTTAGACTTTTTATAGGAGGTTTCATAGGTGTATGAATGTTTTTGTGCCAAGTGGAGGGTTTTGAGTGATCACAGGCTTCTCTTCTCATGGGCATGCGTTTGGTGGCCTAAAGGAAGTCATGGTTCCCAAAGGTTTGGAGGCTTGTAATTTGTCATGGTAGTGTTTTTTTATGGTATATAGGTTTTGTATCTAGATTAGGTGTCTACATTAATCAGAGGTTGACCTTTGACCAAGGTTTACTTTGAAGGCCTAGTCATTTAAGACATGATTGAAAAAGAGGTATATATTTAGTGTTGAAGGTTTTAAGCTTAAAATAATTTGAAAGGGACAAATGGGTAGTTGCAAAAACTTTTATAGTGGTCTAAAGGTAATCATATTTCAATTTATTCAAGTTTTGGTCTCCTAGGAGGCTTAATTGACCAATAGGGCTAAAGAAGGAAGTATGCTAAGGAGGATAAGTTGGAATATAATTATTGGAATTTGTATTGGGTCATGGTAATGGAATTTATATATTTAATTTAATGATATGAAAGTGAACACATAGAGATTTATGAGGTCTGCAATGGCTAGATAGGGCTACAAGAGATCTAATTAAGCCTAGTGGAGAAATTGAGCAATTTTGTGATATCTTTCCAAATAAGGTTGGTATATTATAATCATGATTCAGGTATGTTTCTATACTTTAAGTGACTTTGGTGGTCTGTAGGGTGCCTTGAATGCAAAGGTATGTGAGCTTACATAGTGTTATGGTGCTCTTGTTATTGTTTAAAGTAATGGTAGCTGTTCTTGGAGGTTTTGTAGGTATGAATGGATTGTATAGATTGATAAAGAGCCTTTAATTTGGAGTAGGTCCTAGGGGGATATATGTTACTATGTAATTGGTGACAGGTCCTAGGATCTAGGTAGCTTGGGAGAAGGATTGAGTACTAGCCATTTAATTTTTCTTGAGAAGATTCAGTTGTCTGATCAGATCTTTTGAAGGAAGGGAGTGTGATTTAGTGTTATATAGGTATTTTTGAGACTTATAGGTCTTAATTTAGTGTTTAAGAAAGGGGGATATAATTTCTTTATTTCTCAAGTGACAATGGTTTGAGGGGGAGCTAGTGTGCTTTCCTAGTGGTCAGGTCCAAGGATCTTATAGGTCCTTTGGAGCTATGACCTAAGTTGGTTCCTGAAGAGATCTTGGTCTAAGGGGAAGCACTATAGTTTAGTTGTGATATATTTATGATATTTGGTGTGTTCTAAAATTCAAAGGATGAGAGAGAAAGGTATGTGATCTTGGTTATGTTCTTAATTTACTTGATTAAAGATAGAAGATCATATTTGATAGATGAGCCCACTTTGTCATTTTGGCAAAGGGGGAGAGAGTAAAGGAGGTGTTTCCATCAATGAAAAGGGTTATATTATTGATATATTAGTGGCAGTGATGTTTTTTCATTGATGTCAAGTGGCACTGGTGATGACAAAGTGGCATGAGAGTGCTCTTGGTCTAATATGCATGATCTTAGTGCTCAGTTAAGTCTTGGTTGCTAGTGAAAGTTTGTGGGAGCAGTTGGTTCTATGGAAGCATGAGTGGATGGCATGGAGAATGGATAGATGGTAAATGTTATGTACATGTGTTTTAGAGAGTAATTGGAGTCCTTCTAGGTGGTCTTTAGATGCAGTGCAAGTCATCTTATTCCCTATGGGCTTGACCATGTGTGGTTACCTATGGGGTTTTGAGTACTTTGAGAGCTATATCATGATGAGGAGCTTATTATGATTGGAATGTGAATATTATAAATTTATATGGTGATAATAAGATAGGTGTATGATTTTCAAGAGGTACCTAGTGGTCTGAAAGATAGTTTGGCCATTGGCCTAGTTGGCCTAGGTGGGTTTGTGAGGCCTTGTGAAGGGTCAAAGGGTGTTTGCAGGTTGGTGAAGATTGTTTTTGCATGAGATATTTTTATGAAAGATTTTTCAAAAATGTTTATAAGGTTTAAGGTTAGATATTTATCTAAAAAGTCATAAAGTTGTTTTAGAAGCTTCAAAGGGTGCTAGAAATGAGTGAAAGGAGCTCAAGAAGAAGTTTCTCATGCTTGTTGGCATGTGAAAGGTTTGAATGACAATTTCATATCTTTGGAGTACTTATGGAATGTCCCTAATAATATTTTAAAATAATTGGTTTAATATTTAAGTGTCATAACTTTATGAATGATTGCTAATAAGCTAAGGAGGTTTTTAAGTATAAAAACCCAAGTCTTAAACTCGATAGAGAAGATATTTATGGTTTGGGATCAGAATGGATTGGGTGATCAAATGTGATGATTTTAGGTTGTAGAGGACTCTTCCAATTTTTTTTGAAAGTATTTTTTTCTCTTGACTATGTGTGGGACCCATAGGAAAGTGCTCCTTAATAGTAATTTTGATATTGTAAGAGATTTATGAATATGATCAGGGGAACTAATGGGTATGTGATGAATATAAGTAATTTACCCAAATAGATATGTAAATTTTAAATGAGATTCATATTTCTATGTAAAATTTATATAATTTCAAAGTTTCCTAGTCGCTAGAGGCCTAAAGGAGAAAAATAACAGTCTAAAGTAGCCTTTTGTGGTAAGGTTAGGTTGAAGTGATTAAAGCTAATTTGAGATATAAAAATCATATGGGGTTAAATTATAAGTCTCCTAGTTTCATGAATATCCATCAAGAGAGGTTGACAGTATCTGCAAGTGTTCTTTATGACCATTGATCATGGTAGACTTTTTTATGTTAAGATTGTGAGATAGTGACTTGAGGAATTGGTTTGTTAGACCAATGAAAGTTGGTTGGAAATGAGAACTAATATTGGAGGTTAAAATAGAGATCAAATATAAGCTATGGATGTGGATTATAATTTATGAAAGTGTCCTTTCATGTGCTAGACAAGAACATCTACATGATTGGTTTTTAGAGCTTGTAGGCAGTTTGGAGTGGCCTATTTGAAGAGGCTAGTTTGAGCTATTATAAGTAGAGTTTGAGGTGAGTGAGAGCTTGGTGATATTATATGAGTGTCATATATTTAGTAAATTTCTTTGGTATTCACTTTTTATATTTATTTTGGTTAAATCATTCAAAGATCTTTGACTAAGTTTTTGGTGTGCATGACCAATTTGAGTAATCAATTTGTTTGAGTTGGTTTGGACCTGTGTGAGATATGTGAAGGTGAAAAATGGATTTGGAGGTCTTTCTTATGTCATGTATGACCTATCCATGTTATGTTTTTAGGTGTTTGTTTGATAAAATCAATAGTATACCTCAGTTCTTCTTGGTAGTATTTTTTGGGTGTTTGTAGTGTTAGGGTGTGGAGCTAAAAGCTTCAAACTATTGCAGACACGAAGAAATAGGTGGTTGCTAAAGATCCAAAAGTACCAGCATTGGTAGCATGACTGATGTTGGTCATTACTAGTGTAGAAGGCAACTGGTGTTGGCAGGGAGTTGGCCGACGTCGGCAGCACTAGGCAAGCAGGGACCAACATCAGTCGCCTGTGTGTTCCAGAACTGCTGTTGACGAACAATCAGTTAAGTGAAGCGAGTGTTTGCATGTTAAATGACTAATTATAGTCACGAGCTGCATGTCTAATTATTGTAGGTAAAGTTCTATTTTTGTAACCATGGGATTCTATTTAAAGACCCATGAGGCATGTATTGTAAATCAAGAAAGCAAGTAAAGTATTGAAGCATTGAAGCAAGGTCAAGGAGATCTACAGGTGTAAGGTCAAGGAGATCAGCTGAAGTATTCAAGGAGGGATAACAACTCAGGTTGTTGAGTTGGTTGTGTTGAGCAAGAGAGAGAGGGAAGAAGGTCTTGAGGTGTGGCAAGCCTTTGAGGTGGAGGAAGAAGTGGCATCTTCCTTATTGTATTTTTTTCTAGTAGTATTTAATACAAGAGTGTGTATTGTATCTCAAATTCTTTGTTGTCTCAAGTTTCTAGTTACTTAATCATTCTGGTATAATTTCGTGTTTAATTGCTTATAAGAAAGTAATCAATTATGCTTCCATTGGATAAGGGGTTCCTAACAGTTGGTATCAGAGCTACGATTTACAGGGAGCAGGTTATTGTTTGTTGATTACAGGTCATTCACAGGGTTTCTGATTGAGTGGGAGTTCAGCAATGGCAGAAGAAAGTAAGCTACGAATGGAGAAGTTTAACGGCAAGAATTATCAACATTGGAGGATGCAGATAGAGGATTATCTGTATCAGAAGGATCTATACTTACCGTTGGGTGGGGTTGCATGCAAGCCCACAGATATGAAGGATGAAGAATGGAGTGTTCTTGATTAGAAGGCTCTTGGTTCCATAAGGTTGAGCCTTGCATCATCTGTGATTTCTAACTTGTCACAGTGCAAGACAACAGAAGAGTTGATAAAATCCTTGGCAAATTTATATGAAAAGCCCTTGGCTTCTAATAAGGTATTTCTTATGAAGTAGTTATTTACTTTGCAAATGTAGGAAGGTGGATTGGTACATACTCATCTTAGTGATTTCCATGGTTTGGTAAACTAGTTAGCTTCTGTCAATATTGTTTTTGATGATGAAGTAAAGGCTCTTTTAATTTTATGCTCCTTACCTGAAAATTGGGATAGTTTGGTTATGGCAATAAGTAATTCTGCATCTGATTCTAAAATCTTAAAAGTTGATGATGTTGTGAGTGTGATCTTGAATGAAGAAATACGCAAGAGAAGCACAGGTGAATCATTAGGGAATGCTCTAAGTGCAGAAAGCAGGGGAAGGCAAAGAGGGAAGGTAGAGCAAGAGTAATCAAGGTCAAAGGTGGGAGGGAGATCTGAATCCAGAGGTGTTACCTGCTGGTTTTGTGGAAAGAAAGGACACACAAAGAAGAAGTGTTGGTTGAGGGATAAAGAGAATCAACACAAAGGTAATGAAGAAGCAAAGGATGCAAATATTATGGTACAGGACGCTCTCATACTTTCTTTGGATAGTCAGGTAGGATCTTGGATTTTAGATTCTGGTTCTTCTTTTCATGCATCCCCAAATAGAGATTTGTTCCATGAGTATGAACAGGGAGACTTTGGAGTGCTTTATTTAGGGGATGGTACGCCTTGTCAAATAGTTGGCAAAGGGAAAGTGCAGCTGAGATTGCAGATGGACAACACATGGGTGTTAAAGGAGGTCATGCATGTCCCAGTTCTGAAGCAGAGTTTGGTTACTGTAGGAAGGTTGGGTGATGAGGGATGCACAATAACCCTCATAGCAGATTCTTGGAAGGTTACCAAGGGTGCACTTATTTTAGCTAGAGGTAAGAAAGTAGGTACTCTTTATCTATCTACTTGTATTACTGATTCTACTTTTGGTTTATCTACTTCAGCTGTAGATTCAAAGATGTGGCTTAATAGGCTTGGTCACATGAATAAGAAGGGAATGGACATTCTTGATTCAAAAGTTTTGTGTTCAGATTTGGAAAGCATAGATAGAGTTCATTGCAGGAAAAGGAAATTTGATGCTTTTGACAGGAACAAAGAAGCCTTGGTGTTTATGGAGGATATGAAGGACAGAGATTAGTCACAGGGGCTGAATAATTCTGAGCAGGGCAGTATGGACAGAGGTTTGATCCAAGATGAACTCGTGGATGAAGATTTCATCACTTATAGGAACACATAGACACTGATGTCGGTCACTTGGGATCGACGTTGGTCAGGCAGATACCGACATCGGTCATGTGCAGACCAGCAGGGTCGATAGAGTCGGGTAGAAAAGTCTGACATCGGTCAGGCAGCAACTGATGTTGGTAGGGGGGACACTGGCATTGGCCAGGGAAATGATGTCGACAGTCAGGGTCAGTGTAGGGAATTGACATCGATCGGGAGCAGACTGGGAGATGGCTAAGATCGGTCACTAGAACAGATGTTGGGTGGACAACAAGCTATCAAGGAGTCTCAAACACCCATATGGAGGTTAGAAAGGGTAAGTGAACCTCATATTCATTATTCACCTTCTTTATATTTCTTACTGATGGTCAAGAACTAGGAAGATAGAAGAAGCAATGCAGGTAGAATCCAGAAATAGTGAGAGCTTGGCATGGATGAGGAGTGTGAGTCCTTGGAGAAGAACCAAACAGGTATTTGTTGGTGGAGTTGTTAGCTGGAAGAAAGCACTGGATGAGGGATGGATTCCCATGTTAGAGAAGAGAGTGGATGGACATGTGAGACAAAAGGCTATGGTATATGGTCTTGAGTAGGTTGTAGGACAATGGAGGTTTGACCATTGTATTTTATCTTTACCAGGTTGGATAATATTAGCTACATTATCCTGTTACTATATTGTGTTACTTTTTGCAGGGTTTCATATATAAGGAGTTTTCTGAGCTAAGGGTAGAGTTGGTTCAGAAGTATGTCATGAAGAATTTGGGAGCAACAAAATTCTTTTGGCATAAGTGACAGGTATAGCATCACAGGTTTTGTGGTGGTTGGTCTTCAAGAGTGACTTTGAAGAGAGATACAGAGCCAAGGGAACAAAGTAGATGGTGTATAGGTACAGGTACAGTTGTAGTTATTTATCTCCAAGTGGGAGATTGTTAGGGTGTGGAGCTAAAAGCTTCAAACTATTACAGACATGAAGAAATAGGTGGTTGCTGAAGATCTAGAAGTACCAGCATCAGCAGCATGACCGACGTCGGTCATTACCAGTGCAGAAGGCAACTGGCGTCGGTAGGGAGTCAGCCGATGTCGGCAGCACCAGGCAAGCAGAGACCGACATCGGTTGCTTGTGTGTTCCAGAATTGCTATTGACAAATTGTTAGTTAAGTGAAGCGAGTGTTTGCATGTTAAATGACTAATTATAGTCACGAGCTGCATGTCTAATTATTGTAGTTAGAGTTCTATTTTTGTGACCATGGGATTCTATTTAAAGACCCATGAGGCATGTATTGTAAATCAAGCAAGAAAGTAAAGTATTGAAGCATTGAAGCAAGGTCAAGGAGATCTATAGGTGTAAGGTCAAGGAGATCAACTGAAGTATTCAAGGAGGGATAACAACTTAGGTTGTTGAGTTGGTTGTGTTGAGCAAGAGAGAGAGGGAAGAAGGTCTTGAGGTGTGGCAAGCCTTTGAGGTGGAGGAAGAAGTGGCATCTTCCTTATTGTATTTTCTTCTAGTAGTATTTAATACAAGAGTGTGTATTGTCTCTCAAATTCTTTGCTGTCTCAAGTTTCTAGTTACTTAATCATTCTAGTATAATTCTGTGTTTAATTGCTTATAAGAAAGTAATCAATTGTGCTTTCATTGGATAAGGGGTTCCTAACATGTAGGACTTGGAGCAAGAGATTGGATGGAGTAGTGGTTTGGAGTTACAAGTGGATTTGTCACTTGGGGAAGTGAGAAATGATCTATTATATTCAGGTTTGATGTTTTTCACCTATTGATGAAGGCTAAAGATGGTTCAAAAAGTTCAAGGTGTAATGAGTATTAATGAAGGGCTAATGCATTAGGCCTAATTGAGATCTAAAGGAGGATTAAGCTTATCTTGGGTTATGGATGACCTATGGATATATTGTCCCATTCATGTAACATTTATGAGAATATTTTATAAGGGTAAGACAAGTGTGGAAAATATCTTAGCTGACCAAGATGGGTTAGATGATGGAGTGATATATATACAAGGTTAAACTAGCCTATTTGTGGAGGTGTGAGAGTGTGTGCATTCAAGTGAAGGGAAGAGCTCAATCAAGGAGTAGATATGGGTCATTGAGGATCTTCATATGGTGAATAGAATTAGTCATGTTTGACTAGTTAGTTCATGATCTAGCAAGTCATTAGACATAATAGTCTAAAGTGTGACTTGGTTGAGTGAATGGTTTGAGAAGTAGATTTCAAGTGTTAAAGAAAGAAAAGGTCATCATTAGGTGTATAAGACATCAGAGTAGTGGTGGACATTAGATCAGAGGTGGTTGAGTGGGTGCTTAATCACCTAGGGGGTTGTAGCCTCCTTGCTAGATGGATTTAGCTAAACATCTTGTTGGAGCTGGACTAAATTAAGGGGTGGATGCTCCTTGATCAGTTGGTGCTGGTCTAAAGTCTCTTGTTTTATTCATCTTATAGGATAGTAGTCCATTATTTTTAAATGATTGAGAGTGGTTTTTCTCCCCCTAGATGGTTTCCCACATAAATTATGTGTTCATTTGATGTATGCTCTTGTTCATGTTTTGATGTATAAGCTTTCATGTTCATGTTGTTGTATGATGAATGAGTTTATGGAATTGAATATGCATTTTTAACTACTAATTCACCCCCCCTCTCAGTAGATACTTCCATCATCATTTGGTATATTAGGGTAACTTGGAAACATGAAAAGAATTTCCAATCTAATATTCTCTATGGCCTTTATCCTGAATGGTAGAATGAGAAAACATATGGGAGGGTAGATCAGAAGAAGTTGATGCAAGAGAGCTTGGGTAAACATAATTAGAATTAGGGGATTCAGGATCTACTCTTTTCCCTTTTTGATGGTATGTATAATATCAAAATGATAATTATAACTCATATTTAGCCTCAAGGTGTTTATAATATTGGTATGAATGCAAATCACTAGAAATACTGACCTCCATTATAAAATGGAGGAATTTTGGGCATCAATATATGTTAGATGGAACTCCATTGACTTCATGGATCCAAGGTCACCCAAGGATCAAATTATATGACAAATCTCGGTCAATAACATGGAAAAGGGTATTGTGAGTATAGGCCCAACAATATTAAGGAAATAAATGGTTCCTATGGACTCTCTCTCTTCATTATCATATGCTCTAATAGTGATTATGTTTGGATAGAGATCTATTATAGTATAGATAAAGTGCTTAATTAGCTTCAAAGACATGATTTTCAAAGCTAAAATTTCTATATATGGACTCTATTAATCTTATGGTAGGAAATGATTGATTTAATGTATAAAGGATTATTGTGATTAGGACCAAGGGATGACATATCAATTTGGTCAAAGGCTAATTATTGACCTGGGGATAAATGACCAATAAGTGATTGAAAGTTATTAGGATCTATGTCATTTAAAAACATGGATTAGCTCAAAATTTCATTTAATATATTCTTATGAATATTTGATATATGCAAGAGTTATGAGATAGAAATCTACATAGGTGTTTTTGTTAATTATTCAATAAGATCACAAGGTTTTTCAACATTAGAAGTAATAGGATTGGATCAAAGCACTTAAAATGGGATTGTTTATAGAATAAGGTGGAAGAACTTGGATAATAACCCTAGTATGTCGAGTTGTGATTGCACAATCTTGAGTTGGGGGAGGATTACTAAAATTAAAAGATTGAGAATAAGATCCAGAATGGTAACCCTAGGATGTTAATGAGCATCAAAATTAATTTGAGTCTGCAAAGGGTTACTAAAAGAGGTAGGGGAGGTCTTAGAATATATGGTGTGGCATGTTAGGTATTTTTGGAAGAAGGATGAGGATTTAATTTGATGGTGGATTCATAATTACTTTTAATATGACCTATAGCATTATTATAGTCATAAGGTACATTATTATAGCCAATTTGATTGGAATGGTTATCCTAACATTAATTTTGATTTTGTGGATGGTTCTTGTTCTGATTTTGATTCTACTGCAACCAATTCTAATTTGGATTGGTATGTTATGGAAATTGGTTTTGATAAATTCCCAAATTTTAATTTGACAAAGGTGCACCATTATAAAACATTATCTCACCATTTTATAATAGGTATTAGATGAAATTTATTAGTTTTATACAATGATTAAATGAATTTCCTTTGACTCGATGGTAATCACAATACTAATTATCCCTATACCATGTGGGTTTGGGTTGACCTTCTAGAAATGTTAAAACTAGCTAAATAATTATGTTGGCTACCACTAATTTATGAAGCACTACATCAATAGGCTCCCCAAGGTCAACGAAATGTATTCATCTATAATTATTCCTTTTAGGAGATAGCCTTTGTAATGTGATCATTTACGTAGAAGGAGTATCTTGGATTGGTGGTGTTTGCACCATTTATACATGTCAAGATTTTGTTACTCTATCTCCTATAACATTTCTATTTTGGTTGAAGTTCTTTGGATTTCTAGAGGTGTTATCTTGAGCTTGTGCTAGAGCTTGTGTCTATACCTAGTTCAAAGAATAAAGTTTGATTATGCCTTATTTGATGAGGGATTTTTCAATTTGTACTCCTTTATCAATAATTTCTACAAAAGTATTTGCATAATGAAGATTGAGATTGTGAGCCACATCTGCTTTTAAGTTCAAAGTGAAAATACTTTTTAATTATTTGTTAGGAATATTATATTGGAATAATCTAGCTAACACATGCCAAAATTTTAAATATTTAGATAAAAAAAATCCACCTCATTGTTTGGCATTGCAAAATTCAACCATGTTTAACTCGTGTTCTAAATTATAAGAGAAATGTCTCACAATTTTTTTGATAACTTATCAAAAGTGTGTATTGATCCCTTTGGAAAGTTCATGAACCACTCTAAATCTTATCTAGCCAAATTTTGGGGAAATAAGTGAATGAGGTACACACTACTATATGCTACCTCTTATCAAGAAATGAATAACTATTTTAGGTGCTCTCTTGGATCACCCTTTCCTTTTTATTTATCAAATTTAGGCATCTCAAAATGATGTGGTAATGGTATTTGTAGGTAACTCATATTAGTGGGATATGAACACACTTCATCTAGTTTAAACTTATTTGTTGGTTTTATTTTTTGTAAACCTTGAATAGCCTCCTTTATCTATTTCCACTCTTGGAGAGTGGGAGTATTTTGGGATGTAGTAATAATTTGTTTATAGGTATTAAAAAGTGGGATAATTTTATGAGAATAAAACAACTGATTTGACATGGGATACAAAGGATTAGGCACCCTATTTGTGGTGCAACTAGGAATGTATAGCCTTTGACTCAGGTTATACTATTATTAAGATATGTGTTGTTGATAAGCATTAAAAGGTTGATTAGTAATGAAGTTTGTATTTGAAATAAACTATTATCTCTAAGGAAGAATGATCTATTGGGAATGAAATGAAACATATTGAGAATCAACAATGAATTGTTATAAATGAGAAGTGATTTGTTGTGTGTGAACTAGGATTTACTGAGAATGATTTGCATCTTGTTGAGTTGGAATATTTGTATCCAAATTAGCTACCATTGTATAAACAATAGGATGGATATTCGTAACCTAGTATTGGTTGGAAGAAGCCTATTGTGAAGGATTGTTCACCACTTATGGTGTATTTGTAACTTTTTATTGTAAACTCATAGGGACCTATTGGGTATTTAGAGGATTTGATTAGGATTTTAATGGAGGAACTTGGTGTGGATTAATAAAAACTTCTTGTGTATTGTAAAAAAATTGAATTCACTAGAGGATTTGAATCAGGATTAGCCAATGAATCAATGTTAGATGTGGTATTATTCAAAGGATCCAATCCTGATGTAGGATTATTAAATGTTTCATACTTTGGTTGCTCAACTTGTGATATGTTGTGATCCACAAGCATGGTATCTAGAAAAGATATGGTAGCTAGAGAGATAGCTAAGGTAGCCAAGTCTTGACTAGATTGCTAATCTTAGGAAATAATGACTTAGTTTGGTAAAGATGGGTTAACATGTTGACCTTTCCTTTTTATAGTTGAATGATCAACATGATTTAGACCATATTATAAAATAATTTGGATTTAAGTATAAGATGAATTATGAAGCATCTCTTCAATATGCAAAAATTTGTGTAATTATTGTGCCTTTAACCTATAGTGTGTCTAGGGATATGTGTGGCCAACTTGTGTCTTACATACCTTCATATTATCTTATTACATATCTTGATTTTATTAGTATGGTCAGTATATAGAATAATGATGGGTAATTAAAGTATATATAAGAGGTAGTGGTTACTATATTATCACCATATTGTGAATTTTATTCTTATTGCATTGTTATAGAGGTTTCCCCCTTGAAGTGGCTCACTCATAATATTCAAGTATTCTTCTCTTTTTCCAATTTTGGTTATGGATCTACTTATTCTATTCTTAATTCTATGATGTATTATTGTGAATCATCTAAGTAACTTTATTACAAGTGGTATCAGAGTTTCAATTTGGGAAAGTTTATATAATTCATTTTTTTTGGATTTGGCATGTTGAGCATTAGAAAGCCAAAAAGACATAACTTTTGATATAGAAAGAATTGAATTTTTTTATCATCATAGTTTTGTTCATGGTTTTGTTTGAAAAAAGATAAAATAAAAAAAAATAGAAATTTCTTTACCTTATTCAAATTAGCAGTTGTTGGATTGATCTCAATGAGATGATCACAATGGTATATTACACTAATATAATTTTTTGGACCATAATTTTTCACTCTTGTACACATTAGTAGTTTTTAGATTAATATTGGTGAGGTGGTCACAATGAAATCATCTATTGATACACTTTTTTGGGGGTTTCAACCCTCCTAAGTTTTTTGCATGGTTAGGCCTAACACTTGTGGATGTAGTCAAGGGTAAGAAATACCTAAAACTCATCATAAAGACAACATGGAGTCCATAAATTTTGATCCATGTATTTATGAGGTATTTTAGCAAATTAATTCATAATTGTAGAGCATGGTTCAAAAATATGATCTCAATGTAGTTAACGGGGACATCATAGGGCTAAAAGGGGTTCTGATTGGCTTATAAGATCAACTGTAAAAAATAACTAGGTAATTAGCCAAATTTTCATCTCAACAATTATAAAATAACCCTCCATCACTCCAGTTTGGTTCTCCTCCTCCAAACAATCACAATGCTAACCTTGGCATGAAGTTGTTATTGCTAAAAGTGGACCTGCACAAGTTTAATGGTAATGATCCACTCACATGGCTTACTCAAATTGAAATTTTATCTGATTTACATCAAACATTCACAAAAGGTGGTCATGACCTCTCTATATCTAGAATTTGAGTAGTTCATTTGGTATCATTAGTTGTATACTAAAAAAATAAAGGTATCCCAATTTCATGTTTGATATTTTATGAAGAGTTGTAGCTTTATTATTGTAACAATGTCTTTGAAAAATACTTCAACCAACTATCTAAGTTACACCAAATTGGTACTATAAATTATTACATTCATAAATTTTAGATCTCTCCTTATGTGTGGCATACATCACTAATGAAAATTTGACTAGCCTATTTTTCGGTAGCCTCAAATATATCATCTAATTAGAGTTTCACGTGTTTCATAATAATAATGTATCTGAATCTATACCAAGGGAATTCATGGTTGAGGAAAAATATTTGATCAAATGAAGACCTTTCACTAATGTTCATGAATGCACCTTCCCAGCACTATTATTTTCACAGCCTACTAGATTGATGTTGGACATATGATTGTCATTGATGTCAAAAAGGGCATTATGGATGTCATTGATGTCAAATTATTAGGTAATATTGATGAAGAGAAAATCATGTTTTAAATTTTCATAGTGCATAGTTGTCATGCTTTTACAAAGACCATTTTTAGAGGATTAAAGAGCAATTGATTGAAGATCTATTATGGGTTTTTTGAGTGCAATCTACATATATGGTTCATAGGTTAAAATGAAGAGAAATGAAATAAATAATGATTTATTTTATCTCTCAAACATATCAAATTTTCTCAATTAAACACTAAGGGTTTAATCCATGGCACTCATATACATGTTCTACTTTTATGTTGACTAGCTATAGATGGGAACCGGTTACTTAAGTTATAACTTAAGCCTTCTTCATCATTATGAAAATGGTACCTTTGATTTAGTAATTATTAGATCAAGAATTTTTTTTAAGAATTTATATTTCCTAAGTCCTTGAATTAAGATTTATCCTAGATCGATCAATGGTCAGTGCTTAATCATATGTTGAGGATCCAACAAAACATAAAAATCTTAATTTATCAAAAGTGCCTCCATTAAACATGTTAGTGATAATTGTCACAATTTTGAAGCTTACATATAAAATATATAGAGTGGTTTAAATTAAAATGGTCAAGGATTAATGTAGGAATGCTAAGTGTCTCAATAGTGGGAACTGATAGCAAAGGTGTAGAAGGCACATGAGGATGCTAAGTGTCACACTCATGAGAGATAGCCAGAGATAAATTTTGAGCTTATTAGAAGATAGAATGGTGAGCATGTGATTGTGAAATGAATATATGATGGAGTGAGTGGACTCAATTGGATAAAGTGATCAATTTTTATCAACATAGAGATGAGTTAAATATTGAGCTAGTTTGACAAGATCGATGGATCATATTTGTTCCAAAAACTTAGGAAACAATGAGATGAGATTAAGAGATTGAGGTTTAACATTATATAGATGTAAATTTAATGTAACTTTGAATATATAATGGAATTAAAGAGCTTAGATCAAAATATCTAATGGATCTATTTTAAAGTTGAAACATTAAAGCTCAAAAGTGTACAAGGATCCAATGAAGAGCATGAGCCTATCAAAACTTCATCTAAATGACACTTTTTAAAGTTAAATTGAATAAGGATCATTATATCATGGTGTGAAACTTAAGATAAATGGTAAATATTCAAGGGCTTGTTCATCATAATGGTCAAGTGGTAAAACTTACAGTTAAGACATAAAATATGACACATGTAATGAAATTGATCATTGTAATCACAAATTTGTGTAATATGGCATGTGCATCAAAAATATATCCTAGTATATGATAAAAATATCAATGATACCAAGAATCATGGAAATGAATCATGAGTTCAAGATGCAAGAAACTTTTTATTAAAGATAAGAACTAAAGTCCAACAAAACTAAGCATGATGTGTTAGCAATCAAGTATGAACACAAAAAATATATGAAACCTAAATAAAATGCTTATATATATGTCATATAGGATACATGAAAAGGATTCTATAATAATTTAGTTATGTTGAATAGATAAACAGAGAGACACAGAGACATAGGGGCAAAGAAGAGAAGAGAAGAGAGATATGTGTAGAGCATGAGTAGTTACAAACTAGACCTATAATAGATAATTAAATTAGATCCATTTATGAATAAAATTTATAATTTGGAGTTGTAGCTCCATAATTTTAATATATATTTGATTGGTATGTGCCATCAGATAAGCTAAGTTGGTGCTCAGTTAGGGATTTGGTGCTTCCTTAGAGTAGGTTCTCTCAAATTAGGGGATTGGTGTCTCCTTAGGTTTAGTGCCCTTAAACATTATAGCTAGTAGTTTTAATTATTGTGAATTTGGATTAGAATAATAGATTATAGCATCTATTCTCATGGTGGGTTTCCCATATTGGGTTTTCCATGGTATATCTAGTGTTATGCATATTTGTGTGTATGTGATCTCTGCATATATCTTTAGTCTACATTAAAAGTTTTAAAAAAGGACTAAATTAGTCAATCTAATGATTTACCCCATCTTAGTAGGTAATCATGTTCCAAAAATTGGTATTAGAGCCCTAGTTCCTTAAAAGAATCTTAACCATCTCAGGTTGATCTTAGATGGTGAACACAAATGGCTAATAAAGAAGACTCTTCCTCAAAAAATTCACCTCTTTTTGATGGATCAAACTATTCATTTTGGATCATTAGAGTGGAAGCATAGTTATCTTCATTAGGTTTTGATGTATGGATGTATGTTGTAAATGGATATACAACCCCTACTAAAAATCCTACTGATCAAGCTTCAAAGAAGACATATGAGAGTAATGCTAAGGCAAAGAATGTTATTCTTTGTGGATTATCTAATTTAGAGTTTGTCAAAGTGATGCATTATCAAAATGCATAATATATTGGAACAAATTAAATAGAATATATGAATTTGATGACAAGGTAAAACAAGCAAAGCTAAAAATATTCAAAGTCAAGTTTGAGACCCTTAAAATGAATGAAGAAGAGAAAATTGTAGACTACCTCCTCAGAGTAGATGAGATAGTCAATGCAATCAAAGGCCTTAAAGAAGAGATGAAAGATCATGTTATTGACAAAAAGGTCTTAAGATCTCTACCATCAAGGTATGACTCAAAAATATCTACAATAGAGGAATCAAGGGATCTAGATAAAATCACTATTGATGAGTTACATGGAACATTCACAACATATGAGATGATAATGGGATAAATAGATACCTTCAAAAGAGAAGTTGCATTCAAAGTATCCAAACTAGTGAAGGTAAAACCACCTACATCTAGATCTGAGGAGACTGATGAAGAATAAGCCAACTTTATCAGAATATTAAGAAGAGGGTTTGTAAAGTACAAAGATAAGTTACCCTTTAAATTCTTTAACTATGTTAAAGTAGGACATTTTTTTGGTAAATGCCCTTATAACAAAAAGGATAACTCTGAGCAAGAAGATGATAGTAAAACTATGAAACCCCACTATTCCAAGAAGAAGATATTATTCAAAAACAAGAAAGGTATGTACACAAAAGAATATAATAATTCATTGGATGATAGTGATATTTATGATGATGATCATGAGTATGCTCTTATGACTAAGGAAAAGGAAGTCCTATTCATGACATTAGGATTAGCTTCTATAGATCTAGAGTGTGAACTCATATGTGCTCTAGAAGAAATTGACAAGATGAGAAAATAAAAATCAAAATAGAAGAAGTTCAGACAAAAGGAGAATGAAAAAGTGTCCAAAAGTCCTGAAAAATCTGATCAAATGGTTGTTAGCCTAAAGACACAAGTAAAAAAGAAATACATGCCTCCAAATGTGAATAAAGGTTCATAATTCTTTGAAAAAGGGAAGAATAAGCCAAAAAAGAAACTCAAAGATGTGTGGAATGTGAAAGATCAATCTATGATTGCTTAAACTACACTTCATGCCAAGGAATAAAATTTGTGGGTAATAAATAGTGGTTTCTCAAAACATATGGCTGGTGATAAGAGTAGTTCATCAAATTGAGAAAATGTAAGGATCTATCAGCTTGTGAGACAACATTGTATTAAATATATGAGGTAAAGGAACCTTGAACATAGATGTAAAACTACCTACACATGGTGTCTTTTATGTTGAAGGATTGAAACATAATCTGTTAAGTGTCATCCAAATGTGTGACAATGGATATAAGGTCATAATTAATGTATAAGGCTATAAGTTAAGGAAATATGGAAGACTAATTATAGAAGGGAAAAGAACTAAAAGCAATATCTATAATCTTGTTGAAGTGAATGTAAATAGTTGTCTAATAAGAAATACTGATGATATTTGGTTATGGCATTGAAGATTGGGTCATGTCAACTTTGATAACCTAGTCAAATTGAGCTCAAATAAGTGTGTTAAACACATGCCTAAGATAACCAAACTTGCATACACTACCTCTTAATTAATGTCAACAAGGCAAGCAGACAAGGGTTTGATATCAAACAAATGAGTATGCAACTACAAATCCTATAGAATTAGTTCATACTGATCTTTGTGGTCCTACTAAGATAATAGGATATAAAGGAAAGAGTTATTTCATGTTATTTTTAGATGATTACTTAATAATGACATGGGTAACCTTTTTAAAGGACAATTCATATGCATTTGATAGATTTAAGATCTTTAGGGCCATAGTGGATAATGAAATTAGACAAAAAATCAAATGCTTAAGATTTGATAAAAGTGGTGAATTCATCTCAAATGAGTTCATAGAGTACTATGAGAAGAATGGAATTAGAAAGCATTAGTCTGAAGCAAGGAATCCACAGTAGAATGGAATTTTTAAAATAAAGAATAGGACAATCAAAGAGATGGTTAAAACAATGTTAAATGAGGCCAAGTTACCTAATGGATAATGGAGAAAAGCAATCTAAACAATAGTATATATCTTAGATAGAGTTTAACAAAGGGTAAACAATGATAAAACTCTCTATGAACTATGGTATGAAAATCTTGGCTCTATTAAGTATTTTAAAGTGTTTAGAAGCAAATGCTACATTAGGAGAAAAGAAGACAAGTTGAGAATCTTTGAGTCAAGATGTGATGGAGGAATATTTCTTTGTTATTACACCCAAATAAAAGCCTACATATGTTACAACAAAAGACTACACAATATTTTAGAGAGGATCAATGTCAAGGTTGAAGAAGGCTTAAAACATGTTAAACCTGATAGAGAAATTTGTATTGAAGAATCAAATTTTGAATAAGAAGCAACTAATGAAGAACATGAGGAAGTAAATAAAAAGGCACCTGTAAGATTTTTTCAAAAGGATCATCATATAGAGTATATAATTAACAATAAAAATTAAGGAATTCGGACTAGGAGAAGAGTTACAATGAAGAAGGAGCAAGTAAGTTTTATTCTAATGTCTTAAATTAAGCCTAAGAGCTATATTAAAGCTAGCAAGGATGAGAATTAGCTAAAATCCATGGAAGAAGAACTGAGCCAAATTGAAAAGAACAAAACTTGGGAATTAGTTCCAAGACTTGCAAACAAGAATGTAATAGGTACAAAGTGGGTCTTTAGAAACAAGTTTAATGAGGATAACACTGTCATAAGAGATCAGGCTAGATTGGTGTGCAAAGGATATGCACAATTTGAGGGCATAGATTTTGAGGAAACATTTTCTCCAGTTACTAGATTGGAATCCATAAGAATGTTTC